>JAJGRX010000985.1:142500-742500 GCA_025461125.1 Carex kokanica | reverse complement strand
CCTCCTTAATTTGTGATCCTGTCAATTGCACATGATTTTTATTTTTTTTACCATGCTTTTTAAAAAAAAAATTCAGATTTTATTTCTGGAAAAAATATTTATTAGAATGTAAAATTAAGAAATAGTTTTTAATTTTATCTAGTGGCAAAAAGCAACACTCTCCATATGAGAGGGGGAGTTCAAAATCCGGATATATATATTTGTTATTAACAATTAAATATAAGTTAATAAATTAGATCTTCATTTTTTTATCTAAAAACTCTTCAAATTTTCTTAAAAAATAATATTTTATAAAATCTGAAAACTAGACCTCCATATTTCTTTCAACACACTGTCGGAAAAGTAATGTTTGTCTTTCTTTATGTTGGCCGCAGTCATTTTATAGAATTGGAAAAGCTAAGGCTATTCTTATCTCTATAGATATAATTCTATTTTTGTGACCGGTCAATATTTTGACTAATTAAATAATATTTTTTGACTTGTCAACAATTTGAAAAACTAACCCTCTAGCCTCTACTTACAGCGGACCTCTGACGACTGATGGATCACCGGTCAATATTTTGACTGATTAAGTAATGTTTGTCTTTCTTTACAAATTGCTTTCGTTAACAAAAATAAAGAAATAAAACTATTTTTACTCCATTAATCAATTGGCAACATTAAGGCGTTCCCACCAAGTTGAAGCAAAAGAACAGAAAGAGAAGCCGCCTCTGCCTACCCCGTCCTGCTGATGCCAGAAGAGCAAGTTCTTCTATGACATCGATCTTTGGAATAGCCCGGCAACAACAAAATCCCATTTCAACGTGCCTCTGCTTTCTCAAATATATGCCACACGATCAGGCATACAGACCACGCAATGGGAAAGCGTTGCATACAGACAGCATCAAAAACAAAATATATGAGCCTTGGCCGTTGCGCTTATATAATAGGGCGGCGGGATTGACCATCCTGTGGACCAAAGCACCAAAAACAAATAAATAAAAAAAAGAGACGTTGGTTGAGGGTGACAGGGAAGGCTAGGGGCGATCTACCTTCTCGCTCCCTTCCCTTCCTGCACTAAAATATTTTAGAAATAAGGACATTTATTATAGTTCCGAAAATTTCACTCTCTCTCATCATTATTTTACTTTAAAATTTCCCAGATAGTTCACTATTTAAATACACACGAATCGTCATTTACGATCAAAAGGTAAAACAAATTAAGTGTATTAATTAGAAAAAATATAGGTGATTTTTTTTAATCCTTTAAGAAATCTTACTTCAGAGGATATGAAATGAAACAGTATAAAAAGACAAGAAAGAGAGACGAATGGTTTTCCTCAGTTAAGTTCTCTATCCCAAATTCCCAAGGATGCAACATTCTACAGGCCGTTCATAAGTATACTTTAATAAATATATATAGCCCCCGTTTTGTTCTTCAGACTCTAACTATATAATATTCACCTGTGATGCAACATGCTACCGGTCATAATAAGTTCAATAAATATAACACATTAGTAATTCTAACCACTACATATATATATATATAATCATCGATCATTCATCACCCAACAAACTATCCAACAAAACATGGAACAAGTAGTTTGCTTCTACGTATAACTAATATACACGTAATGCAAGGAAGAAACCGCATTTTATTTTTGTAGTTTTGAGAAACCGTAGTTTTTATCTATGGTTTTGGATAACTTAGAACTGGAAATTTATTTTGCGGAAAGTTGGCTAAGAACCAAAAACTTGTTCTACGGTTTGGACATTTTTGAAATTCTAGTGCATCAAAGTGTAGATTTGAAAATTAATTATTAATTTTGGATATTTAATAGGGCGGCGGATTGACCATTCTGTGGAATGGTTGTCACAAAATATATAAACAAACAGACCAAAGGACCAAAAACTAATATATATATAAAAAAAAAAAAACAGAAACGTTGGTTGAGGATGACAAGGAAAGCGAGGGGCGATCTCCGAAATTTTTTTAGAAACTATAAATAAAAATTATTTTACCAAACCAATTTGATTGTTTTGGTTTTTACAAAAATTACAAAAATCGAAATGTTATTTCGGTCTAAAGTTTTTTTTTTTTTTTTCCGAACTAAATTGTCATTTTGGTTTGAGCCATTTTCACAGATTTCGAAAAAAAATGATGTATGGTAAAACTTGTGAAAATACCTTGGACTGAAATAACAATTCAATCCGGAAAAAAAAAAATTCGGACCAAAATGACATGTCAGTTCTTATGATTTTTGTAAAAAGCAAAGCATTCAAGTTGGTTTGATAAAATTATTATTTTTATTTATGGTTTCTAAAAAAATATTTTTTAGTTTCGGAAATTTTCATTTAAGTTAACAAAAATAAAAAATAAAACTATTTTTACCCCATTCATCAATTGGCAACATGCAGGTGTTCACAAAAGTTGAACCAAGAGATCAGAAAGAGCAGTCCCGACCTACCCTGTCCTGCTGACGCCAGCAGAGCAAGTTCTTCTATAACATCTTTGGAAAACCCCGGAAATAAAAAAAAACCATTTTAACGTACCTCTCCTTTGTCAAATATATGCCACACGATCAGACATACAGACTATGCAATGGCAAAGTTGCATACCGAAAGCACAATCAGTGAACCAGCCTTCAGACTCTAGCTATAAAATATTCCCCCAATGATAACACGTATTATTCCCCCAATGATACAACATGCAGGGGTGCACAAAAAGCTCATGACTCGAAACTCAGTTCGGATTCAACTCACTATAACTCGAGTTAAAACTGACTCGAGTTTACTGACTCGGTTAATTTATGAGTCGATTCCAAGTTAGGCCTAACTCGGTTCGGAATCAACTCGGTTGGACTCATCACACCAAACTCGGTTAATTTAGACGTCGTAATATTTAGTAATTTGATGAACTATGTGCTATTTCTTTTGTTTTGTTAATTTATTAGACTCTATACTGTTTTGTTAGACTTTATCGGTTTGGTAATTTTTAATTATGTACTATTTTGGTGTTTTCGTAATTTTTAATTATGTGTTGGCTATTATCTCATTATGTATTGCATTTAATTGTGTATTATTTTTGTAAACTATGTCATATTTTTTTTGTTAGAATTAAATTAGACCGCCTCACTATGTATTACTTTATGAGTCACGAGTCGACTCACTTCGACTCGAGTTGTTTGCGAGTTGATTCCAAATCGGAGTTTTTGACTCGGAATTGGATTAGCAACTCGGACTCAACTCGGCTCATGAGTTTGCGAGTTGAATCCAAGTTGTCCTTAACTCGGACTCAACTCGGCTCATGAGCAGCCCTAGTACCAATCATAAGTTATTGATTTTCAGACTCCACTATAAAATCGTCCCCCAACAATCTATCCTAATTATTCACGATAGAAAGAACAATTCAAGCTAAACGTGATAGTAATTAATGGCAGGACCTGAAAGTGAAATGGTGCACCAATTACGCCCAATTATGCCAGTCGATCTGTTCAGAGCAGTAATAAAAGGCGACAGCAAGGTGTTGATACGACGTCTTGGACTACAGCCGGAAGAACAAACAGAAGTCCATGTAATATTTCCGAAACTATTGCTTGCTTATATAGCATCTGTAATATACCTACCTGAGCAAGGATGCACACAGGGAAACACTTGTTGGCTCCGTGAAGTAATACTAAAACATATTAAATGTAGTATTTTTATTTTATTTACATTATTATTCTTATTAATTGTGGTCGTTGTTGTTATCATTAATTATTATGATTGTTATTATTATTAACGTTGTTATTTTTCTTAATGTTATTATAATTTTAATTAGAATTTTTCTGGTGTTTATCTAAATATTTAAGTACATATTTTCCTAAGTACATTGGTCTGTTTACTGAAGTTTGTAATTCAGATATTTTATATAATTTTTCTTTTTCATGCAGAAGAAGTTAACTTTTAATCAGGTAACTTATATTTAAATTGTGATAGCAAATTTTTCTTATAAAGATGGTAGGCAATTTGAAACTATTATTATAAATTTCTTTTCATTTTATAAGCACCTACTATTATTCTAGATTTAAAATTAACTTGAACACAATTAAGTTCCTTTTTTTTTTGTTAAAAGTGGAAAATAAAGCCATCAATTTCATTGAAATCAAATTGTTCATATTAGATACCAAACAACTGATACCTAATCAATATTACAACTACTACGAACATTTAAAAAGTACCTATAGAAGTAAAAGTCCCATCACAAATTTTAACCAAATGAACAACCTACCCTAAGTTGTTGAGAAAACGTAGAATCTTTATCAACTTTAATCTTCAGCCAAATCTAGTTCATACCCAAGCATTTGCTTTGTTTCCTCTTCCATCTCTATTCTATTGGTTAGTACCAGTGCTGACAGCTCCTTCACATCATACGCGCGATAAGATAAGAGGGAGTTTTAAAAAATGAATCATCCCCTTCAATTTTACACAAAAATAAATGTCAATATAAATATTTTAGAACGTATATATAGCTCTTAGTGGTTAAACTGAAAAGTTATACACGTTCTACCAAAAATGTACAAGCCACCAACTTTTAGAAAGATTAACAAAGTATTCTATTAGTTTAATTAACTAAAGAATTTTTTCAATTTTGACGGATATTTTAGATTTTCAAATACTACCAAATTCTAATTTAGTAGAAATTTCATCAAACTCTATGAAAGCATAAAAAGAGTGGACTGGAAAGTTACCAAAAGATAACCATCTCAATCTGATCATATCTTGCTCTTTCTTATTAAGAATGAAAGAATCAAATTGTACTAAAAGTTTATCCAACTATAGTAAATATACATACTTCTGATAACTGTCTATTAAAAAATTTGTATTTATTCTGTTGAAAAACTCTATTTTTTTAAAATACTGACAGCGGCTGTCTTCTGTTGAAAAACCTCAGCAACTAAAATATCATGTTTACTAAAAATAATCAAATGGTGATCGGATAGACACATTTTAAAACACATTCTCCTACCCATTTTATCAGAATGAAAGAGTTTATATCTATCATTGCCTAATATAAACCTCCATAATTTTTTTTCTTATCTTAATGATTTAACTCATAGAAGGAAAAATCGGAATCGGAATCGGGATCGGCCCCGTCCGATTCCGATCCTGATCGGAAAAATCGGTCGGAATCGGCCCAATCGGATCGGAAAATCGGACTTTTTTGCCATAATGGATTGGTCAAATTAATGAATTACAATTATTATATATAAATGAGTTGTGTTATATAACAACAAAGGTTGGATAGTGTGGTGGTAAATAGGTTTGCTCCCCAGCCAAAAGGCATGGGTTCGATCCACGCCGAGCTGAAATTTTTTTTCTGTTTGTTTAAATTTGTGTTTTGGCCGAAATTGACTGGAATAGTTCCAGAACGGCCGAAATTAGCCGAAATCTGCACTATCCGCGTAAATCGGCTTGAAATCGGATCGGCACCGTCCGATCCCACTCGGAACGGCCGATTCCACTCCGGAACAGCCGATTTTGCCTTCTTTATTTTAACTGATCAGCCATTTATCTGACCGCAACGAATTGTGTCAACTCTGGTACATCTACAGTCAAATTATTTTCGTCAGATAATTTATTATGGAGACCGCTGGTACATTTATTGCCAAATCCTTTTATAAATCGCCAAATTTGGGTAGTGTTAAGGATCCGGCAAGATGTAGGCGGCAATGAAAGGCAAGGGATGTGTCGGGCTGCCTAAAGAACGAAAAGAAGTCAAGGCAATATTTGAGAAAACAATTTCTTGGCTTGTTCTGTCGTAAATTGTGTCCATAATGTATATGAGATAACACTACAAGATAATATATTTAATTTGATTTTTCTTTCTTCATCATCAATAGTTAAAATTATTATTTTACTATTGTTATTTGTAGTAGTGGTATTAATTTGTTGTTGTCACCATCATCATCATCATTATTGTAAACCAACGACTATCATCAACACCACCACCACTGCTGTTGCTAATATTATTATCATTTATATTATTGTTGTTATTATTATTGTTGTTGTTGTTATTATTATTATTATTATTATTATTATTATTTGGGTTGAGATATTAACATATATTCAGGTAAGCAAGTTATTTTGAATCTTGTCCAGCCTTGGCCCAGATGGGCGAATATGTACTAATTCTCTGTTGCGTTGTTATTCCAATCAAAATTACAATTATCGGCTATTCCAAATAACAAGATTAACACTAACCTCACTAATCCCGATCATGATGGAACATACTCTTTTAAGTCCATTCCATAACCAATAGAGGAGAAATGTCTGAGAGAGATGATTGCCTCCTCTGTCTCTTATCTTCTCAAACTATGAAGGTGATATATTTCAAATATGTCCAACAATTTCAATGGTTTCATGAAATTTTATATTGTCTGATCAGGTGACAATAGAGGCCTCTCATTCTGCTCCCGAAGAAATAAACACTGAAAACCAGACTGTCCAATCCGAGCTCCGAAGTGCAACACGTTTTGGTGACACAGTCCTTCATCTACTTGTTACTGAGGGGCACAACGAGCTAGCTTTGATGGTTTTTCAAAGAGATATTTCCCTGTTGAAAGCACAGAACAAGATGTTAGAGACGCCCTTGCACTGTGCTGCGAAGGTCGGTAACGAGAAGGTCATCAACAACCTCATTCAAAGTGATCATCTCGCTGTGAAATTTGCTGTCGAGAAAGCAAATAAAAACGGAGACACAGCCTTGCATGTTGCTGCAGATTATGGTCATATAGATGTCGGCTGTGTGTTGATGAACTTGGATCCAGAAATGGCATTCAAACTCAACAACGAAATGCAACCCCCATTGTACATGGCTATAATCTGTGGACATACTGTGATGGTACAGACCATGTTAGAAGTTGACCCTTCTCTGGCATGCACCCAGTTTTCTGATGGAAGGTTTCCAGTTCATGAAGCTGCACGCATGGGCAACCTGGACCTGGTAATGCATATCATGCAAAATTACCCTGATGATGCTGAGTTGCAGGATCTCGGTGGAAGAAATTTTTTACACATTGCTGCGGAAGAGAATGAGTCAAAATTGTTTGCAGGTGTATTTAAAGACACCGGTTCTAGAGAAATGATAGAAAGAATGAATACTGCAACGACTTATCGAGGAAATACACCATTTCATATTGCAGCAATGGAGGGGCACAAGTCAACTATGAGAGCTATTTGGAAACACTGTCAAGTTGCAGAAAGAGTCCCAAATAAGCAAGGCTTAACACCTTTTCAACTTTCCGCGAGGCAAGTAGTAAGAACTAATGAGGTATGCCTAAATTAAAGAAAACATCAGAAAATTATTTCCTGTTTATTTTAGTTAACTTGTGTGTTGCTACCAACTACTGAACAACTCGCAAAAGTAAAACACATACTAGCTAATTGAGTAATCAGGTGATACATAATAGCTTCAGTGTCAACACCAATTAATGCGACTGAATGCTCGTACTATAAGCAAATTCTTCTAGCACTTTTGATATAAGGCGTAAAGAATAATATATATTTTTGGATAAAATTATCTGAAAATTGTGCTACCAATTACAAACATATTCGAAGTAAGGTCAATAGATGGATCTAATTAGTTCGTATTAGAATAAGAATAATGCTATGCTACTATGCATAGCGCACTTTGGTCCATACTATGGATCTACATTTTAATTTTCAAAATCCAAGTAGTCAATTCAAACAGTTTATTTTGATCTCTATATAAAAATGTATTTGGAGACCAAATTTTATATTATTTTTTTTTTACTATTTTCTAGATAGGTACAAAATCACTATTTTCGGATGGTCTAGAATTTTTAGATAATGTGATTTTTAACCTATTAAAAAATGAAAAACATGTGAACAATACGGATCAACTATTTGAAGTTTGGAAATTGAGATATGCATCCATAGTACGCACGAAAGTGCGCTATACACAGTACCAAAGCCTCACTCTTATAATAATGTCACAATGTTATTTTCTTTTTCTTTTATTTTTTTTGCTTTCTTCACAAGGTTATTTTCTTAATAAATAAAAGTGGACCACCGAACTCGTTACATAAAAAGTAATTAAAAAAAACTTTTGAGCTAAAATTAAAATTGGCACGAAATCTCTGTTATGGAGATTTTAGTGTCAATTACTAATTACCATTTACTAAATAGCACGAACTTTTTTAACATCATATTCTTCTCCAGTACACTATTTATATTTTTGGATAAACAACACAAATATGAATTTTACTCTAGTACACCATTTTTTAGTAAAAAAATATTCGAATTGATATCAACCGTTGGATTAATAAACGCCAAAATAAAAAATTAATATTCAACATTTAGCATTACTGGTACAAAATATATTAAATTTAATTGTGATAATTGAGAGTTGGAGGTGTTAATTTTCGCTATTTTCTTTACTGATTATGGAGATTAAAATTATTGAATGTTTTTCGGTGTATTGGAGGATGACCCAATAACTCAAATATTTATCCTTTTCCCATTTGCAATTTTATTCATATTAGAAAGTGATATCTGTTAGTTACATAAGTATTATTTGTTAAAAAAACAACTTGATATCTGTTGTCTTATACAGGATATTCGTGATATTCGTGATGTCGATATTCGCAATTACATTCAGAAAGAAGGTGATAAATTTACTCAAGGATGGTTTGACGATGTAATGAATTCATCATTCAAAAATAGATGGGACAGAACTCAAGTCATCGGACTGGGCTTTGTACTTATCACAACTGTAGCATTTGCTGCTGCTTTCACAATTCTAGGAGGTTATAATCAAGACAACGGTACACCAGTTCTAGGAAGGAGATATATGTTCCGAGCATTTATTCTAGCAAATGCCATGGCATTTACACAAGGATTCTTAAGCTTATTTGCGATTCTTCTGAGTACTATGAACAAACCATGTCTGGTCGACGTCAGGTTTGCGCTAACCACATTTATGTATGCAGCAAGTAGTATGGTTGTGGCATTTGGATTGGGGATGTATGTGACGCTTGCTCCTGTTTGCTTGCCTATCGCCATCCTCCTCCTTGTTATCACTCTGGTTATAGGATCTCCTACCGTGGTTGTTGTTTTATCCACAGGAGAAAGCCTTTTCGGATCATATTCTAATAAGACGAGGACTCTATTGATACCATATGTCTTGTGTTTCATGTTCATCTTTTGCCTGGGATTAATGTAGGTCTGTACGTTTCCATTCTCATTCTCTATCCACATGTTTTATTTGAACTAGAATAATGAGTGTTCCTTTATTTCTCAAGAAGCATTTTAATCTTAATGCTCTTTTATTTGTACGGAATATTTTTGTTACATACTTGGTTGGTTAAACTTTCTCAGAATGATGTTTCTTTTCTTAATTAATATTGTGCTGAACGGGCCGTATTTTTACATGACCTTTTGTTAATTAACATTGAAAATTTTATTATTTTTTGAAGACATTGAAAAGTTAAAATAGTATGTGGTAGGGCCCAAGATTGACGGGCCTATGTAATGGATATGTTAATACGTTACAATCAAGCAAGCATCATCGGATTTCAATGTCATATTCGATTAGATTGTTGCTAAATTAAAAGAAAATATATGCAGAATAAAAACACTTATGAACTTATGTAGCGGGTTTGGGTGGTATCCTTAATTTCTTATGAATAGTTGAGTCGGAAATAAAATTAGATCTCTGTCGTTGTTACTAATTATTGTGCACTTTTTCCGAATGCAATTTCATCTGTCAATAAATTGTCAACAAATCGAAATGCAGCGAACATAATGATGATTTTATTTTCATCTCGGTAACGCAATATGTAAATTCTAAATAACATATATGATGGATACTTTTTTCGATCCTTTAGTATAAATCTTAGCATTCGCAACAGCTTTTTTGGATTAATTATTGATAGAGTTGCAGTAGTACTAAGGCTGTGCTCTGCTCTAGAGGGATAAACTGCTCATTAAAAGAAAGGAAGGAGAGAGATTGGAGGTGAGACAACCTCCAAACAGTAATTTTACATCCCAAATCGGAGGTGACAGAATTCGTCAAAAATCAATAATACGCGAACCTCCGAACATTGTTCCTTCACCTCCGCTTCCTCTCCGGTTCTTCTCTTTTGGAGCAGGGGAAACCATCAGGTAGAGTTGGTCTGGGGCGAGTGTCTCCCTCGCACAGTGATTGTCCCCTTCCTTTCTTCCACGTCCCTCCGTCTGGAGCACGCCCTAAGGTTCCTTAGGGAACTAGAGTTTTTCGTTTTACAAATACACTTCTGCCTCCCTCTTCCTAGCTCATCCCATTAGCAACAAGTACAGTATCTCTTTTCCTCCAGTAAATTCTTTTTTTCATACATTGTCACAAGAGTTAATTTCCAAATAAATCGTTGAACTACTGTGTAATGATGATCATCTCCTTCTCATTTATGTTCTAAGATTGAGATCCTTTTTAAGATTGCATAATATTTTAGGCCGTAATATTAAAACTATTATTTGAGCTGGAACAATAAATTATGTATAAGGATTTCGTCTCTATATATGGAGAACATTGTAGTCTATGATTAAAAAGACTTGTCCTGATTCCTTTGATTTGGTCATGACACATCCAATGTTATGACGACTCATAGTGACACTATCGGATCAGGCATGTTTCGGATTAATTTTGTACTGCTAGAGTAAGATACAAATTAATAAAATTGGAAAGTGGTAGTTAGGTATTAATTCGGTTTCACTCTGTTAGAGACAGATCCGACTTGCTCGAGTTGACTCGGACTCATGTGAATATGGAATTCAAAATGAGACGTTGTTATGAATGAACAGATGATGAGCATTCTGACCTGGGGGATGGTCGAGTACTATGAATAAAGTTCTTTACATTTTTTTCTTTTCTGTTCAGATCTAGGTGCTCAAATCAGACCGAAATGCCTACTGGTCAATTAATTTTTTTTTAGACTGTATCCATTAAGATCAGCCAGATATTGTATTCTTTTAGTTAATTAAGTTGAAAGAAAAACACAAAGGTAAAGATGAGAACAGAGAAAACTGTACTGACAAGCCCCTGATTTCTCTTCAAATTTAAAATGACACCTGATTTCTCTTTATTAATTAATATGAAAAGTACCTGATTAGTCGGAAATAGTGCTTTGAATTACATCTCAGCATCTTAGTTGTAATAATTTTGCTTCTTAAAAATGCCAAAAAAGCTTCCGTGTTCACTATCAGACTTTTTCTTCAAGTACCTTGTTCTCATGCTATTCTTAATTTTCTTCCATATTTAGAACCTGCTTTGTTATGTCTACACTGTTTTGTACTTCGGTTACTTCGCTTAGAAGTTGAACATACTCAATTCCTTATTCTAATCTCCAGAGTTTTCATCTACAAAAAGGAAGATAATCTAACACATGCTTCTATGTTGTTTGCCTCCCATCTTAACTATCAACTCTTGAGCAGAACTGTTCAGCTCATGTTTATATTATTTTGCTACTTAAATCTAGGTACGAAGTATATCTGTAGCTATTGTGAAAACATATTTTCTAGCAGTTATTTCCATTGAGTGTCTTGTTCCTAAATTTGGTACAATCGATCACTCATAGTCTCATACCCTGTTCTTCACCAAACAGATCATCCAGTAAACAAGAAATAAACACGGAACATAATTTTGAGATGTATGATAGAATTCCAATTCAATAGGAGATCAGATTATATATCCAATCATCTCCCTGGTTGATGGAGATAAATCGAGAATCCATTGGATCATGAATTAATTGTTACCTATAATAAGAACTAGCATTTGGTTTAGAGTCAAAGGCACATGATCTCTACGTAGGAGGTCATGGATATGAAACCCGGATGAGGCAAATCATTTACTGTATAACAAAGATGTTATATAGTTGGGATGGCTTGATCTCCAACATTTACTCAAAAAAAAATTGTTACCTATGAAATATGAATTTAAGAAAGGGAAAGAGAAGGGAAAGGTGGCCCAAAATTGATTGAAGTTCAAATCCAACAAGTCAAGTGTTTCATGAAAAAATGTGGCCCAAACGCACTTGTAAATAAAATGGAAAACCATGTTACGCCAAGTCATTCCAGCTCTGTATAGAAAAAGAAAAGAAAATATAAAAATTGCACAGGTACAGAAGAAATAATGGTAACTAACGAGAAAGGAGAAACTGCATAGAAAGTTTAAACTATTTATCATTATTACAAATTACAAAGATATAACTGAATCCAGGTCGTAATTCCTCTCCTACGGGATTTGTATAGAAATTAAGTTCAAACTATTTATCGTTTGCGGTTTGCCCTCTAATAACTTCTAAAAGATATATTATTTTTGGTATTATTATAATGGAAAGTAATGTCGTTGTTGTTTGTACAATGTACATTCATTGTAAGAAGAGCACAACAACATTAGAACAAATATTTAACCAAAAAACGACGAGCCAAGGCGTCTGAAATTACAATTATATTGACTCATGTTATTGTACCATCACGATGACTATGAAACAATATATAATCCTGTTCACCTCATATTCATGAATTTTGCATCTTAATTAACTTAATCGGAGTATTGCCATAAATTATGCGTTCCTATAGTTGTTTGGATGGAAAATATATAATTATGGTACCCAATTGGAATTATTTAGAAATGAGTCACATATTTCAGTACAAATTATAACGCTACACATTTATATCTGAAAAAAATTGCTCTGCTATGAAATATCAAATAACGACATGAGATACAGATGTATAATAGTAAATTATGTGCAATAACTTGGTTTAAAAAATTATGCAAAACAGATTATAGTACATAAATTGTAATATATACTTTTACGCAATGCAATTAACGTTAAATGACTTGTTAAAGATCATTGAAACAGAATGTAACTACTGCCACTCCATTAATATTGGATGAATTCAAATTTTTCGTTAAAAAAAACAATATTTGCTCGTTTTTCATTGGCAACATGAAGGTGTTAAAACAATTGGAAGCAAAAGATCAAACATAGAAGTGTCTGCTTACGCTGTCCTGCTGACTCAAGCAGATGAAGTTCTTCTGTGTCATCTTTCGAAAAGCATTGCAATGCAGTGAAAACATGTGCCACAAGATATCATTTCGTCTGATCTGAATCTCCAAAAAAAATCGTCTTATCATAATATTTAAAAATAAAGAAGAATTCAAATATCTTAGTTTTTAAAACTTTAGTAATTTAATATTTTAAACTCAAATATCAAAATAAAATCGTTAAATATGAAATATTTATTATTTCTTTATGCACATTGAAAATACTACAATATTTCGATTTTATTTTAATTGGCATCAAATTCTTGCAAAAATACACTGATATTGATAATTTCGGGATGTTAATTTTTCAATATATTAATTAACATAAAAATAAAATAAGAAAATAATATTTTTTATTTGCATCTATAGAAAAATGATGTAGATAACATTATTCTTAGAATTTTTATTACCCGAAAAAAACGTTTTTACAATTTTAATTATTAGAATATTAAAAAAGCAACATGTTGGAGACAAAAAATGAGGACAGTATCCGGGAGGATATCGTTGCAGATGCTCCCATCGGTTTTATCGACACATTCAGAAATAACATTTTTCTATTAATGTACTCTCGCGGATAGTCACTTGTTACTCTTGCGGATACTGTTCTATTTTTGTAGTAATTCAAACCTTCTTCGTAACAATTATATATACAAAACAAATCAAAGTGCATAAAATATATAACTTTTAGGCAATACAATCAGCTCTCCAAATGTAGAATTAGGAAAAAAAAATAATGGATCAAAAACTTCAGCCATACGATTCAAAGCTTTCTGTAAAATGAAACAAAAAACAATTTTCTTTGACTAAAATCACTCCCTCGCGTAAGAAATTGGAGGTTTAAAATTCGACTATAAAATCTTTTATGGATATTCTTGCTTTCTATTTTTATAGTTAGATAACTATATAGGAATTTCTATCTTGGAATTCCTTAAAAAAACAATATGAAAAAAATGATTTTGACCCATTCATCAAATGTGGTATCAAGAAGGCGTTCACAAGTTGTAGCAAGAGATCAAAAGGAGAAGTCTCCGCTTACAAAATCACATGAAGTTCTTCTGTAGCATCTTGTGAGAAGTGCCGCAATACAAAATCCAATTTTAACCATAGTGACAATGTACGTGAATTATTCGCGTTTAATTCGCGAATAAAACGTTTTTGGAGTGTTCCCGAACTGAATAGCGTATTATTCGTTGACCGAACCTTTAACCGAATAAAAGACGAATAAAACGAATTTTACGAATAATCCGTGTTTTTTGGAGTTTTGTTCTGAATTTTTTTTTGAATTCCAGCGCAGTTTGAAAAAACGTATCCATGTGGGCACTGTGTGCGCGTGGGTGAACTTTTTGAACTGTGCCTTGTTTAATTTTTTCTTTCACGTGGCCACATGGGTAAACATTTTTGAACAAAAGACCAATTTGTTGGGGAAAAAAAGTAAGGCACAGTTCCTATTTAATTTATTTTTTACTGGCTGATCTTCTATGGCAAATACAAGTTGTATCTCGTATAATAAATCATTGGTAATGAATTAAATATGCACTGAGATCTCGTACTGTAATTCCGAATCATTCCCGAATTATACCCAAATTATTTCCGAATCACAAATTTTTGGCCCTGCCGAACCGAACCCGAATTATTCATTTGTTACTATGATTTTAACTTGCCCCTCGTTTATGAAACATATACCACACATCTAGGCACACAAAGCACGCATTGGCAAAGTTGCAAGAGAAAAAATGACTAATAATCTATGTTACTCGGATACTTCAATATTCTTACTCGGCCGATACGGTCTCCGATACTCCGTTGACACTCCAGGATACGGCAAATAACATTCGAATACGTCCGGGATACGTGAGCCGCGCCAGTGAACCGCGCGCGCCGCACCCGTGAGCCGCGACCGTGAACTGGCCCGCACCTGTGAGCCGCGCAAAGACCGTTGCACAAATGAGATTTTTTTTTCGCCCAGTGGGATTCGAACCCGGGAGAGCCCCAAGTTGGCCAAAACCTTTACCACTCCACCATAGTTTCACTTGTGTATTATACCAATAATTATGGTATTTAATCTATACTTAGAGTAAGCCTTTAATTTTTTATAGTTTGAGCCTTTAATTAAATTTTTTATGATTATCTAAATACAATATATAAAAAATAAAAAATAATATATATATATGAGTAGAACTAAGGTGCTCTTAAGCTCACCAAGTCCTCTGTGAGCTTAACTCAAAAACCTATCAATCCGACTTCAAACGACATTTCCAAACCATTAGATGTTCAATCTATATTAAAATGTGCTTGGAGACCAAATTTTACATTTTTTGGAATTTTTTTAATATTTATTAAGCCGATTTGAAAACCGCTATTTTCCAATAGTGCAGAATTTTAATAAAAACAGCGGTTTTCAAACCGGCTTAATAAATAGTAAAAAAATTTCAAAAAATGTAAAATTTGGTCTCCAAGCACATTTTAATATAGATTGAACATCTAACGGTTTGGAAATGTCGTTTGAAGTCGGATTGATAGGTTTTTGAGTTAAGCTCACAGAGAGCTTGGTGAGCTTAAGAGCACCTTAGTTCTACTCTATATATATAATTGGCGTATCGTATCCGGAATTTTTGAAAATTACCGTATCGCCGTATCCGTATCGTATCCGATATGATACCCGTACCCGTATCCATGCAACTTAACTAATAATTGAATCCAACTACTTTCAGATACTGTCCTCTCGTTCTTAATGTCTCCATTTATGCTGGTGGAACCCGCGCATGTGCTTTTTCTAGGTCGACACTATCTGCTATGCTACTTGACTGATTGACTCCCAGGGAGCCTGAATTGTAATAGAAGTTTCTGTAGCTGTATCTTTTGGAGAAAAAATGGAGCCAATCTGAGCCATTAATTAGAGCCGTTGGATTAAGAGTAAATTCGATGAATGTCCAATAATTATTAAAGGGATTTATTCTGTGTCATATTCTAGCAAAAATAAATTAAATGAGAAGGGGAATGTGTATTAATTGGTTTCCAGACATTTTGTTAATAAGTTTGAAGAAATAGTATTTTGTTTGATGTTTTAAAATTGTTGGATATTTTATAAAATTATTCAAGGTAAAAGACTAAATATTCTTATGTATTATATACTATGTTAAGAGGTGTAGTAATAAGGATAAAAATTAAATATTGAGAAATTTAATGTTTCATTTAACATTATATTGACTAGAGGTCTTTAACAGTATTCCACTTTAAAGGACACTAAATAGTAGTGCCCCTACTGGTTCCCATTAAATGTTTAAATTAACTTTATATTGAAGCCGTAGTACTATCTAACCACCAACTGGTTCCCATTAAATGTTCTTTAAAGTAGTTTCTATATTTTTTTTTCCTTCAAAACCAAATAGTAAATTGTTAAAAGAGAGCTGAACTTCTTAATTTTGATAAAATTTAAAATCTTTAGAAAAATGATAACCGAATTTGGCTCTCTCATACAATACATAATTTTTCTTCCGCTTTAAAGGTCGTAAAGAATTACTCCCCAAATATACAGGAATTATCCGAAAGAAAAAAATAATAATGAACTTAGTATTACATAAAATCTAAGCGATTTTTTTTTATTCCAAGTGAAATCATTATCTTTTAAAAAATCCTACATGTGAAAGGATATGAAAAGACTAGGTCGAGAGCAGTGAATGTCTTTTTCATTAATGACGCACAACATGGTACCGGTCAGAAATTAAATTAATTAAATATAGCACATTATTGATATTCTGACTCTACCATAAAATCTTCCCCAACTATCTATATCCGTATCCGGTACTACTTCGCTATTGATCAGTAAGCTAGAGCAATTCAAACTAAGCGTGATATATCCGGTACTACTTTGCTATTGATCAGTACGCTAGAGCAATTCAAGCTAAGCGTGATAGTAATGGCCATTCCATCCTCCCAAACAATAAGATCTGAAAGTAAAATGGTGCCCGAATTACGCCCAGTTATGCCAGTTGATCTTTTCTTGGCAGCAATAGAAGGCAACAGCGATTTATTAATACCACGTCTTGGACTACAGCCGGAAGAACAAACAGAAACCCAGGTAATATTTCGCAAACTATATATTTATTGCTTATATAGTGTCTGTTATCTACCTAATTAAACGGGGAAAAGCACACAGGGAATTGCATGTTGGCGCCGTGAAGTAATACTAAGACATTACATTTAGTGTTATTAATTGTCATCGTTTGTTGTTATTGTCATTATTATTATGATTATTATTGTCTGTAACGTTGTTATTATGCTTATCTTTATTATAATTTTTATGATAATTTTTCTAGTGTGCCTCTAAATATTTAAGTACATATATATTTTGTTAACATACGTATGACTACTACTAAAATTTGAACTTAAGAGATTTAATAATTTTTCTTTTTCATTAAGAAGAAGGTATTTTTCATTGAGTAACTTATATATTAAGATTGTAATAAAAAAGTTTCTTATAAAAAGATAGGAAATTTGATACTATTATTGAAAATTTCTTATCTGCTTTAATAATCACCGACTATTATTCTAGATTTATAGTAAGGATAGTATAACGTACATATAATTAACTTGAATAAGCATTTAAATTACTATTTTTTTTACAGTGGGAAAAGGTCCACCGATTTCATTGAAATCAAATTGTTTAAGTTAGATAACAAACATCTCTAGTACTAAATGCTTGGAGTTATGCTCATCAAGAGGAGCACACGCTAGCTTTAATTTAGTACTTAATATGTGCATCCTACAGCTACTTATGAATATTTAGAAAATACCTATATATAAGTAACAGTTCCATCACAAATTAGACAGACAATATTTAACCAAAGAGCAACTAGCTAGTACTAAGTTGTTAAGAAAACATAGAAGCTTCATCTACAAATTAATTTACAGCCAAATAATGTATTAATTTTACTGCTGGTTTGTAGCTGACAGCTACTTCACATCAAATGAAATGATAAGATTGAGTTTAACTTTTTTTTTTTTTTTTTTTCAGATTTAGCCTTTTAACTATTTTTCATTCTTTTTTTTCCTATATTTTGTTCTCTCTTTTTATAAAAACATATAAATTCAACTCTGTTGAATTAGTCTTCAAAAATGTAAGGTGGCTCCCTTTTAGAGCCTGTTATTAATAAAGCAAAATAAGGACTAAATCCTTATTTTTTCTCAAAAAAGATTGAGTTTAAAATTAAAATGGATCTTCCATTCTTCCTCTTTAGTTTTACACGTACGGGAAAACTCAGTAATTTTAGAACGGCCCTAAAGATTTAATTGAAGCCCCTAAAACAAATGTTATTATGTTAAAAAAAAATAACCATATCATGACTGCTCTTACTAATTCAGTTAAAAGTTTTTCCTTGAGAGAGATTTGTGAATTAATTAATAAACCCTAGATCCTCAATAGTACTACAATTAAATTGAATTAATTCGTTAAAAGAAGGTATCCAAATTCAATTGCATATAATAATAGTGACCAACAGTTTCCAGGCGTCAAGAACTAGCATTTAGTCTAGTGGCAAATGCACATGATTTCTATGTAGGAGGCCATGAGTTCGAAACTCAGATAGGAAAAATTCTTTGTTGTAATAACAATAACATTAAATAGTTAGGTGGCTTGACCTACAAACTTTACTAAATAAACAAAACAGTTTCAAGATGTCCACCAAATTAAAAGTACAAGTAATATTACCTTGTTGCCCTCTTTTAGAAAGATTGACCTTGATCAATATTCTATTTTTTTTTTAACTAACCAAAATAGATTTAATTTTGTGGGATATTTTAAATTTGAAGTACTACAAATTTTTTATTAGAAATTCCATCAAATTCCAATCAAGAATAAAATGAATAGACTGAAAATTTCCTAGTTAACCATGCATCTCATCTGATCATATCTTCCTCTGTATTATTAAGAACGAAATAATGAAATTGTTCTAAACAAGTATTTTAGAATTCCAATGGGAAGGCTAAACATCTGCAACCACTCTAAACGAATCAGTTACAAACATGGCCCTTAATTAATTAATTTTTTTAGCTTTGGGGTTTTGTGCTCTTCGCTTTTTCAGTGACTTAAAAATCTAGGGTTATGATAGCCGCCACTCTCTTTCTCTTCCTCCACCTAGCTCCGCCACTCTCTTTCTCTTCCTCCACCTAGCTCCACTTTTTACACATTTTGTAGTCCTTATACCCGACACAACACCTCCCCTCTCTCGGTTCTACCTTCTCAAGCGGAGAGGAGAATGAGAGAGGGGGAGGAACCGGAGCCGACAGGAGCCGATCAGAGCCGAGAGTGCGGTATCGTCGGAGTGTGGAGTATAGAGTCCCCATTTCGATTGGAGCGTGATGGTAAGTAGATTCGACCGTTGTCGGAGTGCGGCGACAGTCGAAAAAGCGGATCCGGTCATGGAGCGAGATGGCGATTAAAGTATTACGGTGATCAACATCTCGATTGGAGCGTGACGGTAAGTAGATCCGGTTGCCGTCGGAACGCGGCGGCGATCGAAGAAGCAGATCCGGTCGTAGAGCGAGATGACGATTAAAATATTACGGTGATCAACATTTAATTGGAGCGCGATGGTGAGTAGATCCGGTTGCCATCGGAGCGCAACGACGGTCGACGAAGCGGATCCGGTCCTGGAGTGACATGAGAATTAAAATACAAAATTAGTTTACAAGATTTTATGAGAATAAAAAAATTGATTTAGAAATTACAGTCATTTGACTTATTGTAAATATGTTTTTTATCAATGAAATTATTAGTTGGCATTTTAAGCCACTAACCTTAGAAAAAAAAAAAATTTAATTTTGTGAGTAAATTAAATTAGGATAACCACATGCAGAGAAAATGATCAATATAGATTCGCTGCACTTTCCAAGGAGGAAGATTGGGGGTTTGCTAAGATAAATGCCTTGAACTCGTATTTCTTTCCAAGAATCGGTGTATGTACGTCCCATGGTCTTAATAAGTATACGGAGCCCAGTCCAATAATTTTTAAGTTCTCTCCCATGCATTTATTTTGGTACGGTTCCATGATAACGACCATTATCCTTAACATACGAGTTAATTTTGCGTTGCAAATCATGTAATAGAAAAAGATATATTTATTAAATAAAAACAGCAACAAATTGTGTGAATTGGTTAATTTACTGTGAAATTCTTTTCGTGAGATGTTATATTATGGAGACCGCTAGCAACGTACTATATTTATTGTCAAATCAATTTATAAATGGCGCAATTTTGGATGTGTCAAGGATATTCGACAACGGATAAAATTTGGAAACCAAAATACCATTTAAATATTCCTAGCAACAGTATTGAAAGGCAACGGAGATGTTTTAATTAGGGACAATTTGTAGTGTGCCATACAAACTTCTAAAATAGCTAATTTTCTCATCACATCACCATGATTTCTAATATCTCCAAAAAACATAACATTATTTCTTCTATCCCCTTTCATTTATACAATTTTTTATTTAATTATTTTAAAAATACAATTGACAAATATACTCTTCTTTCTAAATGAAGATGTCCCTTATTCCTCCAATAAGAGGAAATAAATCTGCTGCGATCCTCTGGGATCGCAGGTCCT
The DNA here is from genome assembly GCA_025461125.1 of Carex kokanica. NCBI lineage: Eukaryota > Viridiplantae > Streptophyta > Magnoliopsida > Poales > Cyperaceae > Carex > Carex kokanica. The sequence continues at coordinate 721,830 of JAJGRX010000985.1, read as the reverse complement.
TGCGATTCCAATCCCAACCGTTCACATGTTTCGAGATTTGTGGATAAAAACTGACTTCTCGAAAGAATTCTGGATTTAATTAAATGAATAGTTGGGATTAGAATCGCAGAATTCTGCAATCCCTTAGAATCGGAGTAGATTTGCACCCCGATTAAGAAGCAAAGAAAAAAACTGTTTCTACTTATTTTCGGAACTCACACACAAGAAATTTACTCAATTTTTAATTGAGTCCTTCGTGCTGGTCTTTTGAATTGGTTTTTGCTTATTACCATCTTTGTTTTTTTCCATTTTGGAACATACATGCAATGACATGTCTCTCGATCGGAGTTTTTTTTAATGAATCATTTCCAGTGTTGATTAATTTCTAGCTCAAATCAGGGACGTTAGGCATGAAATTGTTGACTGGTTAATCATTTTGCACCAGATAATACTCTTTTTATATAAATATAAATATTAATACATGTATCTTTGCTAAATTGCAGGTTTTGACCGAAGAAAAAGATTTTGCAAAGACATCAATTCTAAACAGGCCTCGACAACTGAATGCACTTTCCTATCCAATGGTACGTATCATCAGTATCTAGCAATAATCCTTCTTCAAATAGCAGCTTGTCACATGTTAATATTTAAAAATGTTCTTCTCACTCTGTTAGTCTGTTGTTGAAGAATTTCATGGAGTTCCCTCCTGACTCCTGCCTAAATATATAAAATATAGAGTAATTGTATCTTCTCCCTACGCTCCCAATCGTTTCAGTCAACGCGCTAAAACTCAGTTCCCTAAAAAATAAAAACCAATTTTTCCCGTCAAATCCTCAAACTCACTTAAACCTCTAATCGTCTCTCTTCCAATTAATAAAAAAAAATAAAAACCCAAGTCGCGCTGGAGCATGACTTCGTCTCTCTTCGTCGCCCCCAAATTGAGTTCTTGTAATCTTTTCTCACCTAATCAAATTTCATCGAGTCCTGCGCCGAATTTTTCTTAGGGCAGAAGTCATGAGCCTATCAAAAGTTCTTTTCTTTTTTAATTTTTTTTTAAATTCCGTCGTTATACTCGGTAAAAAAATAATTCAACACTTTAACTTGTGCGTCCATAATTTCTATTGAGGGTTTTGAAAGAATTGTCGCTATTTTCTTTTTGTTTGTTTTATAAACTGATTTTCTATATAATTTAGGGTTAATTTTCTATGTACCCTTAAAAAAACTCTTTGGTTTCTCATTTACCCTTAAAAATTTCAATATATCTTATTTGTCCCTTGAGTTTTTTGGATTAAAAATCATGCAATGAATAATTTGTTATTCCGATTATGCCCCACGTCCAACTATGTTTCTTTTCAAATACTAGTTTGGTTTATTGAGATATAAATACTTGTACGATAAGATATAAATACTTGCAATATTTGATATTAATATTTTCAGATAAGAAAAAGATTAATATTTGTTATAATATGTTAGGTAGAAACACTTGATAAATGAATTATTCAAACTTGCATAATGATATATGAATACTTGCCATAGTTGATATTAATACTTTCAAACGTTATCCCATGCAATAAGGAAAAAAAATTGATAGAATATGTTAGATACAAATACTTGATACATGAACTATTCACACTTGTATTATGAGGTATTAATACTTGTAATACTTGATATTAATATTTTCAGACATCATCCAGTATCATATGGGAAAAAAATAATATAATCTATTAGGTACAATCACTTGACATATGAACTGTTTACACGTGCATGACGAGGTATAAATACTTGCAATACTTGATATTAATTCTTTCAGATGTCATCCAATGCCTTATGGAAAAAAAATTAAAATTCGATAGAATATGTTAGGTACAAACACTTAACACATGAACTATTTACACTTGCATTACGAGATATGAATACTTATATGACGAGATATAAATACTTGCTCAACGAGGTATGAATTCTTGCACGACGAGGTATCAATACTTGCACGATGAGGTATCAATACTTACGCGATAGAGAACCCAAAAATACTTCATCATGGATCTCATTTGAAAGATAAAATTGCATTAAAGACGTTCGTGGTTTTAGATTCACAAAATTCCTCATAGATCGTCAGAAATATGGGCGAGATTGAATGGAGAGAAAAAATCACCTCTAAAAGCGTGCAAAAGATGGGTGTATGATGAGAGAGATAAAAGAAAGTTGATATGTTCAATTTTTTATTATAAATACTTGATATATTATATATTAATACTTGCATGCATAGGTATCTATACTTGCGCGTGGCAAATAATTGTAAAATCTTTCAAATATATATACAACATATTAAGTATTTAATTAGGCAGTCTCCCCAAGTAGTTAGTGGTCTCCCCAGGTAGTTAATGGTCACTCAGATAGTTAATGCATGAGGACATTTGAGGGATTTTGGCTTGGCTTGGGGTTAACTAGGCGCTCCCTATAATATAATATTCTATTCGAACTAATTATTTCTGAGTAGCTTCAAATGTTAGTCTGTGTGGGAGCGAAGAGATGGACTAAAAGGTCTCGAAGATTGGTCCATTAGAGTGTGCTCCTTAAGACCAAACGTAAAGGGAAGGAACGAGAAGGGAAGAAAGGGATCAGAGACGTGTTTACTCTGTCTAGACCTGATTTGAGGGTGACGTATAGCAACTTCACCCACTCTCCCCTTCACTCCCCTCATGTCCCTCTCTAATTTTTCTCTTTTGGAGAAGGTGAACGACTTTGGTCACGTCCGATCTAGTCGCTCTACCTCCCTTCCCTTTCTTTTTTTGAATGAGGGTTCATCTAAAGTACAATTCTCATCTTCCTATCATCGAATCTATTTCTCAAGTAAGAGTTCGTTTGTTTTATATGAGCAGAGGAGTTCTTATTGGAGAATAAAGGATCCCTCCATTTAAAATAAATGTTATTTTTGTCAATTCAATTTTAAAAATAATTAAATAAAAAGGAGATAGAAGAAATATTTTAATTTTTATGAGAATGTTGGATATTATGGTGTTTTGATGGAGAAAATTAGTTATTTTAAAAGTTTGTATTGGCACAATAGAAATTGTCCCTTTTAATTAATACAATTTCTTGGATGGTCCTGTCGTAAATAGTCACCCGGTTGTTTTGCTATTCCAATCATAAATTAAGTTGAATTGGTGTTTATTTTAAATAACTGAATTAATATTAACCTCAATAATTCTGTCATGGTCAGAACATACTCTTTAAGTCCCCCCAACAACCAAGATCACGTTTGTATTTCTACGTAAGAAAGCTCCAGACCTTTTTTTCTGACAAACTATATATTGTTGGTCACTTGCATTCTGACATTTTCTTCTTACTTTTCTCTTGATTACAATACATTACTGCTATAACTTGTAAATTTTTTTATTTTGTACTTTAATAAATGGAAAATAGTAGGCTTCCACCTACGTACTTTTTAGTAATTTGGGATTTGTGTTTTTAGTGGAAGACAAAAAAAAAGTGCTGATAGAAAGTTATATAATCGACCTCTATTTTTTTCATTATTCAATTCAATATTTCGTTGTATATAAAAAAAGTTCTGTACAAGATCCTGTTGGTCCCGTTTAAAATCTATTTACATCTCTAAGACTCTAATGCAACTAAACATTTTCAAACATCGTCCAATACTCAAACTAATCAAGAATCCACTATATTATTATAATACATCACAAATACTAATTTAAAAATAAATACTTGACAAAAATATTAATTTCAACACTAATGAGTCCTTACTAATTCATATACAAGTCCAAAGATCATTATTTTAATGTTTTTTTTGTATAAATTCACGATCCAGCAATGATTTTTTTCATTTTATGACATTCTGTGAAGCTTATATATCAGGTTCATTCATCTTGCGTAGAACCGGCCACTCAAAATTCCTACACAATCACATATACGTTTTTACAATATAAAGCTTCTAATTAAATGTAGTCACTTTATACATATAACACGTATTAATTATATGTAATTAAAAAGCTACAGTTGTTAGTCTTTTACATATCATTTTCTGTTGAAACATATGACCTAATTAAATTTTACATTGTCTAATCAGGTGGCAATAGAGGCTTCACATTCTGCTCCCGAACAAATAAAGACAGAACACCAGACTGTCCAATCCGAGCTCCAAAGTGCAACACGTTTTGGAGACACCGTTCTTCACCTACTGGTTACTAAGGGACACAACGAGCTCGCTTTGATGGTTTTCCGAAGAGATGTGTCCCTATTAAAATCACCAAACAAAAATTTGGAAACACCCCTTCACTGTGCTGCGAAATTTGGAAACGAGAAGGTCATCTACAACCTCATTCAAATTGATCTTGTTGCCGTGAAGGATGCTCTCCAACAACCAAATGAAAATGGGGATACTGCCCTGCATCACAACAACAAAGTAGGCACTTTTCGCGAGGGAACTTCGTCGCTAAAGGTACCGTCGCAAAAGAAAAAGCACGTTTATGACGGTACTCCGTCGCAAAAAGTCACTTTTTATCCTCGCGAAAAGTGCCTATCTTTTGTAGTGCATGTTGCCGCTACATACGACCATATAGGTATGAGCCTCGCGTTGATGAAGTTGGACCCTGAAGTTGCTTACAGGGCAACAACAATATGTTTTCTGCATTGAACGTAGCAATAGACAGAAAATATACTGAGATTGTACATACCATGTTAGAACAGGACCATACTCTGGCATACACCCAATTTTCAACTGGAATGTTTCCAGTTCATTTAGCCGCAAGCACGGGCAATAAGGAATTGGTATATCATTTAATGGAAAAGTACCCTAATTGTGCCGAGTTGCTAGATCCTCGTGGAAGAAATCTCTTTCACTATGCTGCAGAAGAGGACAAGTGCATTATTTTTCTGGAGACATCTGAAGACACTAGTATTAAAGAAATGGTGACAAGAATGAATATTGCAAAGGATTGCGAAGGAAATACACCATTGCACATTGCAGCAATGAAGGGACACAAGATTACTATGATGGTTATTTGCGAAAACAAGATGAATAACGTTGCAGAAACAATCCTAAACAAGGAAGGCTTAACACCACTCGAACTTTCCAGGAGGCAACTGTTAGAAACTTATAAGGTATGCTATGCTTAACAATTACATCATAAAATTATTTCTTAATTATTTTAGTTATCTCATGTGTTGCTACCAACTACTAAACTACCAAGCACGTAAAATACATATATACTAGCTAATCAGATAATTAGGTGATACATAATAGTTTCAGTGTCGACACCAATGCGACTAAATGCTCGTCATATAAGCAAATTCTACTTGCACTTTTATTATAAGGCATAAAGAACAATATATATTTTTGGATAGATTTATCTGAAAATTGTGCTACCAACATATTCGAAATATTAATGTCATTAGATGGATTAATTAGTTTGTATTATAATAAGAGTGAGGTTATGGTACTATGTATAGCCACTTTGACCTGTACTATTGATCTATATTTTTATTTTCGAATTTGAAATAGTCGATCCAAACTGTTCATTATGACCTCCATATGAAAATGTACTTGAAAAACAAATTTTACAAATTTGACATTTTTTAGATTTTTTTATTATTTTTTAAATAGGTTCAAAATCACTACTTTGGAATGGTCCAGAATTTTTAAATCATGTGATTTATACCTACTTAAAAATGAAGATCATATTGTACTCAACTATTTGAACTTTAAAATGAAAATATGCATTCATAGTACGGACCAATGTGCGCTGTACACATTATGTTTCATATAGCCTCACTCTTAGAATAATGTAACAAAGTTATTTTCTCAATAAATTTAATTGGGACTACCGAACTCGTTACGTAAGAATTAAAAAACTGTTGGGCACAAAAATTGCCACGAAATCTGTATTATTCTCAATAGGGATTTATAGTGGCGTCCTAGTCTTCTCCAGCTGTACAATACATATTAGGACATGAGGATTATGGCTTTTTAAAACTTATTGATTTTTTTTTTCGAATCTTAAATAATAGCACGAATTATAACGTCAATTACTAATTACCATTTACTAAATTAGCACGAATTAGTTTAACATCCTATTCTTCCAGAACACCAATATTTATTTTTGGATAAAAAAACAGAAATATGAATTTTAATTACTCTAGTACACCATTATTTTTTATTAAAAATATTTGCATTAATCTCAACCGTCGATTAACAAAGTCCAAAATAAAAAAAATTATATACAACATTAGCTTTACAGGTACCAAACCTATTAAATTTAATTGTGATAATTGAGAGCCAGAGGTGTTTTGGAGCTTGACCCAATAACAAAAATATTTATCTTTTCTATTTGTAAAAAACAAAAAAGTAACTTATATCTGTTGTCTCTTACAGGATATTTCTGGTGACAACATTACCCAGTACATTAAGAATAAAGGTTTTAAATTTTCTGAAGAGTGGTTTGAAAATATAATGCTTCCACCAATACAAGATAACTTGGAGCGAACTCAAGTTATTGGACTGGCGTCCGCACTTATCACAACTGTTTCATTTGCTGCTGCTTTTACAATCCCCGGAGGTTATAATCAAGACCATGGTACACCACTTTTAGGGAGGAGATATATGTTCTGGGCATTTATTCTAGCAAATGCTATGGCATTTACAGTTGGATTCTTAAGCTTATTTGCGATTATTTCGAATCTGACAGGTTCACGTCGCCGCAACCTCAATTTTGCAATATCTGCATTACTTTTTGCAGCAAGTAGTATGGTTGTAGCATTTGGATTGGGGTTGTATGTGACACTTGCCCCAGTTTGCTTTCCTATTGCTATTCTCCTCCTTGTTATCACCCTAATTTTAGGGTCTCCCGCCGTGTTTGTTGTTGTGTTCCTAGGAGAAAGGCTTTTAGGATCAGCGAAGGCGAGAACTCACTAGTGGAAAATATGGAATCAGGATCAGTTATATATGCATATTAGTATCGGAATACAACCGATCCTGATGAAGGCGATACTGATACTTACAATAATATGGATCTGTTAAATAACCGATCCTGATAGTTACTATCAGGATCGGTTGTTTCAAACAACCGATCCTGATGTTATACTATCAGGATCGGTTGTTTGAAACAACTGATCCTGATAGTAACTATCAGGATCAGTTTGTTTGAAACAACCGACCCTGATAGTTACTATCAGGATCGGTTTTTTGAAAAAACCGATCCTGATAACTTTTTTTTTTTTTTTTTTTACTGTTGGTTCTGAAAAAAAAAATCAGGATCGGTTGTTTTGAAATAACCGATCCTGATACCTTTTTTTTTTTTTAATGTTGGTTCTGAAAAAAAGAAAAAAGAATCAGGATTAGTTTTTTTGAAACAACCGATCCTGATGTTATACATCAGGATCGGTTGTTTCAAACAATAGATCCTGATGTTATATTGGATCTAAAAAAAATATTTTTTTTTATTTGGCCAGCTTCCATATATATTTGTTGGCCAGCATAAATTTTTTTTTTTTTATTTACCATTGATTTATTGGAGCTCAAAACCAATTAAGAACACAAAATAAAATTCATGAAACACAAAAAGAAGTACAATAGTTGAAGAAATTTGGTGCAATAGCAAAATAAAATTGAAAATACAAATGAAAAAAGATAGTTGATCGGCCGGATGATTAAGATAAATAAAAAGATAGTTTCAAAAAGCCTTGCTCAAATGAAAAAAGATAAATAAATAAATTGAAAATACAAAAAAAAAGTGTTTTAAAAGTATAATAATGAGAAAATTAGATAAAGCTAATACCGTGATAGTTGATCGGCCGGATGATTAAGTAACTTGAGCGAGATGTCCTCAAGACTGAAAACAATATACAAACACCATTAATTAATTTTTGAAACAATATAAAAAATTAAAAATTGACACAATTGAGCCGGAGGTTCGAGAGGCTCGGCTTTGAGAGGGAGAGACGAAGACAGAGAGAGAGAGACACGGAGGAGAGGGAGAGACGAGACAGAGACAGAGAGACACGGAGGTCTGAGGATTTGAGAGGGAGAGACGGAGACACAGAGAGAGAGACGCTAAGTTGAAAATGAGAGGCGCGAAATGAAAATAAGAACTAAGCAGGAGTTATCAGGATCGGTTATTTCGAAATAACCGATCCTGATTGTTTTTGTAAGTACAAAGGCGCGAAACAGAATTAAACCCTAGCGTCAAATTAGCATTAGGATCGGTTATTTCAAAACAACCGATCCTGATACTTTTTTTTTTTTTTTAAAGTTGTTTCTGAAAAAAAAAAAAACCAGGATCGGTTGTTTTAAAAAAACCGATCCTGATAACTTTTTTTTTTTTTTTTAATGTTGGTTCTGAAAAAAAAAAAAATCAGGATCGGTTTTGTTGAAAAAACTGATCCTGATACTTTTTTTTTTTTAATGTTGGTTCTGAAAAAAAAAAAAATCAGGATTGGTTTTTTTGAAAAAACCGATCCTGATAACTTTTTTTTTTTTTAATGTTGGTTTTGAAAAAAAAAAAAAATCAGGATCGGTTTTTTTGAAAAAACCGATCCTGATAACTTTTTTTTTTTTTTTTAAATGTTGGTTCTGAAAAAAAAAAAATCAGGATCGGTTTTTTTGAAAAAACCGATCCTGATAACTTTTTTTTTTTTTAATGTTGGTTCTGAAAAAAAAAAGGAATTAGAATCGGTTGTTTGTTAGAACCGATTCTAATTGTTCATAAATTAGGATCGGTTAACCATAAAACCCGATCTGAATAGTTTTTAGGATCGGTTTTCTTAAAAAAACCGATCCATATAGATATTAGATTCGGTTGTTTCATATAACCGATACTATTAGGCCGATCCTGATTCTAGTTTTTCCACTAGTGACTACACTTATACCATACTAGAGGATTGCCTCGCCTTGCTTCGGCAGTGGTTTGCAAAACGCTCTACATATCATGTAAGTAATAAACTTATAATATAGAAGTAATAGTTCACATATGAAACAACAACAACAAAAATATACAAAATATTATACATGTCATGTAAGTTATAGTTTACATATTGAAGGAAAGCACAAAAATATTAGTGTATGTAAGCTATGTTAGTGCTATCTATGACATTTTTAAATTTCTGTCTAAGAAGAACAGTTATTCTATATACATAGTTTTATCAAAATAATTTCAACTATTCTCTCTACATGGAGACAATAAACAAAATATTATTTGCACAAATTTAGCTTCGATGACATGTTACTCTTTCTTCTCTTCTGCTTTCTTGTCATCATTACTGGAAAAAAAGAAGATATGAAAAGCTTATTAGAATTTGGATTAAAGCACAGTGCACATTTTTGGTTTATGTTTTGGAAAACAAAAAAGGCACTACATATTTATATAGATCTTTTATCGTTTCTTGACTGATATTAATTTACCATAGGGTGCAAAAAATTCAAATTGAGTTTTGAAGTTACAATGATATATAAATATAATTATGTAACAATGTTAAAGTTTTGACTCAATAATAATTTCTAATTACCGATAGATGAAAATATATTATAAAGTACCTTGAAACTGTGGTGATAGGCTGAGATTGAAAATTGGAAAGATCAGCTGTTCAAGCTAACATAATTTTTTTTTACAGAATTAACTAAAATGTTTATAAAATTAGCAACTTGGAAATGAAAAAAATTTAAAACAAACTTTTTCTTTACCTGACATCCCAATTGCCTTTGTAGCATGCTAGTGCTTAAAGATCTGAAAGAAAAGCAAGTAAGAATATTTTGAAAAAAAAAATATTAACTACCTATAGAGGAGAATGGAAAATAGAAAATAAGAAGGAATAGCACAAATTTCAGTAGCAAATTAGTTCCCAAAGGGAAGTGAAGCCAAATGCATATAACTGAAGTAATAGACAATTTGCAATTAAAAGCATATTCATTTATTTCTTTTAGCCAAAAAATGGAAATTAAGATATGACGAAAAGAACCGACTGTTGAGCATTAAATAACTGATGCAAATGAAAGTGAGAACAACTGTTGCCTACTTTTTTTCATTGTTCCTGGTAAAATCGATTTGTTGCAATTTTGTGTTTGGTATTACCTCTCCAACGCTCTTTACCTTTTTTGTTGCAAATCGGATTCCTCCAAAGTGTTTCTTATTGGTCCTGGATTATTCTTTACAAATTAGAAAGGAAATGATAGGCCGAGCAAGAAGGCAAACAAAAGACCGACTATTGAAAAAATAATAGCAATTGTGGACTGTGGAGGGGCATGGAAGGTGAATTGTGCAAATTCCCAGAAATCATTGGTGTTTGATTTTTATTTTTTTTCATTTTTCTTGGTAGCTATTTGAGTTTCGGAGTTCAATTCTTATAACATGTTCAGAGCTGAAAGGACATTTCTTTCTGAGAAGGATCGAAGGGGGGAAGAATCGTCGGAGCGAATTTGTGAGAGAATGTGATGCACAAACGATCAAGAAATTGAAAATAAGTAATGGAAAGATAGATTTGGTTCTGAGATCACACAGATTCTCAATTCTTTGATAAAAACTGATACATCAAAAACTAACTTCTGCCACAAGACATGAGTCTCTTTAAATACAAAACCCTAGAACAGAAAATGCATAAAAGACCCTAAAAACGCTGAGATTATAAAGAAAGGTCCAAAAGTCCATGAAGGAAGACTCGGATCGCGAATCTGAGCCCGCAAAATGGGCAAAACTGATCGTAGATCGGTTTCGGATCTGACTTTGGGCTGTGGAGTTCCTGTCAAAATTTCAGCCCGATCCGACGGACGGATCAAAAGTTACGCTCCTTTTCGTGAAGCATACGCAGGACCATATTGCATCATTCTCCCCTCCTAAGAAAAGATTCGTCCTCGAATCTGCCACTTCACCATCTACTCCCTCCACGTCAGATGTATCATTATCACTGTCAGTAATGTATGGGGACAAATTGGCCACATTAAAGGTCCCCGAGACATTATATTCACCCGGCAAATCAATCTTGTAAGCATTATCATTGATTCTTTCGAGCACTCGAAATGGTCCATCGGCCCGAGGTTGTAGCTTACCATATCTGCCAGTGGGAAAACGTGCCTTCCTCAGATGAATCCATACTAGATCTCCTTTTTTAAACACCACTTTCTTTCGGTGCCTGTCTACTCGTTCTTTGTACTTCTTGTTTGAATTCTCGATCTGAGTTCGAACTTGTGAGTGCACTTGCTTGATGTTCTGCATGTTCATCTGCATTGCCACTGAATTGTTTTTCAACAGGCAATGGTGTGAGCTCGATAGGAGTGATTGGATTGAATCCATACACAACCTCAAAGGGGCTTTTTCCTGTAGTTCGGCTTTGCGATCGGTTGTATGCAAATTCGGCTTGTAGTAAAGTGAGATCCCATTGGCGCGGACTGTCACCTACCAGGCTCCTCAATAGGTTTCCCAGACTTCGATTGACCACTTCCGTTTGCCCATCAGTTTGGGGGTGATGAGAAGAGCTAAATTGCAGTTGAGTGCCCAGCTTCCGCCAGAGAGTGCGCCAGAAATGACTTACAAACTTGACATCTCGATCCGAGGTGACGGTTTTGGGCACACCATGTAATCTGACAATTTCCTGCAAAAACAAACGTGCTACCTGCGAAGCATCACAATTTTTGTTGCATGCAATAAAATGCGCCATCTTTGAGAACCGATCCACCACCACTATAATAGAGTCCTTGTTTCTCTGGGTTCTGGGTAACCCGAGAACAAAGTCGAGACTGAAATCTTCCCATGGAGCCACTGGAACGGGTAGAGGTTGATATAAGCCCGCATTGGTTCCCCGTGTTTTAGCCAACCGACATGTTCTGCACCTCCCCACGAATCGAGCTACATCTCGCTCCATCCTAGGCCAATAAAATTGGTCTTGCAACCACGCCAATGTTTTGTCAACCCCAAAATATCCCGCAAGTCCTCCAACATGTCCCTCTGTGATAATTGCTTCCCTCAGAGAACACTTAGGAATGCACAGCCAGTTACCTTTAAAAAGAAAGCCTTCTTGTCGGATAAACTGCTGAAAGGGATGTGATTCGCACCTCTGCCAGATATCTGCAAAATCAAGATCATCTCCGTACAACTCCTTGAATGCATCAAACCCGGTCACTTGAACCCGCATGGTTGATATCAAAGAACACCTCCGACTCAGCGCATCTGCTACTGTGTTCAACACTCCAGCCTTGTGTTTAATGGAGAAACTGAAAGCTTGCAAAAACTCAACCCATTTGGCATGCCTCGGTTTCAGCTTGTGTTGTCCGTTGATGTATTTCAATGCTTCATGATCAGAGTATAGAACGAACTCTTTAGAGATGAGGTAGTGACGCCAATACTCGAGGCTCCGTACTATGGCATAAAATTCTTTGTCATAAGTTGAGTACTTGAGTTTAACCTCATTCAATTTCTCGCTGAAAAATGCCACCGGCCTACCCTTTTGGCTCAAAACGCCTCCAACACCCACACCAGATGCGTCACAGTGAACCTCAAAAACTTCTTCGAAATCTGGTAAAACCAAAACAGGTGCTTCAGTTACTTTCTTCTTTAATAATTGAAACGCATCCTCAGCCTCCTTGGACCAGGTGTACTTGCCTCCTTTTATACAGTCAGTGATAGGAGCAATGACAGTGCTGAAATTACGGATAAACCTCTGATAGAATGAGGCGAGACCGTGAAAACTCCGGATTTCATGGATGTTTGTCGGTGTTGGCCACCCTATGATTGCATCCACCTTGTTCGGATCCATCCGAATGCCTTCCTTAGACACTATGTATCCAAGGAATGTCACCTCGCTAGTGAAAAAGTGGCACTTCTTGGTGTTGGTATACAACTGCTGCACTCGCAAGACCTCAAAGACTTGTCGCAAATGCTGGTCCTCAGAGGAACTGTACACCAAAATGTCATCAAAATAAACAACCACAAATTGACCAATGAAGGTACGGAAAACCTGATTCATCAGGCGCATGAACGTGCTCGGCGCATTAGACAACCCGAACGGCATCACCTTCCACTCGTAGAGACCATCTCGAGTTTTGAATGCGGTCTTCCATTCATCTCCGGGTCGGATCCGGATCTGATGATATCCACTCCGCAAGTCAATCTTGGAAAAGACTGTTGCGCCATGCAATTGGTCAATCAGATCATCAAATCGAGGTATTGGAAAGCGGTACTTGATGGTAATTTTGTTAACGGCTCTACTGTCAATGCACATCCTCCATGTACCGTCTTTCTTTGGAACCAATAAAGCTGGCACCGCACACGGACTCATACTCTCCCGCACATAACCCTTTTCCAATAACTCGCGCACTTGCCTCTGTAACTCCTCGTGCTCTTTTGGGCTCATGCGATAAGCGGCTTTATGAGGAATAGCAGCCCCTGGCACAAGGTCAATGCAATGTTGGATATCTCTCATAGGTGGCAACCCGGATGGCAATTCTGTTGGTGCCACGTCAGCAAATTCTTCCACTAATGATACGACTTGTGGAGGTAGTTCTGGACCACCACCATTAGTCTCTGTTACCACCAAGGCAAACACCTCAACCTTCTTTTCCACTTCCTTCTGGATTCTGACCGAGATAGTAAATGATTTCTGGCCTCTTTCCGCAAATCTGAAGGACCGAGGGTAATGGATACACCATCTTTCTGAAAGGTGTAGGTGTTCTTGAATCCATCATGCTTTGTTCTTCTGTCAAACTGCCACGGCCTCCCCAATAAAATGCGACAAGCGTCCATAGGGACCACATCGCACCAGACCTCATCAGTATACCTCTTCCCTATTGAGAATTTCACAAGACACCGCTTTGACACTTTCACCTCACTGCCCTTCTTGAACCAAGACAGTTTGTAGGGTTGCGGATGATTTTCGGTGTTTAACCCCAACTTCTCCACCATCGTGTTGGACACTACATTTTCACAACTGCCTCCATCTATAATCACATTACAAACCTTACCTCTACTAGTACATTTGGTATGGAAGATATTATGCCTTAGCCATAACTCATCTTCATTGGCAGCAACACTCAATGCTCTTCTAACTACCAACAGTTCACCCGAATCAGCATAGGTGATCTCCTCGTTTTCTGATGGAGGGTTTTCATCGCCATCCCTGTAATTATCATATACTGGTTCACGTCTTCTTCAACTAGCGTGACAATTTGTCTGTTGGGACAGTCAGCAATGAGGTGTCCTAGACCCTGACACTTGAAACATCGCCTGTTCGCCATGGATCCCCCCTTACTAGATTGTCCTTTCTCTGGGTAAATTTTGGGATTTTGGGTCTGGGTTGTTTTAGATTTAGGGTTAGGGTTAGAAGGAGATGCTCTCCTATCGGTCTCAATCCCCGAAGAGCGATTCTGAAACCTGTAACTACTGACCCTTCTCTTTTGCTGTGATTCGACCTTTAAGGCAAGCCTACAGACATCATCATACGAGTAATACTGTTGCAGGTACACCACATCAGATAATTCTGGTTTCAACCCGGCTAGATACCGAGCGACAATCTGTTCATCCTCCTCAACCACATCACATCGCATCCGCAACATATCAAACTCATTAGTATACTGCTCCACTGTAAGGGTTTTCTGCTTAAGATTGTGATATTCAATAAAAGCTTCCTGTTTATACTGGGCGGGTAGAAATTTAGCCATCAGTTTCTTTTTCATCTTATCCCAAGTTCGGATCTTTGGTTTTCCTTCTCTAACACGCTGGTTTCTCACATGTTCCCATCAGATTGAGGCATGTTTTCGCAACTTAATGGCTACTAACTTCACCTTTTGTTCGTCAGACAGATTCTTCACATCAAAAACCCGCTCAACGGTATGCAACCAATCGATAAACTCATCAGGATGAGGTTTACCTTCGAACTCCGGAATGTCAATCTTCATCCCAAGGTTCTGAAAGGACGGATCAGGCCCTGGTCGAATCCTCTGGTTTCGTCCCTGATTTGGATTCCCCTACGGGTTGAAACCCTCATCTTCATCGCCTGCTACAGAAGAGTCAATGGTATCTGACTCCCCTCCTTCTTCTCCATTAGTAGCCCTCCCGTGCCTCTGCGAGTTGGCGCTCTAACTCTCGAATTCTTCTTCCCATCGCTGCAATCTCTAGATCTCACTGGTCTCGGTGGCGCGGTTCTTCTTCTCCCCGACCTCGGCCACGACCTCTACCACGACCACGATTCGCATCCGCCATCTGGGCTCTGATACCAACTGACTGCACAAACGATCAAGAAATTGAAAATAAGTAATGGAAAGATAGATTTGGTTCTGAGATCACACAGATTCTCAATTCTTTGATAAAAACTGATACATCAAAAACTAACTTCTGCCACAAGACATGAGTCTCTTTAAATACAAAACCCTAGAACAGAAAATGCATAAAAGACCCTAAAAACGCTGAAATTATAAAGAAAGGTCCAAAAGTCCATGAAGGAAGACTCGGATCGCGAATCTGAGCCCGCAAAATGGGCAAAATGGATCATAAATGGGTTTCGAATCCGACTTTGGACTGTGGAGTTTCTGTCAAAATTTCAGTCCGATCCGACGAACGGATCAAAAGTTACGCTCCTTTTCGTGAAGCATGCGCAGGACCATATTGCATCAGAATGTCAAAGACTCATTCATTTCTTTGATAGTTTCCTGACCATACCTTGATTTTTCCCTAACCTTTACTCAAAGACATAAAGCTAGTCTTATCAGGAGTCTATGCATGATTGGTAATATTTTTAATTAATGCAATTGTGCATAAACACGTGCAAGTAGACTTGAGAACAGGGATTACCTGATCAAGCTGCTCGAGGCGGGTTAGGATACAGCCAGCTTCAGCCTCGTCATGGTTAGGCCCTCCTGGAGCAGCTGCTTCATAGTTTCTGCGGAGTACACAATGTTCAATGCAGAGTTGGGATCCTCATTCCATTATTCTCTGCAACCTGCCCATCACAACAACACAAATTGAAATTCAGCCCACTTTCCAATAAATCAAATTCTTCGACTTCCTTTCTTGGTTTTTTTTCTTTGTTGTTTCTTGTGGCAGAGTTGGTAAATTTTTTTTTCCAACTTTTGGTATTAAAAGAAGTATTTTTTTGTGAAAAATATAGAGTGAAAGAAAATAAAGCAGCATGTGTACTGTTGAGAACTAACTTAACTCAGAACTCATTGGTTATGGTGGAAAATAGGTAAACCAATATTTTTTGTTTATTGTTTTTGCTTGGTCATAAATAGGGTACTGTATTTTCAAATAGCTTCATAGAAGATGCAACCTGCATATATTGTAAGTTTAAGATGAATTTACAACCATTAAATAGGATTAATTTGAAACTGAATAAACATGCTTTAATATTGTACCTGCTTTTGCTGTATGGTTGGTATTGTCGGTAGCTCACTTGACTTTTTCTGATACAATTTCCTCTAAATTTGTTCTTGCCCCTGTGCATAGTTAAAGGGACAATTGTGCAAATCAAGAATCAAACCAGGTGAACTGAAGATCTTATATTGGATTCCAGAGACGGACCAAAAAATTCTTACATGGGTCAAATTTGTTTGGATTCAAATCAACACCGATGATGTGCGAAGCTCCTGCCAGCCTGTCTCCCTGGGCAGCCTAATTACCCAAATAAATCACTCCATACTGGAGCTCAACTTTAACAATCCATTGAAAAAAGAAAATGAAGAATGGACTTACCAGCAAGGCAACAGTTGCCAGAACAAAAATTACCACAGTAAAACCCTTCAGTGGTCTTGTAACATTAAAAGTAGCATCAAGGCCTAATAATCAGAAAAACAAAATAGAAATCAGATCATATTAACTATAATATCATAAAAAAGATAATAACAACTTACTTTTCACTAAATTTTTTTTATCAAGAAGGCATAACTCACTATTTACTAAATACTAATGACATCCAGGAATCCCCAATATCCATTTCATATCCATAAACCATCAACAATGGAAATCAAAATAGTTCGAAGCTATATCAGATACTTACCAGTCAAACTGCCACAGCTCAGAACACAGACTTTGTCGAGTGGGGATTCAGGGTCGATCTTTGCAATACGGCCGAAGTGGATGACGGCATACCCGTTGAAGATGGAGGTGATGACAAAATGGTAAACGGGCTTGCCGCTGATGGATAAGCCAGACTGATCGAAAGAGAAGGTGTGCCCGTGGTAGGAGACGATCGAAAGAGAAGAAGGTGGGCAGAGAAAGAAGGAGAGAAGAGCGGCGGACAAGACGAGGAGAGAGGAGCTACAGCGAAAAAGCGCTACGGGTCGGATCGACACGTAGCTGAGAAGGGGAGAGGTGTAAGCGCGAGAGAGAATTCTATCTTCAACCATGCGATCCGGATCGGACGGTACAGAGAGTAGGTGTTACTGTTGGAGTACTGTAGCAGTTCCCACGCATATTATATAGATATAATAGATGTCGTGTCTTTCCTACTCATCTTCTGCCTAGCATTTATGTAGCTCCAATCTCTGTCCACATGTCTTATTTGTACTCGGAATAATTAATGTTCTTTTATTTATCATGAAGCATTTTATTCTTAATGCTCTTCTATTTATGCGGTACATTTTTGTTATGTACTTCGTTGGTTGGACTTTTTCATAATTGATGTCTTCTTTTAATTAGTTTTGTCCTGAACGAGCCGGATTTTTACAAAAGCTTTTGTTAATTAGGATTGGAAAGTAAATTCTTTTTTTCTTGAAGTAACACATTCAAAAATTAAATATTATAGTTGGTTATAAGTTATCGCCAATATGTGTGTGTGGTAGGGCCCAAGACTGACGGGCTGAAGCAGCTGTACTTAATTTTGGGCTCTTCAGGTTGCAAAAACTGAGGAAATATTACATTGTAATAAACATAGGAAATAATTAGTTTTTTTTATTAAAGGTTTTTGATTCACCCTAACATCTTTTAGATACTATTTTTCAGAATTGAACTCGCATTCTAGAACAGTATTCGCAAGGGTATTCACGAGGGTATCGTTGCGGATGCTCCTGTCGGTAATACCGGTATGCTCAGAAAAAACACTTTTCTGTCGGTCTACCCTTGCAGATAATCAATGGATACTATTCCATTCTTGTAGATACGTAACCAGGATAAATAGTAGAACTATTACATGTAAATCATATATACTGTGAAATGAATGTATTAATATGTTACCTGCAAACAATCAAACGCCATTGGCCATTCAATGACGTCATATTCAATTAGAACATAATTGTCTTTTATTTAGTTATAATGTGATCGTTGCTATATTAAACCAAAAACATATGCAGAACAAGGTCAGTTACGAACGTATGTAGCGGCTTATCAAAATATCGCAGACTCGTGAGAATATGGAAATCAACATGAGCCATTATCAATAATGAACATATGATAAGCATATTCTCAGGGATGATCGAGTTCTACGAACAAAGTTCTTTTATTTTCTTTTCAGAGCTAGGTGCTCAAACTAGACTGAAAAGCCAGCTGGTTAATGCATTTTAAGTTTTTTTAAGACTACACCCGTTAAGCTAGAGTCAGATATTTTATTCTTTGGTTAATTAAGATGAAAACAAAACTCGCCAGTAAAAATTAGAACAGAGAAAACTGTACTGACAAGCCCCTGATTTCTGTTAGTTTAAAATGACACCTGATTTTTCATATTTTTAAGATCATCATAGAATTCCTTTAATTAAAAAAAGATCATATCCAATCAGACAATCACCACCAGGTAGATCCAGCATTCGGGATAGGACGAGTTAGGGATCGGATAATTTATTAATTGGCATCTATCATATGAATTTCAGAAAGGGGGAGAGACGGGAAAGGCCTCAAAATTGGTTGAAATTGAAATCCATAAACTCCTTATGTTTTTCTGTAAAATATGTGGCCCAGAATCCTTTAAAGCCCAAACCCACTTCTAAATAAAATGGAGAACCATGTTGCGTCTAGCCAATATCCAGCCCCGTACAAAAACAAAAATGAAAAGAGAAAGAGTGTCCTTGTAGAGAGAGTAGAGAAGCTATGAGCAATTGGGCATAGGCAGAGAAGAAATAATGGTAATGAATTCTGCTATTTTGAGAGCAATAATATAATTTTAAATTATTGAGACAATTTTTTTCTCTTTATACCCAATTTATTCTTGTTTAAAATTCTTCTAATTATGGTAGGAATTTAATTAAGCTTGTACCAAGTATTTAAAAGGAAATTATTGCATGCTATGCAAAGAGAATTGAAAAATGGCTTGATTTATTGTCTTTTTCATTTTTTAAGGGCAGAAACTTTTATATATTTATATCAATAATAGAGATAGGCTTGATTTATTTGTATAGATTTGTCTAGTTGATTCATATGCTCGAAACAAAAGCCGAAGACACAAATTAAATTATGCAAAAGAAAAACCCGACATGAATTAAACAAAAAATAATGGAGTGTGCTATATTTAGTGCACAAATTACTATATATCGAAAGGCTGAAGATGATTTCTTTTTCTAGTCCCGGTACATTTCTAGACAATATTTGTCCACGCTACTATATATTTCAAGCAACAAAACTTAAGTGGATCGTACATAAATTACGATTAAAACCAAATTAAAGAAATGAGTATATTCAATTTTCTTTGAACAATTGTTGAAAAAAATCGTCATGAATCCATTAATTACACTAGTTGTGCGAATGCTTCTATAAATTTAATGTTCGTAAATTTACAGGTGCATGTACTTCGAATTTGTACTATCGACAATTTACTATATAAGAATTTGCTCCTCAGTGGCGACATTTGAACCCTTCTCAGTTTTTTTTTTGTTGTATTATTATTTTATAAAGTAATGTTGTTAATTATAAATGCATTGTAACAAGGAGCAAAACAACATTGAAACAAATATCCAACCAACACGACGAGATCAAGCTGTCAGATTACAATTATGTTCACCCATGTTAGTGTACTTAATTCTCATAACCTTTTACCATCACGATCACTATAAAACAATATATAATGACCAAACTAAGTGTTCGACAATTTCATTTAAAAAAAATTGCAACATAGAATAAGTATAATATTTGAATAAAGAGACTAATCATTGACACATGTTGGTCCAACAGACTAATTATATCATGGCCACTAGAGAGGATTAAAGAAAAAGAATAAAGAGAGGGTCTGATACCCGAGGTAATATATACTTCTCTCTTTTTCTCCTTGTTTAAAGCGAACTGCCTTATTTTGCTTCATTTATAAAAATATGCATTATTTCCCTGGATGAGCGAGTACTTCAAACAATGTTTTTAACTTTTTATCCTTTCTGTGCTAGGTATTCTTCGTGACTGATACGCCAGCTGGTCAATGAATTTTATTTTTTTTAGACTGTATCCATCTGTACATTTGGATGAGAATGTGCAGGTCATAAGACGGGATCATTGCATCATATATTGTATACTTTGGTTTATTAAGATAAAAGAAAAACACACAAAGGTAAAAGTGAGAACATAGAAAATTGTACTGAAACTTTCTCTGCAAATTTAAATCACATCTGATTTCTCAAATTAATTAATATGAATTAACGGATTAATTAGTCGCTTTGTCTTGTGTAACAAATTAAATGATGTTACTTGTTAAATTAAAGATTTTACTTGTTAAATAATAGAGAAAAAAATTTGTCTTTACAATGAGACATTTTCTTTAAGGATATTGTTCGGATTCGATTCTTTGCTTCCATAAATGATATTCTATTCATAGGTTGAGCATGCTTTTTTCTATCCAGACTGGGCAGTACTTTTGTTACTTTGCTTAAAATTTGAACACACTCAATTCTTTATTCTAATATCTGAAGTTTACATCAACAAAAAGAAATAGAATCTAACACATGCTTCATTTTACTGTTGGTCTCCCATCACAACACATGTCAGAAATAGAATCTAACTTTTGGATTAGGTTATTATTAAATGTGATGCACAATTGCTCTTGTTAGCTGTGGTCGATCGCCATTCATGTATATACATTAATTCTTTTAAGTTTAATAAATTCTTCAATGGAAAAGCTATTAAAATTTTAGATTTTGAAAAATATTTCGAAAAACACATTGTTGGTTTTGGTTTAAATAAGTGGGTACTTAGTGTTTCAAATTATGGTGATATCTTTATTATCTTCCTTCTTGCACTAGGGTACACCTTTTTTGGTGACACACTTTGACACCTACCATTTTCAAAGTCCAAATAATCGATTCAAACCGTTCAATATGATGGATATATTAAAATGTGCTTGGAGATCAAATTTTACATTTTTTTGAATTTTTTTGCTATTTATTAAGATGGTTACAAAAATCGTTGTTTTCAGACCATTGAAAAACAGCGATTTTGTAACCATCTTAATAAATAGTAAAAAAATTCAAAAAAATGTAAAATTTGATCTCCAAGTACATTTTAATATGGTGATCATGTTGAATGGTTCGGATCGACTGTTTGGATTTTGAAATCGCAAAATTGACCTATATAAAAAACGGTGTCATGATGTGTCACCAAAAAAGGTGTAATTGGATCCCTCCTCTATATACATACATATATGAGGTTGGCTACTCTACTTACATAAGCATATGAGGACATATGTTTATAAGTCATTTTTACGTTTTCAAAATCCAAATAGTCAATTTGAAGCGCTCAATATGTTCTCCATATTAAAATGTGCTTGGAGACCAAATTTTACATTTTTTTGAAAATTTTTTACTATTTTTTTAGAATTTTCAAAACAGTGTTTTCAAATTTTTATTTTAGATTTTTTTGTCATATTAAAACACTGTTTTGAAAAATTCTAAAAAAATAGTAAAAAAATTCCAAAAAATGTAAAATTTGGTCTCCAAGCACATTCTAATATGGAGAACATGTTGAGCGCTTCAGATCGACTATTTGGACTTTGAAAACACAAAAACGACTTACAAGCATATGCCTCATATGTTTGTCTCATATGCTTGTAAGTAGAGTAGCCACTCACTACATATATATATTATAATTATCCGATCGGATAACAAATGCGAAATAGGCTTTACTCGTACCCTTATCCATTTAGATAACAAAAAAAAAATCATTACTTGTACCTGTACCCGATAAGTTTACGGGAAAAAAATGTTACCCGTACCCATCTTACAGGATACAGTATGAATTGAATAAACGGATAAAAGGCTGCCACTGACACCCCTAGAAGCGGAGGTGGTGTATTTATGCAACGAAAACTCTTGCCCCCCTAAAGAACCGTAGTTTTACTGCAACTTCTTGAAAAATAATTGAAAATAAATATAACAATGCCAATATATTATTTTTTGGAGGAAGAATGTAGATGTCAAGCCTCAAGATTCCAGTAATCTGGTAAAGAAAAGTTTTATTTCCGACTCAGCTATTCATAAGAAGTGAAGGCCTACCATCCAAAGTCCAAACCCTTAGTATTAAATTCATAACTGGTTTCATTCTGAATATGTTTTGTTTTACATTTCTATTTCTAGATATCTTGATTACCAGCCGAGTAACATGGGCCACGTAAAAACCTTTAACTTGAAAAGCCCAAAATTAAGTACAGCTGTCTGGGTGCAATAGCACGAGAATGGAGCACATACATTACGGGGATAACTGATAACTAACCAGACTATTTAACTTTCCAATGTCTTACTTAACCAAAAAAAACAAAAAGAAAAGGTTTCTATTGTAAATTAACACAAAGCTTATGTAAAAATTCGGCCTTTCAGAGGGAAAATTAAGAAAAGAAACATTTATTATGAGAACATAAAAGAACAATGTTTCGTAATGTCATAAATAAAATAAGATAAAGAAAAAGCCAGATGTCGAGCTACATTAAGGCTAGGCAGAAGATGAACAGAAAAGACATGGCATAAAATGCAAATACATAATAAAGGAATTTTAAACCACTATTTGAATTCATAGTGGGGCCTAAAATGGATCGTGCGTAGACAACATAAAAAAGCACGGCTGGAGACCCTAATAAGATAGTGATAACAAGGAGAAGGACGGCTATAGGGTAGCAAACTGGAGCAAGCGTCACATACAGTCCCAATCCAAATGCTACAACCATACTACTTGATGCCATCAGAAATGATATTGTTGAAAATACGAGACTGTTGTCAGATACACTATTCAAAGTGTGCATAAGAAGCGCAAATAAGCTTAAGAATCCATGTATGAATGCCAAAGCGTTCGCTAGAATAAATGCCTGGAACATATATCTCTTCCCTAGAACTGGTGTACCGTGGTCTTGGTTATAACCTCCGGGGATCGTGAAAGCGGCAGCAAATGTTACTGTTGTAATAAGTACAGAGCCCAGTCCGATGACTTGAGTTCTCTCCCATTTATTTTCCAATGGTGGTTCCATTACATCGTCAAACCACTTGCGAGTAAATTTATAATCTTCATGAGTCTCAAGGTACTCGTGAATCATGTCATCATCAATATCCTGTAAGAGATAAAAGAAGTTTATGTTATAATATTATTAACCAACATCACACTTATTAACCAATACCAACAGTTTGAATGAAAAAATATGATTGAAAGCAAGTCACGTCTTATTTACTTTGTTACCGATCATTAATTGCAAAAAAATAACGAAATTAAGTAACAGATATCAAGTTCTAATATATGAAAAAGAATGCAAAGGGAAAAGATATATATATTTGTGGTATTGGGTGATACTCCAATGCACCGAGAAACTTTATAAGATCCATATATAGTAACTATAAATTCATAGAACGATTGTAAATTAACAGGAAGTATATAATTGCAGGCATTAACATAATAATTTTAATTTTCAGATTTAGTAAATAACATATAGATTGGACTAGTAGATATCACAGATGTTTAGCTCTCAATTAAATTTAATATTTTATACCAGTAAAGCCAGAATTTGAATATTTATTTATTTTTCTAAATCGGACATGGAAAAATCGGAAGGATGATATCAAAATTCTAACATTTTTTAGTAAAAAGGTGTACTGGAGTAAAATTCATATTGGTGTTGTAGTACTTTGGCAGCACAATTCTTTGATAAATTTATAAAAAAATATCTATTGTTCACTATGCCTCAGATAAAAAATATGTTAGACTTTGCCTATACTACGAGCTAAGTCACATTGGTGTTGACACTGAAGCTATTATGTATAACCAGATTACTCAATTAGCTAGTATGTGTTTTGCGAGCTTGGTAGTTCAGTAGTTGGTAGCAACACACAAGTTAACTAAAATAAACAGCAAAATAATTTTCTGATGTTTTCTTTAATTTAGGCATACCTCTCTAGTTTTTACGTTGTCTGCAGAAAGTTCGAGCGGTGTATAGCCCATCCTGTTTTGGACTCTTTCTTCAACTTGATAGTGTTCCCAAATAGTTCTCATAATTGACCTGTGTCCCTTCTTTGCTGCAATGTGAAATGGTGTATCTCCTTCATAATTTGTTGCAGTAATCATTTTTTCTCGCTTTTCTTTAAAACTGGCGTCCTCAAATAGACCTGAAAAAATATGTTCCCAATTCTTTTCCGCAACAATGTGAAAAAGATTTCTTCCATGAGAATCCTGGAACTCGGCATCATCAGGGTAGTCTTCAATGAATACATTTAGAATGTTCTTGTATCCCTTGCATGCGGTTTCATGAATAGGAAACATTCCATCTGAAAATGGAGTGCACGCCAGATTAGGGTCAACTTCTAACATGGTACGTACCATAGGAGTATGCCCTTCGGTTATAGCCATGTAGAATGGAGATTTCATTTCGTCATTGACTTTGTATGCCAATTCTGGATCCAAGTTCATTAGCAAGCGGCCGATATCTGTATGACCGAGTTGTGCAGCAACATGCATGGCTGTGTCTCCATTTTTCTTTCTTTCTAAGAGAGCATCTTTCACGACCCCACAATCACTTTGAATGAGGTTGTGGATGACCTTCTCATTACCGACCTTCCCAGCACAGTATAGAGGTGTCTCTAACATGTAGTTCCGTGCTTTCAACAGGGACATATCTCTTTGAAATACCTTGAAAGCTAGCTCGTTATGCCCCTTAGTAATAAGTAGGTGAAGAATTGTGTCTCCAGAACGCGTTGCACTTTGAAGCTCGGATTGGACAGTCTGGTTTTCTGTGTTTACTTCTTCAGGGGCAGAAGGAGAGGCCTCTATTGTCACCTGATTAGACAATGTAAAATTTCATGAACGCATCAAAATTGGACTTATTTGAAATATATCATCTTTTATAGATTGAGAAGATAAGACAGAGGAGGTAATTAATGACACATCTCTCAGACATTTTGCTCGATAATTAATTAGGCTGGGGAACATTCCAATTAAGCAGGGATACTTTCAAAGCTGTCATGATACACTTGACAATAACTCATCTTGGGAGCAATAAAACCGTTTAGCACTATATTTTAGATTATCTAAAATCATATTCTTGGTGGGTTATGTTAGCTACAATCAGTATTTAAAAGCTTTATTTTGTAAGAACGTGTATATTTTTTTGTTATGAAATTTGAGTAATTTTGTGCAAGATGAATGAATTTGACAGATAAACAGCACCCAATATATCATAAAATGAAAAATTTCAAGGCTGGCATCCATAATTTATACAAAATGAACTTAGAATCATGTTTTTTGGACATGTATATGCATAAGGAGTCATTAGTGTCGAAAATAATATTTTGGTCAAAATATTTATTATTAAATTAGTTTAGTAATGCATTATTACAAAATAACAGATTCTTGATTAGTATAAGTATTGGGCCATATTGAATTTTTTTTATGAAGTATATTGAACCTTAACTATTTGCCTTTTATATGTATTAATTAGCCTCCCTATATAATATTGTAAAGTTTACAAATCAAATTCAGTTAGTTATTAGGAGACTGAAGTTTCATTTCCATATACTTGCCTCGGTTTTCCAATCATCAGCATTAAAGAAAAAAAGTTATTGCTCTAGGAAAGTTCAAAATGGAAGATTTTTTTTTTTTTTTGTCATTAATATTAAACAAAGCAAGTGTCCAAATAAAAAAAATCTTCAGCGGAGCAACAAAAAAAACTGTCCAAAGATAAATTGAGCAATCCCTCCTTCCCAAATATACTATTTCAAACTCTACTAAACAAGTAAGCATATTTTTTATTGAACTTATCAAGAATTAACTTAGTATTAAACATATTAGTACGTCAAAATTTCCCAACAAGATGCACACTAGAAAAATTATGATAAAAAATCATAACAATAATAATAGGAATTAATAAAATGAAATTAAACTAAATGTAATATGTATTATTATTACTTCACGACGCTATCATGTTTTGCCCTGTGTGCTTCCCCGTTTAGTTAGGAAGATTATTGACACTATATATTTAATGAAGCAGTAATTTTGAAATATTACCTTCATTTCTTGCGATTCTTCTGGCAATAGTCGAAGACGTCGATTTAATACATCACTGTCACCTTTTATTGCTGCTCTGAAAAGATCAACAGGCATAACTACACGTTCGGTTACCATTTCGCTTTCAGATCTTTTGCTTTGGGAGGATGGAATGGTCATTACTATCACATTTAGCTTAAATTACTCTCACACTTTAGCAAAATAGAATAGATTATTTGGGGAAGATTTTGTAGTGGAGTCTGAAAAATAATGACTTCAATTACTCTTACTCTATCGCAAAGTATGATATATAGACTGTTGTGGGAAGATTTTATAGTGGAGTCTGAAGGCCAATAATGGGTTATTTTTATTTAAATAATTTAACTTCTGACCGGTCACATTCTTGGGAAAGGCCTTAATTTTTTTTTTTTTTTGAGAAAAAATGTTAGTCAAGCTCACGGAAAGGCCTAAATTATTTGGGGGAACCTTTCGCCTCTCTTTATTCTTTCATATCCTCTTCAATTTAGAATTTATTAAAGGATAATGTTGTCTTGTTAAAACAAAATCACCTAAATTTTATATCATACACGCATGTATCAAAGTACGGTTCTATTTTTCTTTTCTTTTTTACTTAGAAATAACGATTCCTATATATTTGGAATGTGAAATCTGCACGAAATTTTCAAGCAAAAAAAGAAGAAAGATTAATACTGTCTAAAGGAAAAATTTTGTAGGTGGGGTATGGAGCGGGGAGAGGGATCGTTGCTAACCTCCCCTGCCATCCTTGACGTCTCTCTTTTCTCTTTGTTTTTCGTGTTCTTATTTCATCCGATTATTCATACTTTTCAATTTGTCCGTCCTCGTAATTTTTTTGGTTTAATTTGTACAATTTTTTCCTTCAACATTATTCATCAGCAAATTCATATGGTTTGCAAAGAATGCGAAATGAGTCGGACGAGTGTTGATGACAATAGAAGAGCTTCCAAGGTCACATAACCTTCTTCTATCATGCAATCCAAATTGTCCTTGGTGATAGAAATAATTGTAAGATGATGATACCAAAAAAATGCTTTGTCAGATAAAATAACAATAACATCAAGGTGCTTCCTTCAAGCATACTGTGGTTTTTTTTAGAAAAAGGTGCTATTTCTGAATTATATTAACGACATGCATCAATTTTTTCTTAATCTAATAACAGCTCTAACGGCTCAGATTGACTCCAGTTTTTCTCCAAAAAATACAGATACGGAGAGTTCTCAGAACAACAACTTATAAGATTTTGTAAGTAAACAAGTTGTGTTGTTAGGAGCGAGTAGAATAGGTATGTGTTAACAGGTAATGAATATTTTTTTAATCAAATATAGTTTATATTAGTCAAAATATAATATTTGTTACATTATAAAAAAAATTCGAAAATCTAACAGGTAAAATCTTTGAAAACTAACGGATATCTGATTATTATCCAGATCATGAAGAGAATCCAAAACCCGTAATTATTAACTCCTATGGTCCGAGATTGGTATATAAATGTTTGGAATTCAAATAGGTTTCTGGGTTGGCAGTTGATCTCTCTCGACTTGGAAGGATGAACGAGGAAAGAGAGGTAGAGGTGGTGAACACAGAGAAGGCAATTAGATGGGTTAGGTTGGATTCAGATCGAGTCGGATTCAAATGAGATATCATATCATTGTTGGACTATGGGTCAAGTCCGATTGAGTTTAAGTTCATTCAATTTTGCCGTTTCATTATCAAATCAGGTCGGATTTGGATCAGTTTAGCTTTGTCGCAAACGAAACTTCAGAAATTATATCTAAGGCTTTGAAAAACACACAACTTCGAAATTGTTTATGAAACATTTCTAAAACGCATAAGACATCTGAAAAGGTTGTCTAAGATGTTTCTAGGTAGAGGCACATACAAATTAACCATAATAAAACTGGACATTATCCTACAAATAAAAGATCGAAAGATCTTCTGTATAACTTCAAAGAATTAGGTTGAGATTTGTAACCAAACTTTTTATTGCTAACACAAGGGAAAACGTCAAAATAAAAATTAAGAATGCACCTTTTGCTCTCCTATTTTTTTTTTTTTGTTTAAATGCTGACAGTGGCTGTTAGTTATAGATGTACCTTTTTTCTCTCCCTAATTCATTGAATTTATAATATAGAAAATCTAATGATCCGTATGCCATGGAAATCTAATGATCCTTTGGAATTCCAGCAGATTTATTTCCGTATGGGAAATAAATTTGCTGCTATTTCGAAAGATAGAAGGGTCCCTGCGATTCTAATCCAACTGTTCATTTATTGGATTGAAGGAATCTCAAAAGAAGTTATTTTTTGTACACGAATCTCAAAACATATGAACGGTTGGTGTTGAAATCGCAGCAGATTTATTTCCGTATCCCATACAGCATGGGTGGTGCACGGCAAACGATGTGTACTCCTCTGTCTGTGTGGAAGAAACCAAGCTTTTACATGGAGGGAATAATTGTATTACATAATAATTCAACTCGAGGTAAATTCATTTTATTTTGTGTAATGAATTCAACTGCTCATTTGTCTTTAATTCATTAGTCAAACTCAATGCCCAGATGTCGAGGTCTACTTTATTTGTTTAATTAGTTCATTCAGTCGAGTTCAGATCGCACATCAGCAGCCAGCTGCTCATGGGTTGGTGGATGAAAAAATAATCTTTCCCTTCTGACGCAATAAAGTACTTAATAAGTTCAATATAATCATTAATTTCATCACATCTAGACCCCATAAAAGGGCTAATGAATTTAAAAAGAAAATTATTAATACCAAACACCAATGTTTGAAGTAATTTTTTTTAAGATGGGAAGCAATTGCAATGTTTATTGTAATATATCGGTATACATACAAATTCATAACAAGTGGATTTAAGCTTGCCAGCTTATGGGTCATATTGTTTCGTAGTTGGTTAATTAAATTAACATATCCCAAAACATGTCTTGGTTTGGATATTATTATTATTTTAAATGCGTAGGCCTAAATAAAAGGAGAAACCGGCAGGATCGATGACTTTGCTGCACGATAGAACATGCATTAAAGATTTAAGACACGCATCTTAGACGTTTGAGTATATCTTTTATGAAGTGTGCAATAAATTAGGAAGATATTTTTCTAAGTTTATGCAAAAGGCAAACTCTAGCTGAATTTTGTATTTTCGTACTCTTGAAATTGTTTTTTCCTAAATTTTTTTTTTTGAAACTGCTGAATTTTTTTTTTTTTGAAACTTTTGCAAAGGCTGCGAAGTCGTGAAGGGAATCAAACTCTCGACCTTTAGATAACCAACACTTCTAAAACTTTATTCTTAGCCAACTGTGCTACCTCCTCTTTCTCGAAAGCGCTGAATACTTGACGGACATTTATATAATTTTAATTAATCTGATGGGTCAAATTGATTCCACTTTTCTTCTGCCAAGAAAATACAGCTACGGAAATTTCAGTTTTAATAAGAAAAACGTTAAAAAAAATAGTTTTAATAAGAAACATGATCTGTCCATCCTTATTTGTAATAATTAACAGTTACTTAGTAGTAATATTTAACTAAATATTATGAACAATATTTATGATCTATAATAAAAAAAGTATAACAATGTTGAGAAAGAGGTGCAATGTAAACTCTGTTGAATTCGTGTACATTAAATTTTATACCATCCAGGATGTTGGATAGTGTCTCCATAATTAATAGCACATGGGCAGGTTCGCCGATGTCTTCACACCAACCACCATGACAATCAAGACTGTAAATTGATTAAGAACAGAGGGCAGAACTCGAATCTTGAAGAGCAGTTGGACTTAATAAGCAATAATTTTTTTGCAAATTTAGAAAATAATTTTTACCCTTTTCTGTTTACATTTCTGTACATTTGTACATATTTATTATATATAACGCATGGTGTCGTAATTTGATGTGACCATGCAGCAGCTTGCTCGTTTTTGTAGTTATAAAAGTGTAGCGTTGAAATTGCACTGATGTGAACATGTTTTAAATAATTGCAACTGGGGTCTGGGGACCTGCATTTGTATTATCCAATTGCATATTTTTTTACGAGCGTATTATATTAATTGCATAATCTAAGAATTATGAGAATAGGATTATTTATGAAATATTCTGTACGTACAACTCTAAGAACGAACTAGTTATCACAACACTCTATGTTAATTACGAAACAAAATTCATGATTATGAGGTCGATCAACAAGACCATTTGGTGATAAAAACCTATGGGAACAGAGTACACTAACATTTGTAAACATAATTACAATTTCTGAAACCTTGGCCTATTCGTTTAGATTAAATATTTGTGGTACTGTGGTTGTGCTCTTGTTTCCAATTAACTTACAAGCAACAAAATTAGTTCACAATGTAATAATACAACAAAAAATAATTATGGAGTCGAGAGGTTGAGGTGTCAAACATGGAATGAAGGCACCGATCAGGAGAGGGCAATATATCCGAGTTAGTGACCCAATTAAATGTGTAAATATCTAACTTGAGTTACCACAGACTCACGGAAGCCTTCTTCAAGCAATCTATGAGAAAGCAGACAAACGCTGTCTTGGTTGGTGGTTGCTCTCTCTTGTCTTGGAAAGATGAACGAGGAAAGAGAGGAGGCAGAGGCGGTGAACACAGAGAAGGCAATTAGATGGGTTAGGTTGGATTCAGATCGAGCCGGATTCAAATGAGTTAGATATCATATCATTGTTGGATTTTGGTGATTGAGTTTAAGTTCATTCAATTTTGACATTTCATTATCAAATCAGGTCGGATATGGATCAGTTTAGCTTTGTCGCAAACGAATAACCATCTGAAAAAGTTGTCTAAGATGTTTCTAAGTAAAGGCACATACAAATTAAACTGTGAACCTTAAAAAAATTAGGTTGATATTTGTTAACCATACTTTTAACTGTTAACACACGGGGAGACGTCAAAACAAAAATTAAGAATGCACCTTTTTCTCTCCCTAATTCATTGAATTTATAATCAAGAAAATATAATTATTCAGTAATATACAATAGAATGCTTGGGTGTATATATATTACGCAGCTTGGGACCGTTTGATCATTTTAAATTCATGTTGCATAATTTTCAAAGAAAAAATCTTCTTCAAAATCCATCCATCCGTATGCCATACAGCACGTGTGGTGCACGACAAACGATGTGTACTCCTCAGTCTTTGTTGGATGGAGAAATAAATGGGTACTAAACAAGAATAGAAAATGACTCAACTAACATAGTTGTTGGATGGAGAAATAATTTTCCCCTTCTTACGCAAGAAGCTACTTAATAAATTATACTGGAAAAATGTGCAGCCAAGAACCATTGACTTAATTTGTCACATTTAGGCCCCATAAATAGGGCAGCGCATTTAAAAAGAAAAATGTTAATATCAAACACCAATGTTTAAAGTAATATTTTTCTAAGATGAAAAGCAATTAATTGCAATGTTTATTGTAATATGTCAGTAATTAATACATGGAAATGTTGGATTTAGAGACGTCAAATTACAATAATAAAGTTGGACATGCGTGCATTATGATTATGATATCAAATACTGTCACAAGATTACATTTATGTAATGATTAAAATATGCCAAATAATGTGATTAATTAAGCCATGGCATTATACGTATTTATATATAAGGTTTTGGATACGAATACATATAGAACAATGTTAATCAATATAATTGTTAATGGACCGATTATAGTTGATTAAAATAATAGCAGTAATAAATATAGGCTAAATAAGGAAATCAGAATTTATTCTGATTTAATTCGGTTTTTCTGGAGGTTCCTGATTTTCCAGATCCTTGAAATCCGAAATCAAGATTTCTTGGCAAACTTGTTTTCCAAGTATTAGCCAATTTTCGGCTGCCCTAGGATTAGGGTTTTGCACTGCTATAAAAGGGCTGAGTCTCCAAGGCTTGCAATCAATTCATGATAATTGTCTGCTCCATTGAAGACAAGATACTCTGTCATAATATTTAGGATAGCCAGAGAAAAGGATTGCAAGTTCTTGGAAGGACTCGAGAGCCAACAACTCAAGTCAAGACCAGGAGCGTATCAACCCAGAGCCTTGGAAGCTGTCTGATTGATAGCATACGGAGGCCTTTGAAGATGTCAAGTAAGTTCCGCTGTGCATTAAGTTTAATTTCTTACAAAGGAGTAGATCTTGGTTAGGGTTTAAAGTAATTAGGAAAACCCACAAAGTAAAACCAACAAGTGGTATCAAAGCACTCTTATATCGGTAATACATGCAAATTCATAACAAGTGTGAGATTTAATCTAGCCAGTTCTTGGGTGAATAACCATGTTCTATACTGAACACATTTTTTTTTATCATATTATATCGTAGTTGATTAATTAAATTAACATATCCCAAAACGTTTCTTGGTTTGAATATTTTTTTTTTTTTAACCCAATAGATGCGAAGTCCAAGATAAATAGAGACATCAGCAGGATCAATGACTTTAATGCACGATAGAACATTAAAAATTTAAGAGACGCGTCATGGATGTTTGAGTATATCCTATCAAGTGTGCAATAGAAAGGAAGATATTTTTCTATGTTTTTTAAAAGACAAACTCTAGCTTAATTAATTTTGTACTTTTGTACCTTTGCAATCGTTTTCTTCAAAAATAAATGAATAAAACTGCTGATGTACTTGACGGGCATTTATCGAACTTTTACTAATATAACGGTTCAGATTGATTCCACTTTTTCTCCCAAGAAAATACAACTATGGAAACTTAATGTAGAACATTTCCATGTAGTGAATGGTAAATACAAAAGCGAAAAACGTTGAGAAAAAGGGTTTTCATAAGAAACATGCATGAGCCGTCCATCCCACTATATATCGCCCAATTAATAGTTACTTATTTGTAATATTTAAATAAATGTTTTGAACAATATTTTATTATCTATTATAAAAAAAAATATAACAATGTTCTAAAATACTAAATGACAAATGAATAGTTCGGGCTTGGTTCAGCGGGGTCAAAAATTCGTAATTTGGGAATAATTCGGGTATAATTTGTGAATGATTCAGTACCATAAGGAAAAAAAAACCCAAAAAAAGTTAAAAAAAAAATTCGCGTGTTTTTCGCATTTTATTCGTGACTAAAACGTATTATACGTTTTTTGCGTTTTATTCGGTGCTCGGTTCAGAAACGTCAAAAATACGAATAAAGCGTAAATAATTCACGAATTTTTCACGAATCATGTCACTATGGAAAATAGAGGTGCAATGTACACTCCGTTGAATTCCTGTACATTAAATTTTATTACAATCCAGGATGTTGGATAGTGTCTCCCTAATTAATATCACATGCGTGGGTTAGCCGATGTCTCCACACCAACCACCATGACAATCAAGACTTATATTGATTAAGAACAGAGGGCAGAACTCGAGTCTTGAAGAGCAGTTGGATTTAATAAGCAAATTTTTTTTAACTTGTCAGAAAAGAAAATAGATCGATCATATTTTTGTTAAATATTAATGACCGAATAATGATTCAGTCTAAGTGGAAATGATCGAATTAACAGTTGAGTTTACTTTTTGTCATACTGGTGACTCAAAAAAATTAAGAAGGCAGGTAACTAAATGATTGCTACAGTCTACTTGGGATTTCAAAATCCCAATCCACAAACTGGTCATAATGAAGTCCCTATTTTTTTATTTTTAGGTTGACAAATTAAGACATGCTATTAAATATGTTGTTGCCCCTTGAATGTAATTGAGACAGAGAACATGACATGTCCTCAATGTACATTGATATTTCTAGCCTAATTGCTCATCGATCCGATGCAGCCTATAATTCATATTACTTGTGTCCTTAATTATATGATTAAATTTTGTTCAAATAAATCTACCAATGACAATATATTTTAGCATTTTAAAATTATGTGAAATTTTTTTTTTACACCATACATACGTTGCATAATTTTCCTTTAGCCGAAACCATTCCGTTGTTGTCTATATTCCTTTGGTACTAAAATCTAGAGGGACGGCGCGGGTTCAGCTGTTCCCTCCAACCTAGATCGAGAGTGGCTGCGGGCAGCGGGGGTTAATAAAGCGAAACCTTAGATCGACATGGCTGAGGCGGGCGGTAGCCGGGCGAAGCAACGAGGGTTGCTTGCGAGAGGCGGTGGAGAGGGTTCGGCCGTCCCCTCTACGCCCCTATGTGTGGGACGAGAGATGCGAGGCGACTGAGGTGAGGTGGTGAGGCATTGAGGCAGCGAGAGGCAGGAGGCAACCGGTCTTGATACTGGTAAATTAGATGGTAGCAAAGGCTGAGATGGGGCAGGTTCTGTTAAGATTCTGGTAGCTAGCTAGATTAGAATTGTAAATAGTTTAATATTAGTAAGTGCTAATTTGTAGAACTAATGAGATGTAAATACTTTTTTATCAATGAAAAATTATCATAAGATGGCAATTGCTTTCTTACCCTCAAAAAAGGAATAAGCTATATAACATAACTTTTAAGATCTATCAATGAATTTCCTTTAATATATACGAAATCAGACCATATCCATTTACCACCCAGGTCGATAAGGATAGGTCGACTTATCGATGGGATCATCATTTAATTGGTATCTATAGTATCAAATTATTAATTTAAGAAAGGGAGAGAAAGAAAGGCTGATGCCGTGATGCAGAGATCTGTGGCCCATAATCCATTAAATTATAAAAGTATCAAATTATCAAATTAAAGCCTGGAATTCTTCAGATCTTTCTATAGAATATGTGGCCCAGAATCCATTAAAGCCCAAACCCACTTGTAAATAAAATAGAGAACCATGCATGTTGCGCCAAGCCATTCCAGCACCGTACAGAAACAGAAATGCAAGATATAAATTCGACTCATTATAAATGAAGTCGAGACACGCTATGAGTGAGACTATGAGCAATAATGGTAATTAACGAGAACGGTGAAACTGCATATATGTATAACCAGGTCCTTACTGCAAAAGACCGAAAACACCATTATTACAAATTGCAAATTAAGGTATAAGTGAACCCAGGTCTTTACCATTCCCCACCTAATAATTTGTAAAATATTACTTTTCTTTATTTCCTTGTAAATTATTGGAAACCAAAAATCATTTTAGTGTACTCTATTTCAATAAGCATTTACCGTCACGATCACTCAAAAACACCATCATGAATTGTTATAAATTGTTCGTTCCACGAGTTCCTACTGTATTTCATAAAATTAGCCTACTCTCGCAAGTCTTAGATTATGCAAACTACGCAAAATGCAATCTTAAAAATAGATGGAATTGGGACATAGAAATGCTGGCACCCAGTTGGAAATATTTAGAAGCAGGTCACATCAGTACAATTTCAAATGATTGTGTACGTCTATTTTTGCACCCATTAGTTTTTCTTTTCGTTAAGAAGAGTTTGGTATGGTGAAAATCTATGATTGTGTAGGTCTATTTTTTGCGAATTATCGTTCAAAGTTTTGTAACATATATAATTTGTAATTTTTGTAGTTCTCTTCTCTTAATTAGGGTTTCATTAAATTTTTTAATAATTTAAAAACGTCTTAAATTTCTTTGATAATTCAAAGTTAATTTGAAGGATAAATAAGTTTGTTTATTGCAATATAGTTAGCAGAAGATTATGTGTTACTGAAAGATTTTCAAAATGGAGGAAATTAATTTAATTTAAAAGTTTTATAATAAATATCGAAATATTAATTGATGCGTAGAAGAATCTATACATAAGTCATAAACTCATAATATATAGATACATATTAAAAGACAATAATGTTGAGATTGTTGGAGCATTTTTGTTCCGAAATTACAAAAAAGAAAAGAAAAGATGATTATTCAAATATAATTAGATAAATTGAGACAATCACTTGTATTATTTACGAAACTAATAAACCACCACCCAATAATTCTACTAATCAGCTTAGTTGACTAGAGACGCAAGGATATTAAAGATCGGATGGTTCATATTGATTGACAGTTGAATAATACTACAAAAATTTGTTACTATCAGTGAGAATAAAAATATTTTTTTTTTGCCGGTATCTTTATGGATACTTCTATAAGTAATATTGATATATTAGGAAATAACAATTTCTGTTAGTGTATCCTCGGCAATAATCACTTTTTATGCGAAGTGATATATTTCGTACCAAATGGTTAAGAGTATGAGTAATGACTATTTCGTACCCGTTACCCTATAGGGTAATTATAAAATCTAAATATATTCAATTCAA
Source organism: Carex kokanica (assembly GCA_025461125.1). Classification (NCBI taxonomy): domain Eukaryota; kingdom Viridiplantae; phylum Streptophyta; class Magnoliopsida; order Poales; family Cyperaceae; genus Carex; species Carex kokanica. Next base: position 685,237 of record JAJGRX010000985.1, on the reverse strand, counting down.
TTTCCAACTCACCTAAATATGTATTCGTGTTTTTGAATTTTCTTCTTTTATAAAAAACAATTTAAGTTGGAATTGATTGCACATTTATTTTTATTTTTTATTAGAAATGTAATTACATATGTGTAAAATAAATGAGTTTTTTATATTTAATTGGTAAAATATAATAAAACCAATTATTATATTAGTATTATCAGTTATTCATCCATTACCGTTTCGTTACCTAATAATATTAACGGATAAGAGTAAGTTAGGATAAGATCAAATTTTAATAGATATAAGTCGAGTATGGATAAAGTCAATTTTAATGGATTTAGATATGAAAATGCCTCTACCCGACCCGTGCCATACCCATTGACACCCCCTGCTAGTAGGCGATTGGCATTAGTATTAGTGGGCCTGAAGCAGCCTTTTAGACTGACCAATTTGCAACGTTCGATTTCGTTGGAAGTGTCAACTAGGCGATTGGTACAAGGAGCCTTGAACCTTTTCCGTTTTACTTTTTTGCTGTCCTAAGTTTACTTTTCTACTATGGATAACGAGGCCTTTGAGGTGGGTCCCTATCAAGAATCTTATTCTCTCCAGTTTTAGATTATACTGGTTCTTGTTGCCCATTATTATCTGTCAGATCATAGTGTCCATATGTATCGTAACTGGAGATCTTTGTTGTTTCAGAAGAAAAAAAAAAATTCTGGAGATCTTTGAGATACCATGGTTTTTTACTTTACACTAGTGGGTTATGTATGTTGCTCTGAAAGTCCGATTTTGTTAGACTATTGAATTGGAATAAAAAAAATTGAAGTTTCTCATTTGAACTTTAATGATTATGTTGTTTTGACTGCAAAATTTAATCCCATTCATCTAATTAAAACCTTCTGAATTTTATCCTGTTATTTTTGTAAGACAGAGAGAAGTGATTAAGAAAACAAATTATATAACAATCTTATTTTTCTGATTACAAGTGTTCATATTTATACTTGCAAGGCAATAAAAAATAGCCGTTATAATGTACTATTTCATATTTTATTAATTACAAAGCATTATTTCCTATTTTATTAATGTAGCACTATTCCCTACAAACTATCCGTTATAATTATATATTTGAAAAATAAATTTGAATCTATTTCTATATTTTAACATTTCTCAAAACATATGATGGAATATACATCCTGCATCCACAAACCTCCTTTTTTTTAGAATAACCCGTAGGAACTTCCTTTTTATTTGGTGCATCCACTAATTACTTTTTTTTTCTTAGGTGGATCCAAGGCCAATACCACCTCAAACTATAATGGACAAGGAAAATAGGTGTTTCGTATGACTTCTTTTGTACTAGGAATAATTAATGTTCTTTTATTTAATTAATAGTAGAACTATGACATGTAAATCATATATACTGTGAAATGGATGTATTAACATGTTACATTCAAACAATCAAGCATCATTGGCTATTCAATGTCATATTCAATTAGAACATAATTGTCTTTTATTTAGTTATAATTTGATCGTTGCTATATTAAACCAAAACATATGCAGAATAAGATCAGTTACGAACGTATGTAGCGGGTTATCAAAATGTCGCGGACTCGTGTGAATAAGGAATTCAAAATGAGCCATTATCAAGAATGAACAGATGATAAGCATTCTCGGGGATGATCGAGTACTACGAACAAAGTTCTTTTATTTTCTTTTCAGAGCTAGGAGCTCAAACTAGACCGAAAAGCCAGCTGGTTAATGTATTCTAAGTTTTTTAAGGACTACACCCGTTAAGCTAGAGTCAGATATTTTATTCTTTGGTTAATTAAGATGAAAACAAAACTCGCCAGTAAAAATTAGAACAGAGAAAACTGTACTGACAAGCCCCTGATTTCTGTTCAAGTTTAAAATGACACCTGATTTTTCATATTTTTAAGATCATCATAGAATTCCTTTAATTCGAAAAAAGATCATATCCAATCAGACAATCACCACCCAGGTCGAGCCGGAATTCGTGATAGGTCGAGTTAACAATTGGATCATTAATTAATTGACATCTATAGTATGAATTTAAGAAAGGGAGAGAGACGGGAAAGGCCTCAAAATTGGTTGAAGTTCAAATCCAGAAACTCCTCAAAATTGACATCTATATGTGGCCCAGAATCCATACAAGCCCAAACCCACTTGTAAATAAAACGGAGAACCAGGTTGCGCCAAGCCGATATCCAGCCCCGTACAGAAACATAATTGAAAAGAGAAAGAGTGGACTCCTTATAGAGAGCTTAGGTAGAGAAGAAATAATAGTAATTAGTGATGCTATTTTGAGAAGAAATAATTTAAAATAAAATTATTGAGTGAAATTTTTTCTCTTTATACCCAATTTATTCTTGTTTCAAATTCTTCTAATTATGGTAGAAATTTAATTAAGCTTGTACCAAGTATTTAAAAGGAAATCATTGCATGCCATGCAAAGAGAATTGAAAAATGGCTTGATTTATTGTGTTTTTCATTTTTTAAGGGAAGAAACTTTTATATATTTATATCAATTTTCGCAGGATTTGTCTAGTTGATTCATATGCTAGAAACAAAAGCTGAAGAAACAAATTAAATTATGCAAAAGAAGAACCGGACATGAATTGAACAAAAAATAATGGAGTGCGCTATATTCAGTGCTCAAAATACTATATATCGAAAGGCTAAAGAAGATTCATGTCCACGCTGCTATATATTTCAAGCAACAAAACTTAAGTGGATCATACATAAATTACGATTAAAACCAAATTTAAAGAAATGAGTATAATCAAGCTTTCTTTGAACAATTGTTGCAATCAAACTTAAAATTCCACATTCAAGAGCACCGCTAGGAAGGAAGTATTTTTGAAGAAAATCGTCATGAATCCATTAATTACACTAGTAGTGCGAATACTTCTATAAATTTAATGTTCGTAAATTTACAGGTGCATGTACTTCGAATTTGTACTATCGACAATTTACTATAAGAATTTGCTCCTAAGTGGCGACATTTGAACCCTTCTCAGTTTTTTGTTGTTGTATTATTATTTATAAAGTAATGTTGATAATTATAAGTGCATTGTAACGAGCAAAACAACATTAAAACAAATATATAACCAATACGACGAGAACAAGCTGTCAGATTACAATAATGTTCCCTCACGTTAGTGTACTTTATTCTCATAAGCTTTTACAATCACGATCACTATGAAACAATATAGAATGACCAAACTAAGTGTTTGGCAATTTCATTTTAAAAAAAATTGCAACATAGAATAAGTATAATATTTTAATAAAGAGACTAATCATTGACGCATGTTGGTCCAACAGACTAATCATATCATGGCCACTAGAGAGGATTAAAGAAAAAGAATAAAGAGGGTCCGATACCCAAGATAATATATACTCTTCTCTTTTTCTCCTTGTTTAAAGCGAACTGTCTTATTTTGCTTCATTTATAAAAATATGCATTATTTCCCTCGATGCGCGAGTACTTCAAACAATATTTTTAACTTTTTGTCCTTTCTGTGCTAGGTATTTTTCATGACTGATACGCCAGCTGGTCAATGAATTTTATTTTTTTTAGACTGTATCCATCAGTTCATTTGGATGATAATGTGCAGATCATAAGACGGGATCAACGCATCAGATATTGTATACTTTGGTTTATTAAGATAAAAAAAAAAACACAAAGGTAAAAAGAACATAGAAAATTGTATTGACAAACTTTCTCTCGAAATTTAATCACATCTGATTTCTCAAATTAATTAATATGAATTAACGGATTAATTAGTCGCTAATTGTCTTGTGTAACAAATTAAATGATATTACTTGTTAAATTAAAGATTTTACTTGTTAAATAATAGATAAAAAAAATTGTCTTTACAATGAGACATTTTCTTTAAGGACATTGTTCGGATTCGATTCTTTGCTTCCATAAATGATATTCTATTCATAGGTTGAGCATATTTTTTTCTGTCCAGACTGGACAGTACTTTTGTTACTTTGCTTAAAATTTGAACACACTCAATTCTTTATTCTAATATCTAAAGTTTACATCAACCAAAAGAAATAGAATCTAACACATGCTTCTTTTAATTTACTGTTGGTCTCCCATCACAACACATGTCAGAAATAAAATCTAACTTTTGGATTAGGTTATTATTGTGATGCACAATTGCTCTTGTTAGCTGTGGTCGATCACCATTCATGTATATACATTAATGCTTTTAAGTTTAATAAATTCTTCATTGGAAAAGCTATTAAAATTTTAGATTTTGAAAAATATTTCGAAAAACTCATTGTTGGTTTTGGTTTAAATAAGTGGGTAATTATTGTTTCAAATTATGGTGATATCTTTATTATCTTCCTCCTTGCACTAGGGTAACCAGCAAAGCTATAGTTTCATTTTCTTTATCCATGGATATGTTAATTGAGGAGGGTTCAAATGCATCATAATTTTGTGCTTCAATGTGCTCCACATCCTTTATTTTTGTTTTCAAAGTCCGAACAGTAGATCCGAACCGCTCAACATGATCTTCTAAATAATAATTTTATATTTTTAAAAAAAAATTTACTATTTTTTTAGATAGGTACAAAATCACTGTTTTAAGGAGATTCTGGACCATCCGAAAAAGTGATATTATACCTATGTAAAAAAATAGTAAAAATATTCTAAATAATATCAATATTTATCTCGAAGAATATTTTATTATGAATATCATGTTGAGCGGTTCAGATCGACTATTCAGACTCTGAAAACGGAGATAAAGAATGTGGAGCATATTGGAGCACAAAATCATGGTGCATTTGAACCCTCCTCATATGATAATGTTTTATGTGTGATAAAGTAACATTGAAATCAACTAAATAATTAATTGTTGATATATAACATTGAAAGATTTGATTTCTGTCTTTATCTCAAAAAAATAACAGCATAAATTATACTCACAATTAGCCTATGATTTCTCTGCAAATTTTAAATCACCTGATATTTCTCTCATTAATTGTACTTTATATTTGATATCAAGAATTCACATGTCACGAATTTTTCAATTATTTTTATTTTTACTTTGCCTTCACTCTGAGGCATTTAATTTGTTCTGATATCATTCTTTCCTTAAAAAAATGATATTCTTATTTCATGTAGAATCTGGTACGTACATGTTCTGCTGAGTTCACTAGTGGAAAAACTGGAATCAGGATCGGCCTAATAGTATCGGTTATATGAAACAACCGATTCTAATATCTATCTGGATCGGTTTTTTTAAGAAAACCGATCCTAAAAACTATTCGGATCGGATTTTATGGTTAACCGATCCTAATTTATGAACAATTAGAATCGGTTTTTTATTAGAACCGATCCTGATACTATCAGGATCGGTTCTAACAAACAACCGATTCTAATTCCTTTTTTTAATGTTGGCTCTGCAAAAAAAAAGTATCAGGATCGGTTGTTTCCAAACAACCGATCCTGATTTTTTTTTTTTTTCAGACCCAACATTAAAAAAACAAAAAAAAAAAGTATCAGGATCGGTTTTTTCAAAACAACCGATCCTGATTTTTTTTTTTTCAGAACCAACATTAAAAAAAAATAAAAAAAAATAAAAAAAAAGTTATCAGGATCGGTTTTTTCAAAACAACCGATCCTGATTTTTTTTTTTTCAGAACCAACATTAAAAAAAAAAAAAAAGTTATCAGGATCGGTTTTTTCAAAACAACCGATCCTGATTCTTTTTTTTTTTTTCAGAACCAACATTAAAAAAAAAAAAAAAATTTATCAGGATCGGTTTTTTCAAAAAAACCGATCCTGATTTTTTTTTTTCAGAACCAACATAAAAAAAAAAAAAAAGTATCAGGATCGGTTTTTTGGAAAAAACCGATCCTGATTTTTTTTTTTTTCAGAACCAACATTAAAAAAAAAAAAAGTTATCAGGATCGGTTTTTTCAAAACAACCGATCCTGATTGTTTTTTTTTTTTCAGAACCAACATTAAAAAAAAAAAAAGTTATCAGGATCGGTTTTTTCAAAAAAACCGATCCTGATTTTTTTTTTTTTTTCAGAACCAACATTAAAAAAATAAAAAATAAAAAATAAAAAAAAGTTATCAGGATCGGTTTTTTTGAAATAACCGATCCTAATGCTAATTTGACGCTAGGATTTAATTCTTTTCGCGCCTTTGTACTTATAGAGAGCAGAGACAGAGACTAGCTATAAGCAATTGAGCTTAGGTAGAGAAGAAATAATGGTAATTAATGATGCTATTTTGAGAGCAATAATTTAAAATTAAATTATTGAGTGAAATTTTTTCTCTTTATACCCAATTTATTCTTGTTTCAAATTCTTCTAATTATGGTAGAAATTTAATTAAGCTTGTACCAAGTATTTAAAAGGAAATCATTGCATGCCATGCAAAGAGAATTGAAAAATGGCTTGATTTATTGTCTTTTTCATTTTTTAAGGGAAGAAACTTTTATATATTTATATCAATTTTCGCAGGATTTGTCTAGTTGATTCATATGCTAGAAACAAAAGCTGAAGACACAAATTAAATTATGCAAAAGAAAAACCGGACATGAATTAAACAAAAAATAATGGAGTGTGCTATATTTAGTGCACAAAATACTATATATCGAAAGGCTGAAGAAGATTTCTTTTTCTAATCCCGGTACATTTCTAGACAATATTTGTCCACGCTGCTATATATTTCAAGCAACAAAACTTAAGTGGATCATACATAAATTACGATTAAAACCAAATTTAAAGAAATGAGTATAATCAAGCTTTCTTTGAACAATTGTTGCAATCAAACTTAAAATTCCACCTTCAAGAGCACCGCTAGCAAGGAAGAATACGTTAAGTATTTTTGAAGAAAATCGTCATGAATCCATTAATTACACTAGTAGTGCGAATACTATAAATTTAATGTTCGTAAATTTATAGGTGCATGTACTTCGAATTTGTACTATCGACAATTTACTATAAGAATTTGCTCCTAAGTGGCGACAGTTGAACCCTTCTCAGTTTCTTTTTTGTATTATTATTTTATAAAGTAATGTTGTTAATTATAAGTGCATTGTAACAAGGAGCAAAACAACATTAAAACAAATATCTAACCAATACGACGAGAACAAGCTGTCAAATTACAATTATGTTCCCTCATGTTAGCGTACTTTATTCTCATAAGCTTTTGCCATCACGATCACTATGAAACAATATATAATGACCAAACTAAGTGTTTCACAATTTCATCTTAAAATAAATTGCAACATAGAATAAGGGAGCTTGTGTGCAGACTATTGCTTAAGTATAATATTTGAACAAAGAGACTAATCATAGCCACTAAAGAGCATTAAAGAAGAAGAATAAAGAGGGTCCGATACCCAAGGGAATATAAACTCCTCTCTTTTCCCCTGTTTGAAGTGAACTGCCTTATTTTACTTCATTTAACAAAACATGCACTATTTCCTTGGATGCGCGAGTACTTCAAAAAATGTGTTTTATCTTTTCTGTGCTAGGTCTCTTAGAGACTAAAGCGCCAAATGGTGAATGGATTTTAATTTTTTTTAGACAATACCCATCAGTCGATCTAGATGAGAATGTGCAGGTCATATGACGGGATCATCGCATCAGATATTGTATACTTTGGTTTATTAAGATGAAAACAAAATGGATCCAAATCTGCTCAAATCCGAGATCGTCAACAGTAACTCTGAAATCCCGAATCCAGCCATTGAACTGTTTCGAGATGCGTGCACAGAAAAAGTTGGACGGCTGGATTCGGAATTTCAGAAATTTCAGGGATACTGTTCATGGATCTCGGATTTCAACATATCTGAATCCAAACAAAACACAAAGGTAAAGTGAGAACATAGAAAATTGTAGTGACAAGCTTCTGATTTCTATGAAAATTTAAATGACATCTGATTTCTCAAATTAATTAATATGAAATACCGGATTAAGTAGTCGGTAATTGTCTTGTGTAACAAATTAAATGATGTTTCTTTATTACATGTCAAGATTTTACTTGTTAAATAATAGAGAAAAACTTTTTGTCTTTACAATGAGACATTTTCTTTAAGGACATTGTTCGGATTCGATTCTTTGCTTTCATAAATGATATTCTATCCATAGGTTGAGCATGTTTTTTTCTGTACAGACTGGACAGTACTTTTGTTACTTTGCTAAAAATTTGAACATACTCAATTCTTTATTATAATATCTGAAGTTTACATCAACAAAAAGAAATAGAATCCAACACATGCTTCTTTTTACTGTTGGTCTCCCATCACAACACATGTAAATAGAATCTAACTTTTGGATTAGGTTATTATTGTGATGCACAATTGCTCAATCTCAGTTCTTACAATTTATAACAAAATTTAAAAAGCATGTGAATACATTTATGCGCTACAACCCCCAAAGTTTTGCATCCATGGTATCACCTCCGGCTCAATGAAGCCATTTCCATTCTTGTCCAAGGAAAAGAAGGCAAAAGCTCTGAACAATAACCATATTATTATCACTCACTTGTAAGGATTAGAGTTATGCGCAAATAACCATCTTAAAATAATTCATGACACGTTTCATCAAAAATATTTTTCATGGCCGGGTCCACCTGGCCGGGTCTTGAATTTGCTATCTATTCATTATTGGTAGCAAGTAGTATGGTTGTGGCATTTGAATTGGGGCTGTACGTGACACTTGCTCCAGTTTGCTTGCCTATTGCAATCCTCCTCCTTGTTATCACTGTTTTTGTAGGGTCTCCTGCCGTGTTTGTTGTAATTGTCACGAGAGAACATTTTTTTAGAACCGGTTCGAATATTCGTCGTACTGTGGCTACTGGACTGACATCATTTGTCATGTCTTTCCTTCTCATCTTTTGCCTGGCCCTCATGTAACTCTATACATTTCCATTTCCATTTTCTATGCAGAATGTCTATCTTCTATGTACTAGATTTATTAATGTTTAGACACACACATACATATATAACGAAGCACTTTTTTTACGACATATGGAACATTTTTGCTACATGCTTGGTTGTTGGACTTTTTTTATAATCCAGCTGTTGGTCCAACGATTTTAATAAACACGGAAGATCTGTCTGTCCAATAGTCACGACGCAAATGCATGGGGCCCACCTGGATTGAATTTTGTATTGGTATAAATTATTCTGTGACGGATTCACACATATACACCATGTTTTTTGTTTCCATACCCATATTTTTCTCTCTACAGTGCCCGCTGCACATAGGGACACACCAGGTGCGTCTTAATTTTAGCAACGTGTTTGAAAAAAAACGTGAGAAATGTGGTGGACCGGTGGTATGCCCTTTACCCAGCATAAGGTCCAGTTTTTAGTAAAATAAAACAAAGGGACTAGATGATCCATCGAAATATGCATACTTTAAGATATATAAAATTTTATCAAAAGCATTTTTGTGGACCCATTGATAAATTAATACCAAGCAAGCAATTTCCTATGTATCTATTTTTTTTATTAAAGTGAGGTAAAAAACCTCACCAGTTTCCATTAATACTAGAATAATTTCCTATGTATCAATATCAAATGCAAAAATATTAACTATCACCGGCAAACACACAAATGTGTCATGCGTCATAATATAGGATATAAATCTGCAGCTAGTTATTCCAAATGGATCACAGGACCCTGCTATTTCTATCCCGACCATTCAAACTTTTTCATGCGCGAATCTCAAGGAAAAAAGTTTTTCGTACCCGAATCTTGACAAAGGTCAACGGCTAGGATCGGCATAACAGAGTCCGGTTATCCCTTTAGAATAACAACGTATTTATTTCCCAAAATATATGCTAACTCAGATTGCCGCTAACTAGAAAAAAAAATATATGCTAACTCACAAGAATATAAAAATAGAATGTAAAATTGCAAATACTTTATCTCAAAATCATGACTAGTAAACGGGAATCAAAATATTTTTTACTTATTAATTTTGATTCTCTGAAAGTAAAGAAAATATATATTGATAAAATGGATGTAAAAGTTGGACGCAACCTCCCATGTCTGGAATCTTTCCTCCTTCATCTCCCTCTTAAATCGAAAATGGAGGGGAGCGGAGAGAGAGGAGAGATATAGAAGATGATTATTTTTAGTGGGGTTTTAGGGAATCCGTATCCTCTGCATTAACTCAAAAGAGAATCTTTTGAGTTAATGAATCTTGATTGTCTAATTTGTTTCAAGATTCGTGCGAACTAGATTTGCACTAATATTAAAGGACCCATATGTTATAGACTTGAGCCGGATTTGATCCATTTAAAATCAAATTCATTAACTCAAAAGATTCCCTTTTGAGTTAATGCAGAGGATACGGATCCGGGTTTTAGGCGCGTAGTTTTTTTACATTCTAGAGGTATTAATCCTCTGTGGTAATAAGATGCTGCATTTTTTTTTGTATTGTTTTTGTCAATTAGCCCTCTTGAATTCGGATCCCCTAGATTAATTCAAATGTTTAAAGGTTGAGTTTGGATCCGGACTCTTTGAAAGAGAAAATACTGTTCAACAAGAAAGTGTTAAATTGACAGCTTGTTTTAACCCAGCTGTTGGTCCAATGATTTTAATAAAGACAGAAGATCTGTCTGTGTGTCCAATAGTCACGACGCAAATGCATGCCCACCACTTGAATTGAATTTTGTATTGTTATAATTATTCTGTGACGGATTCACACATATACACCATGCTGTTTGTTTCCTTACCCATATTTTTCTCTCTACAGTGCCCGCTACACACAGGGAAGACTATTCATAGACACATATTGGTCCACAACAATAGACTAATCATAGCTACTAGAGAGCATTAAAGAAAAAGAATAAAGAGGGTCCGATACCCGAGGGAATATATATACTAGAGAGCATTAATTGTACTTTTTTATTACATGTTAGATAATAGAGAAAAACTTGTCTGCTAACATGAGGCATTTACTTTGTTCTGATATGATTGTTTCCTTAAAAGAATGATTTTCTTATTTCATGTAGAATATGCTGCATGTCAGTCTTACTCTGAGTTGTACTCTTTTTTTACTTTGTTGCTTTGCTTGAAAATTGAACACATCCAAATTCCTTATTCTAGCTGCCGTGGTTTACATCTATAAAACGAAATAGATCTTAAACACATGTTCCTATGCTGTGTGCCAGCTTCTGTCTAAATTCTATCTTCAACTAGTGATCATAAGGTAAATTGATTCAATAACATATCTTTCTTCTTTTGTTATTAATTGACATTCAAACTCCACTATAAAATTGTTTCCTCAGCTAATTCATTTATTTGTACTAGAGATTAAGACCAATTAAAGGTACAAGTCATTGTAAAATATGGCCATGGAGATGTCATCCTCCCAACATAAATTGGTGCATGAACAACGTCCAGTCATGTCTGCTGATCTTTTCGTAGCAGCAATGAGAGGCAATGCCCATGTTTTAATACAACGTCTTGGGCTGCTGGAAGAACAAAAAGAAGTCAAGGTAATATTTGAGAGAACAATTGTTTGGATGGTCCGGTTGTAAATATTCAGTGTCCGTAATTTATATGAGACAACACTACAAACTAACATATTTAATTTGTTTCCATTTAATTTATGTCTTGTTATGATTAATTATCAACATTATTCACAACAATAAAGTAGGCACTTTTCGCGAGGGAACTTCGTCGCTAAAAGTACCGTCGCAAAAGAAAAATCACGTTTATGACGGTACTTCGTCGCAAAAAGTCACTTTTTATCCTCGCGAAAACTGCCTGTCTTTTGTAGTAATTGTTCGAATCAACATCAACATCATCCATCATTGTCATCGATTCTTACAATTCTTATATTTTTCATTATAATTGTTATTAATAGTAGTAATAGTAATTTTTTTTTTAGGAGGGATCCAATTACACCTTTTTTGGTGACACATCATGACACCGTTTTTTATATAGGTCAATTTTGCGATTTCAAAATCCAAACAGTCGATCCGAACCGTTCAACATGATCACCATATTAAAATGTGCTTGGAGATCAATGGTCTGAAAACAACGATTTTTGTAGCCATCTTAATAAATAGCAAAAAAATTCAAAAAAATGTAAAATTTGATCTCCAAGCACATTTTAATATATCCATCATGTTGAACGGTTTAAATCGACTATTTGAACTTTAAAAATGGTAGGTGTCAAAGTGTGTCACCAAAAAGGTGTAATTGGATCCCTCCTCTCTTTTTTTATGGTCATAGTATTAGCATAATTAGTAGTACAATTAATTTGTTATCATATTGATTATCATATTGATTATCATAATTACTTTTATTATCAACACAACCACCACTGCTAGTACGAGTACTTAATTATTATTATTATTATTGTTGTTGTTGTTGTTAAATATATAGGTTGGGATGGGTGGATATTCGTTCAAATTAATAGTCACTTGCTCCTTGTTTCATTATACCAACCAAAAATTGAATTAGTAGTTCCAATAACTTGATTAATGCTAACCTCACTAATCCTGCTCATGACCCTAATATACTCTTTTAAGTCCCTTCATTTTAGCCAAAAGGAACATTTGCAGTTATTGCTACATTCCATTCTTTCAGGCTGCGTTTCTCTTTCATTTTCTTCTTAATTTATTTTTCTCATGATCACAATAAATAAATTTTATAACTTGTAGACGTAAATTAAACCTACTTTCTAAAAAAAAATGTAGCTAATTGTTGGGCTACGCATTACCTATTTTGGTTTAATTTAGTAATTTAGGATGTGTTCTTAGGAAGATAGAATGAGGGACAAGAAAGGGCTCTCTGGTCGAAAGTTTTAGAATCTCTCTCTCTCTCTCTTTTTTGAAAATCAGCACAGAGGCTGCGAAGTCGTGAGGGTAATTGAACTCTCGATCTTTGGGGAAACAAAAGTCCTAAGAGTTTTTTCATAGCAAATTGTGCTGCCTCCCCTTTCTCCTCTCTGTCTCTCTGTCTCTCTCTCTCTCTCTCTCTCATTCCTTGATTAATTGCATGTCTTGTTACATAATTAAAAAAAATTGTGTACTAGATTCTGTATGGACCATTTTCAATATCAATATTAAATATCACATCTCTAATCAATATAAACATTTTCAAATCTAGCACAATAGTTATACAAATCAAGAATCAACTATTTTGTAATAATACATCACAAATACAATTCAAATGACTATTTTGACAAAAAAAATATTAATTTTACACTAATGACTCCTAATAATACATATACATGTCAAAAAATCATTCTTTTAAGTTTATTTTGTATAAATTAATGATGCCAGTGATGAAAATTTTCATTTCAATAATATTCAGATTTTTTTCATCTTGCACAGAACCATTCAAATTTCATTACACAATCATATGTACGTTATTACAAAATATAGCTTCTAACTACTGATTGTTGCCACTTTTTTATATATCTAACATATGTACTAATTAGATGTAATTAAAAATCTACAGTTATTAGTCTTTTACACTTTTTCTCTTGAAACATACGACCAATTATAATTAAACTAGTGGAAATTAAAGATGTGGAGTAAACTGCAAGCGCACTTCTTCTATGGTCCAATTTTGCTCTGATATTAACTATTATGATCCATAATGGCTATGTCATACTAACAAGCCAACCTTCTCATAGTATTTTGGTTCTTTACGACTATTACTAGTACTTTAATGGACAAGAGCTTTTGGAAATGGCAAAAGATAAAAAAATAGATTGGTGGTGGTTTAAGATAGGGTTAAATTATTTTAATGCTTCTAAGCTGAGTTGATGTCATGGAGATCATAATAGCTTTGAAAGTATCGTTATTTAATTGGAATGTTCCTCAATTGCCTACCTCCTCTATCTTAGCATTTCAAATATATTTAATTTTGATGTTTATTGAAATTTTAATTACATTGTCTAATCAGGTGACAGCAGAAGCCTCTCATTCTGCTCCCCAACAAATAAAGACAAAAAACCTGACAGTCCAATCCGAGCTCCAAAGTGCAACACATTTTGGAGACACTGTTCTTCACCTACTTGTTACTAAGAGGCACAACGAGCTCACTGTGATGGTTTTTCAAAGAGATAGGTCCCTGTTGAAAGCGCAGAACAAGCTGTTAGAGACACCTCTACACTGTGCTGCCAAGGTCGGCAACATAGAGATCATTGAGAACCTCATTCGAATTGATCCTGCTGTCGTCAAGGATGCGCTACAAGAAACCAATAAAAGGGGAGACACAGCCTTGCATGTTGCTGTCAGATACGACTTTGAAGATATCAGCATCAAGCTGATGGAGGTGGATCCAAAAGTGGCATATAGGGTTAACAACGAATTGTTACCACCATTGTACATAGCTATAGAAGAAGAACGTGATTCCATAGCAAAGAAAATGTTACAAGTTGACTCTATTCTTGCGTGCACCCAATTCACAGATGGACTGTTTCCAGTTCATTTAGCTGCACGCAAGGGTAACTCGATGATCGTACAACATTTCATAGAAATGTACCCTGATTATGCAGAGTTGGTAGATCCTCGTGGAAGAAATCTTTTTCACATTGCTGCCGAAGAGAACAACCATTTAATTTTTTTGTGTAGGACAAGTAGTGAGGAAGATATGGGAGTAAGAATGAATGATGCAACGGATTATGAAGGAAATACACCATTGCACATTGCAGCAATGAAGGGGCACATGTCTACTATGAGATTTATTTGGAAAAACAGGATGCATCACGTTGCAGAGACAGTCTAAAACAAACGAGGCTTAACACCATACGAAGTTTCGAAGAAACAATTACAAGAAAGTATTAATGAGGTATGCCCAAATTAAGAAACACATTGAAAAATTATTTCTTGTTAATTTTACTGAAGTCTTGTGTTGCTACTAATTACTGAACTACTAAGCATGCAAAACACACACTAGCTAATTAGGTGAAACATAATAGCTTCACTGTTAATAACAATGGTGAATTTTACTCTAGTATAGGTAAAGTCTACATATACTTTTGATCTGAGGCATAAAGAACAATTAATAATTTTGAATACATTTATCTGAGATTTGTACTTCCAAAATACTACAGCAAATATGAATTTTACTCTAGTACACCATTTTTTTCTTAGGCCAATACAAAAAAAAAAAATTATAAATATTCAATTTTCGGTTTTATATGAGAAGTGGGAGTTAGACATGTGTGAAATCTACTAGTCCAGTCCATATCTTCTTTAGGTATTCTGAAGATTAGAATTATTAATTTATTGCCCACAACCATAAATTTTACAATAAATTACAATTGTGCTATTAATTTAATTGTTCTGGATCTTATAATGTTTTTCGGTGTTTAAGAGTATCACCCAATATAACAAAACTTTTAGTTACTAGCTGTTATTTTTTAAATTTTGCAAGAATGGAAGATAATAAATTAATTACAATATGACATCCCTCTAACAATTAATTATTCATTATAACTGTTGGTAATAGTAATTGAGTGCTCTGTTGGTTGATACTATTATAACAGGATGCTAGGACAATGTTTGCACGAATTTCCGCCCACGAGATGACCTATGGTAAGCAATTTTCTAAAGAGTGGTTTGCCAATGTAATGAAACCATCATCCTTTGGAAATAAATGGGAGAGAACTCAAGTCATCGGACTGGGCGCCGTACTTATCACAACTGTGACATTTGCTACTGCTTTTACAATCCCTGGAGGGTATAACCAAGACAACGGTACACCTGTTCTAGGGAGGAGATATACGTTCTGGGCATTTATTCTGTGTAACGCCTGGGCATTTATACAAGGATTCTTAAGCTTATTTGCGCTTCTTATTAATGCTCTGCCAGATGTGACTTTCGACACCTTCGAATTTGCAACAATTATTTTTCTGAGTGCAGCGTGTAGTATGGTTGTGGCATTTGGATTGGGGTTGTATGTGATGCTTGCTCCAGTGTGTTTGCCACTCGCCATCATCCTCCTTGTTATCTGTCTGTTTATAGGGTCTCCTTTCCTGTTTTGTGGACGTTATTTAATCGTTAGTACTAATTTTTTTTTTGATGCGAACCCAATAGTGGCAATTTATGCCTTCTCTATCCTGTTCGTTTTCTTCTTGGCCTTCCTAAGTCAATAATTCCAATGTCATTCTCTATTGAAGTCTGCCTTGTTTGCTTCATGAAGCATTTTTTTTTCTTCTTTATGTTCTTTTTTTGTGACATAAAAAGAACATTTTTGCTATGTACTTGGTTTGTTGGTTTTTGTTATAATGGATGTTTCTTTTTTCACTGAATTTTTACGCAGAACCTTTTGTAACATTAAATTGGAATTTTTTTTTAAAGTAAGCCATTACAAAATTAAAAATTCTGGTTAGTACAGTTATCACCAATATGTATATTGTAAGTTTTCTATATGTAATATTTTAGACCGCAAAATTGAAACTATTATTTGAGTCAATTGGAACAATAAATGATCTATACTATGTATGGTTAGGATTATTTTAGTCCCTATAGAAAACATATCTGTATATTCTTCCTATTTATCGATAACTGAAATAAAATTCTCAACATGCAATTTATTTACACTGACTCAAAACAATAGCAATAAACGTGATGGTACTATAAAAGTGATATTAAAAATAATAGTGTAGGAAGATTTTTTATTTTTATTTGACCAATTAAGAACAATGCTTCTAGTTTCAATGTTTATCAGGTTGGAAGTTTACAAACTTCTTTAGAATATTTCGTATTATGATTAGATCCCTCGACAATAATCCTTGAGATTGCTGCAACAACCAGTTTAATATATGTTTGATCTTTTATTTTCCCAACACACTAGTACAAAAAGACCCTTCACTGACCCTCAACCATCGACGATTTTAATATGTAACAGTCAGATTTGCAACAACTTCATTTATATTTGCAGCAAGTAGTATGGTTGTGGCATTTGGACTGGGCTTGTATGTGACGCTTGTTCTAATTTGTGCTCTTATCACCATCCTCATTCTTGTTATCACTCATCTTTTAGAGTCTCCTGTCGGGCTTGCTACACCATTCTTTGGACAAAAAATTATGAGATCCATTAATTTGTAGCATACGTAGTGATGTAAAATTAGGCTTTATTGCATGTGTATTATATGCCATGCCTCTCCTGCTAGAATTTTTTTATAAACCATATATAAAAAAATATTTTCATGAAACCAACATCATTATTTATCTATTTTTTTTACAAAAATCATAAGAACTGAAATGTCATTTTAGTCCGTTATTTTTTTTATTCCAGACCGAATGGCATTTCGGTCCGGTCTCTTTTTGGATTTTCTGTGGCGCCTTATATGAAAACTTGTGAAACCAATATCACAGAAATTCCAAAAAGGAGACCGGACCGAAATGCCATTTCGGTCCGGAATAAAAAAAATATAACGGACCAAAATGGCATTTCGGTTGTTATGATTTTTGTAAAAAAAGAAAGTAATCATGTTGGTTTTGTAAAAAAAAAAGAAAATTTAATATGGTTTATAAAAAAAATTCTCTCCTGCTCAGCTTCTGTTTGGCCTTATTGTAGCTTATTTTCCACTGCCATTCTCTATCCATGTCTGGCTCATGAAGCATTTTTGTTTTCCTTATGTTCTGTTATTTATGACATATTACGGAATTAATGTTTATTTTTTTACTGAATTAAGTTTTCCCTGCACGGACCGGATTTTTACAGAAGGTTTTGTTAATTTACATTGAAAAAATTAATTTACTTTTTTGAGGTGAGACATTCGAAAATTAAATAGTCTTGTTAGATATCAGCTATATATCACCAATATGTATGGGCTCCATTCTCGTGCTAGAGCCCAACACTAATGGGCCTAGACTGCTGTAGATAATTTTGGGCTTTTCAAGTTAAAGGTGTCTACGTGGTCGATGTTACTCGGCTGGTCATCATGAGAACTAAAACATGTAAAGCATATGTGCAAGCAATTAAACATCATTGGCTTTTCAATGTCATATTCGATTTAAACATTTTCGAGTAATAGACTGTATCCTGATATTCTACATACATAATGAAACAATACGTACATCTCGAACATGTCAAATTGGATCCAAAATATATATAAAATGACTCGAAATCGGATCGAAACAGCAGGACGTCGTGCTAATTCACTACATTTATTTCTCTAATTAAAAAAAATAATGTGAATAACTTAATTTTATGTCCCATTTGCTACAATGGTAATTCTGATCTTTACTGTATATAATAACAATACTCTTTTTATTTTTTTGTTTTTTTTTTTGTACCAAACATAATGTAAAGTACTGAACAATAAAATCTCTCTATATATAGTTTTGACAATAATTTTCTACATTTTTTAATTTATCACAAACTAGGTGAGTTATCATCGTAATCTTCTGTACGTGTAGGGTAACTCAATGAGTTAAAATGAGTTAAAATGATCTAAAACCATCCAGAACAACATCAGACACAGAAAATCAAGCAACAAGCAAACCAACGAGTCTGGATCCTCTAGACTAACTCAATTTTTTTTTTTCATAAAAAATAACTAAAATTTTGAATTTAAATTACGGATCCATTTTGAAAATTTACAGTACTCTTTAAATATTAGTTCAACCATAAACAGATGATCATCTATATTCACAATCAAATTGTGAATTAGTTTAGGGTATGTGAATCTCCGCTCTAGGATGGAATGGGTCTGGATTCTATATATAAAATAACTCAAAATATGAGTTTGAAATTAGATTGTCTAATCAAAATTCGAGCTATGAATTCAGATTGTGTAATCAAAATTCGAGTTAATTTTGTCCAAATTGTAATTTGCAGGTCCATTTAATATTCGTGTTTTAAATGCAGTCACATATATATAGCGTTTGCAATATGTTATTGTACGAAAAATGTTCATGCAGTCCATTCAAATATTTATTAATTTATTTATAGTTAAAAAAATACATACCCAAAGCCGGATCAAACAATTTTATCAACAGAAATCTGTTTCCAAAACCTAATTTCAAGTTAGTTTTTCGTTAGTCTCCAACTTCTTTTATAGGTACCCAATAGATTCCTTCTATTTTCTTTGTATATGTCGTCGTGTGGGACTAAAGAAACTCTCTTGTACCGGACTCTCTGCCTACATTGATGTCAATTCAGCGAAGTTCTTTCTTTTATTATTAAATGTTACATCATTGTGCACTGACGTCGGTCAAATGCAGAAGATAATGGGCCGGATATTCTGAATTTTTTTTATAAACCATAATTAAAATTTTGGTTTTTACGAAACCAACATGATTATTAGTTTTTTTTACAAAAACTAATAAGAACTAAAATGTTATTTCGGTCCGAATTTTTTTTTTATTCCGGACCGAAATGGCATTTCAGTCCGGTCTCCTTTTTGAATTTTCTATAGTACTTTTTCACAAGTTTTCATATGAGCCGCCACAGAAAATTCAAAAAAGGGACCGGACCGAAATGACATTTCGGTCCGGAATAAAAAAAAATTTCGGACTGAAATGGCATTTCGGTTCTTATGATTTTTGTAAAAAAAAAAAAAGTAATCATGTTGGTTTCGTAAAAATATTTATTTTTAATTATGGTTTATAAAAAAATTCGGATATTATTTTGGACTGAACATTTTCAACTGACGTCACTCTCAGTGGCGGATCATTGGCATGCCTGGGGTGCTAGCCACCCCATGATTTGAATTTTTTTATTACTAAGTTTATAAAAACAATACTATATGGTTTATTTTACATGTATAAGCCTCCCAATAATAATATACAAAGTTATAAGGCTTCAATGTAAAATTTAAAAAACAAAATTAGATATGAATATTATGTTTTAAGTTTGATTTTGATAGACATGATACTTTGTTGGTGTTAGTTATTTATTGTATCATTTTGTAAAATCAAATAGTGAAGAATATTCTTATCTTGTGTTATATTCAGTGTTCTAAATAGCGCGCTATAGCGTTTTTTGACCCCAAACGCTACGCTACGACATCAAAATGCGCTATTTGCGCTACGGCCGCTATAGCGGCCGCTACAGCACTATAGCGGTCCGCTACGGCGCTATTTGCGCTATACAATATGGGTTTTTTTTTTTTTTTTTTTTTTTAAGCAATTTATATGGGTTTTAAATAAAGATAAAAAAAATCTCAAACCGAAATTGAATTTGTTGCTACTTGCTACAAATAAATCAATTTGAAATTGGGAATAGAAATTGAAATTTGAATAGAAAAAAAGTCCAAACCGGAATTAAAATTTGAATAGAAAAAAAAAAGATTATGTCATGAATCATGATACTTAAGATATTTTTAATAGGAAAAATCGATAGTTTATGATATTACTATGGATATTTTGAACCGCAATTTGGACTTTGTACGGGTTCAATATGAATATTATAATTTCTTAATTACTTTGGTGTTATTTATTGTTCTATGAGACCTTAGATAATGTTGATATTTAGTACAAATATTGAATATACGAAATGTAAAAAAAAAAACGCTATTTGGAATAGCTTCCGCTATAGCGACGCTATTCGCTATAGCTTTTTTTTTAACCTTCCCGCTACGACGCTATAAACGCTATTTAGAACCTTGGTTATATTGTGTTATGCATTTTTTATTAAAAAAATAATGATATCATAATTCTGGTTCTGCCCTTGGTCGCTCTAATATTTTGATTTAAGGTTTAAAATGAAACCTTGATTTTGAGCCGAAATGAAACCTTGATTTATTAAAGATTTTGCACTGACGTCGCCGAAATGTAACCTTGATTTAAGGCCTTTTGTACTCCAAACTAAGAATGAAAAAGAGAAAAAAAATAGAAGGTAGATCTAAAAAATTATAAGATCTTATCCTCCATTTATTTGGTCATTTTTTTAGTCCTCACATATAAATACGCATTCAAATTTGTGTATGTCGCCGTAAACTGCATATGTGATATATAGTGATCTTCCGCATACATGAACAAAACTGCATTTTAAACATTGGCCACCACCGACTTCTCTAAGCCGGATGATGTCCACAGTCCGCAAACCTTTGTGCTAGATGCATCTACGCTCAATCCAGATTGTTGCTTCAACTTTCATGTTCTTTGTGGGAGATCATGTTGCTTCATCATCTACAATCGGATTGAGTAATTAACACAGTAATATAATTCACGTATAATTCATGTATAATTCTTTTTTTTTTCCTTTTCGAACCGAACGCCAAATAAAACGCAAAAAAATGTATTATATGTTTTATTCGCGAATAAACACGAATCACGAATTATTCATGAATAAAACGCAAAAAAAAAAACGCGAATTTCTTTTTGGAGTGTTTTTTTGGGTTTTTCTTTTCTTTTTTTTTTGCTTTCTTGTGGTCCCGAATCACGAATTTTTGACTCCACTGAACCGAACCCGAACTATTCATTTGTCACAATGGTAATTGATTCTTACTTTGAGTCAATCACACAGAATTCTATATTGCAAGCAACCAAAAAATCCTAAATATATTCAGAAACTGATAGCACACTTTCCTCTTCTTTTTAAACTTTAATGCAGCATGCTTTGTTGCCTCTTAGTTCCTGCACTAAATTTATTAATAAACTGACTACCTCCGTATTGGGCTTCATAGAGGAATTAACAGTTTACCACAATGAATTACTGCATCGTACTCGATCCCACCGAGAATTTTTTTTTTTTTTTTTTATATTCTAACCGAGAAATACTAGTATAAATGTGTAACAAACTATTTCAAAAATAAAAATAATATTGACAACAAACTTATTTAATAATATTGATAATTAAAATAACACTTGTTAATTTTTTTAAAAAAAATATAACCTTGCTGTCTCACTTATTAATCGAAATAATGAGTACGTCCACAATGTCTTTGATAAGTCATTTTTTAATCAAATTTTTTGTTATTTGAGAACTAATAATATTGCACAAATTTTAACATATTTATTTTTAACCAATTAAAATAACTGTTTAATTTTTACTTTAGCATTACGAAGATGTGGTAAATACTAGACGCATAATAAGGTCATTGCGAAAAATCATAAATCCAATTCCAAAAAAAACAAACAAAGGTACTATCAAGAGAATTATGCTCGACCAAAATATTTAAAATTAGTAACAAAATATACATTGTTGATTTTTCTCATATTTGTCCAATTTTCTGGCATAAAACATCTCCACACCAGAAATCAGATAATTAACAAAATTGAAAATTTCATCTCTTCATGAAAAATAGATGTCACCAAGAAACTGCTCCACTATTTCAGCCCCACTAAAGAAAATTGAAGTGAAAATGATAACAATATTGTCACAGATTTTACTTTCCATTCTTATGATTAAGTAAAGCAGCAATAAAATGAAGAGGGAAATTAAAATATATCGGACATAAAATTTCATATTTGGGATGTGCTGGAATGGAATAGAAGAGGCCCAGTTGAAGGGTGCTGAAATGGAAATGAATTTGTGCACTAGGTGCTAGCTGGAAGGTTAATTGAAAAAATAAAGCATCCCAAAATTATAAGGTTAAATATAATATTAGTTTTAATAATTATTCAATGGATACGTAATAGCTATTATCCATACCCTTATTTATTTAGCTTAAATTTTTTTTTTTTATCCATATTCATACTCAATAAGCTAACGAAAGGAAAGCAAATCTTATTCATACCTATCTTGTAGAAGAGTAGGGTTCCAATGCCTCATCTCCTCATACCTCATACCTCATCCATACCTCATGTTATATATCTCCATTTTCAAAGTCTAAACTATCGATCCGACCGTTCAACATGATATTCATACTAAAATATGCTTGGGGATGAAATTTTATAATTTTTGCAATTTTTTTACTATTTTTTAAGATAGGTACAAAATCACTGTTTTTTGAATGGTCCAAATACAGTGATTTTGTACCTATCTTAAAAAATAGTAAAAAAATTGCAAAAATTATAAAATTTCATCCCCAAGCATATTTTAGTATGAATATCATGTTGAACGGTCGGATCGATAGTTTAGACTTTGAAAATGGAGATATATAACATGAGGCATGGATGAGGCATGAGGAGATGAGGCATTGGAACCTCCTCCTTGTGAGTAGAATACAATATAAGTCAGATAAACGATCAAAAGAGTACTATTGACACCCCTACCTAGGCGGCACTGAAAGGTTGATCAGCGGTTTGGATTTATTGCCCTTACTCTTTTGACTAAAGCTGCTCTCTTTTTCAAGGCTCGACCGGATTCATTGGTCGTTGCTCCGGCTTTGATCGATCTTTTTTCGTATACCCTCTGGAAAAGTTACAATTTTAAAACCAACAAAAACTACCATAGCAAGCAAATTTAAACTGGCTGGTGGCCAAGCAATTTCCATAAGCACCTTATCATCACAAAAGAGATTTCTTTTGTTTTTTTTTTTGTTTGCTATGCAAAGATGTAATTTTATTTACTAGGCTTCAATCTGACTTCTTAATTATATTGTCCTGTGATATTGTCGAACTTATATATTTTAATTACTCACCCGGATTCATATTGAATCTTCTGATGTGGAATTTACTAATAAATCGAGAAACGCCATTATAGCTCAAACCCACTTGTAAATAAAATAAAGTTTATACTTTTATTTAGACAATGTGGACCCTCGAGCAGACTTTCGAAAGTTTATACTTTTATCTTTTTTTTTTAATTTAACTATATAGGCCAGCCTATTTAAAACTTTAATTAAGCTAGATATAAAGTTATAAAGTACAAGAGTGGGGAGAATGTAAACAAGTGTTAATTTTCTAAGAAAATGTTTCTTCATAGGTTTATATCTCCTACAATTAACCCTAACAAATCCCCTACCGATTTAGGTAGGATTATATATTCTCCTATTGTAATTTTTTTTTCTTTTATACAGCCTATGTTAAACTTTAGTTATAGTACAAACGGAGTGGGGAGAATGTAAACAAGTGTTAATTTTATATCCCATATATATATACACGTAATAATTGGATTTTATGTCCCCGGCCTACAATTATACAATTAACCGTAACAAATCTCTCATCAATCTTGGTATAGAAGATGGAATTTTTATTGTTTCCCATAAATAACTTGAATTTTATTTTAATTTTATGCGTTGTGGCGACTTACCCACTCTTATGAATTAAAAACTGATGTTTTATCCTTTCTATTTTATAATTTTTATACGTACTTGTACATATTAGTTCTCGTTGGAAAATAAAATTACATTACAATAATTTATTCACCGTCTCTAATCTCAATTTTCTAGCGCCTCACATGATTAATCACAAGTTAATTTAATTTCAAACAAGAGCACAACCACAGTAAAAACACATATTCGTAAATTTCACCTTCAAGAGCACCGCTAGCAAGGAAAAATACTTTTAAGTACCTTTGAAGAAAATCATCATGAATATATCCATTACACTAGTAGTCCGAGTACTATAAATTTAATATTTGTAAATTTACAGGTGTGCTTCGAATTTGTACTATCAACAATTTACTATAATAATTTGCTCCTCAGTGGCGAAATTTGAACCCTTCTCAGTTTTTTGTTGTTGTATTATTATTTTATAAAGTAATGTTGTTAATTATAAGTGCATTGTAACAAGGAGCAAAACAACATTAAAACAAATATCTAACCAATACGACGAGAACAAGCTATCAAATTACAATTATGTTCCCTCATATTAGTGTACTTTATTCTCATAAGCTTTTACCATCACGATCACTATGAAACAATATATAATGACCAAACTAAGTGTTTGACAATTTCATTTAAAAAAAATTGCAACATATAATAAGGGAGCCTGTGTGCAGACTATTGCTTAAGTATAATATTTGAATAAAGAGACTAATCATTGACACATGTTGGTCCAATAGACTAATCATATCATGGCCACTAGAGAGGATTAAAGAAAAAGAATAAAGAGGGTCCGATACCCGAGGTAATATGTACTCCTCTCTTTTTCTCCTTGTTTAAAGCGAACTGCCTTATTTTGCTTCATTTATAAAAATATGCATTATTTCCCTGGATGAGCAAGTACTTCAAACAATGTTTTTAACTTTTTATCCTTTCTGTGCTAGATATTCTTCGTGACTGATACGCCAGCTGGTCAATGAATTTTATTTTTTTGGGACTATATCCATCAGTACATTTGGATGGAATGTGCTGGTCATAAGACGGGATCATCGCATCAGATATTGTATACTTTGGTTTATTAAGATAAAAAAAAACACACACACACAAATGTAAAAGTGAGAACATAGAAAATTGTACTAAAACTTTCTCTGCAAATTTAAATCACATCTGATTTCTCCAATTAATTAATATGAATTAACGGATTAATTAGTCGATAATTGTCTTGTGTAACAAATTAAATGATGTTACTTGTTAAATTAAAGATTTTACTTTTTAAATAATAGAGAAAAACTTTTTGTCTTTACTATGAGACATTTTCTTTAAGGACATTGTTCGGATTCGATTCTTTGCTTCCATAAATGATATTCTATTCATAGGTTGAGCATATTTTTTTTTTGTCCAGACTGGACAGTACTTATGTTACTTTGCTTAAAATTTGAACACACTTAATTCTTTATTCTAATCTCTGAAGCTTACATCAACAAAAAGAAATAGAATCTAACACATGCTTCTTTTTACTGTTGGTCTCCCATCACAACATGTACATGTCAGAAATAGAATCTAACTTTTGGATTAGATTATTATTGTGATGCACAATTGCTCTTGTTAGCTGTGGTCGATCACCAATCATGTATATACATTAATGTTTTTAAGTTTAATAAATTCTTCATTGGAAAAGCTATTAAAATTTCAGATTTTGAAAAGTATTTCGGAAAACTCATTGTTTGTTTTCGAAAAAATATTTTGAAAAATATTCCAGTCATAATCCAAAATATTTCTCTAATTAATTATGAATATTTCAGCTCAATTAATTATATGAAAACCCTGTCAGACTCATTAAATAAACTATAGGAATTTTATTAAGATAGAAGGAAACCACACGATGGTAAAAATGAGAACAGTGAACAAATTTAGTTATTAATCTATATAGTGACTATATATGATAATGTTTTCTGTGTGAAAAAGTAACTTTGAAATCCGACTGAATAATTAAATGTTGATATATAACATTGAAAGATTTGATTTCTATCTTTATCTCAAAAGAATAACCACAGAAATTATACTCACAATTAGCCTATGATTTCTCCGCAAATTTTAAATCACCTGATTTCTCTCTCATTAATTGTACTTATATTACATATCAAGAATTCACATGTCACGAAATTTTCAATTATTTTTATTTTTACTTTGTCTTCACTCTGAGGCAACTAATTTGTTCTGATATGGTTCTTTCTTTAAAAAAATGATATTCTTATTTCATGTAGAACATGGTACGTACCTGTTCCACGCTGAGTTGTACACTTTTTTGCTTTGTTACTTTGCTTGAAGATTGAACACACCCAAATTCTTTATTCCAACTGCTGGGGTTTACATCTATAAAACGAAATATAACTTAACACATCCCATGCTATGTGCCTTCTGTCTAATTCTATCTTCAACTAGTGATCATAATTAAGGTAAATTGAATCTATCACATGGCACTTTCTTTGCTATTGATTTTCATATTCCACTATATAAAAATCTTTGCTGATCTAATTAATTTATCTTGTGATAGATTAAGACTAATTAAAGGTACAATCATTGTAATGGCCAAGGAGATGTCATCCTCCCGACATGAAATGGTGCATGAACAACGTCCAGTCATGTCTACTGATGTTTTTTTAGCAGCAATGAAAGGCGATGGAGATGTTTTAATAGAACGTCTTGGGCTGCTGGAAGAACAAAAAGAAGTCAAGGTATATAAAATTTGATGTAACAATTTTTATGTTGGTCCAGTCGTAAATATAGTGTCCGTAATATATATGAGATAGCACTACAATATATATAACATATTTAATTTGTTTCCATTTAATTTATTTCTTGTTATGATTAATTATCAACACATCAACATCATATATCCATCATTGTCATCAATTGTTACAATTATTATATTTTCATTATAATTGTGATTAATAGTAGTATTAGTATAATTAGTAGTACTTTTAATTTGTTATCATAGTGATCATCATCATTACTTTTATCATCAACACCATCACCACTGCTACTACTAGTAATTGTTGTTGTTGTTGTTGTTGTTGTTAGCTAGGGTGAGGAATAACACAAATTTAGGTAAGTTATTTCGAGTTTCATTCAAGGTTGGGATGGGTGGATATAATTCGTTCGAAATAGCCACTAATTCCTTGTTTCATTATTCCAACCAAAAATTGAATTAGTGGCTTGTTCAAATAACTTGATTAAGGCCAACCTCACTAATGCCACCAATGACCCTAATATACTCTTTTTAAGTCCCTAGCTTCATTATAGCCAAAAGCAACATTTACATGCAGTTATTGCTTCATGTACATTCCATTCTTTCAGGCGAGCTTTCTCTTGCATATTCTTCTTTATTTTTCTCGTGATCACAATACATAAAATTTATATATTGTAGGCGTAAATTAAACCTACTCTCTAAAAAAAAGGGTAGCTAATTGTTGGGCAACGCATTACCTATTTTGGTTTATTTTGTAATTTTGGATGTGTTCTTAGGAAGATATATAGAATGAGGAACAACAAGAAAGAGCTCTGATTGAAAGTTTTAGAATCTCTCTCTTTCACTGCTTGATTAATTGTCTTGTTACATAAACAAAAAAATTGTGTACTAGATTTTGTATGGACCATTTTCAATATCAATATTACAATATCACATCTCTAATCAATATAAACATTTTCAAATCTAGCACAATAGTTACACAAATCAATAATCCACTATTTTGTAATGATACATCACAAATACAAGTCAAATAAATATTTTGACAAACAATATTAATTTCAACACTAATGACTCCAAATAATACATATATATACATGTCAAAAATATAATCATGATTTTTAAGTTAATTTGTACAAATTCACAATGGCACCAATGAAAATGTTCATTTGAATAATATTTGGTGCAGATTATTTATCAGGTTTTTTCATCTTGCACAGAACCATTCAAATTTCATAACACAATCATATATACGTTCTTACAAAATATAGCTTCTAAATACTGATTGTAGTCACTTTTATACATATAACATATGTACTAATTAGATGTAATTAAAAAGCTACATTTGTTAGTCTTTGACATATCTTTTTCTCCTGAAACATACGATCCAATTAAACTGGTGGAAAGATAGGGAGTAAACTGCAAGGGCACTTCTTCTTTGGTCCAATTTTGCTCTGATATTAACTATTATGATCCATAATGGCTGTCCTACTAAAAAAACAATATTGAAAGGCCACGGAGATGTTTATTAATTAGAGAGAATTTGTAGTGTGCCCATATACAAACTTCTAAAATAGTCAATTTTCCTATCAAATCACCATAATATTCAATATTTCCATAAAAACTTAATATTATTTCTTTTATCTCCATTTATTTATGTAATTATTTTAATTATTTTAAAAATGCAATTGATAATTATACCCTTCTTTCTAAATGAAGGTGTTCCTTGTTCCTCCATAACTAAGCAAAGAAAAAACTGTTTCTACTATATATTTCTTGGAACTCACACACAAGAAATTTACTTTTTTTTTTTTTTTTTTGAAAAACTGATAGTGACTATCAGTGAGTACAACGAAATTTACTCAATTTTTAATTGAGTCCTTCGTGCTGGTCTTTTGAATTGGTTTTGCTTATTACCATCTTTGTTTATTTCGATTTTCGAACATATATGCAATGTCATTTCTCTCGATCGGAGTTTTTTTTAATGAATCATTTCCAGTGTTGATTAATTTCTAGCTCAAATCAGGGACGTTAGGCCTAAAATTGTTGACTGGTTAATCATTTTGCACCAGATAATACTCTTTTTATATAAATATAAATATTAATACATGTATCTTTGCTAAATTGCAGGTTTTGACCGAAGAAAAAGATTTTGCAAAAACATCAATTCTAAACAGGCCTCGACAACTGAATGCACTTTCCTATCCAATGGTACGTATCATCAGTATCTAGCAATAATCCTTCTTCAAATAGCAGCTTGTCACATGTTAATATTTAAAAGTGTTCTTCTCACTTTGTAAGTCTGTTGTTAAAGAATTTCATGGAATTCCCTCCTGAGTCCTGGCTAAATATAATATAGAGTAATTTAATTTACTACCATAATCCAGTCCCCTACGCTCCCAATCGTTTCAGCCAACGCGCTAAAACTCAGTTCCCTAACACCTTGTTTGGATGGAGAGTAGAGGAAGGAAGAGGAGGTGAAATATAAAAGGGAATGGAATAGAATAGAAAGGGAAGATTAACATATTTAACATCTTCATATTTGGATTATTAATGAGAGAAAATAAATTTAACTTTCCTTTCCATCTTATTTCTTTTTTGGTTGATTAAAATTTAAAATGTTAATGAGAAATTCGGTAGTTGTTGTAAATTTGTGACAGAAAACTTGTATGAGAATTATATAGGTAAGATATAGCCATATAGGGTTGGACATTTGTGTTATTTTTTCTAAAAATATTTGCAACAAAATGTCTTTTCATCCGTTACACTTCAAATTTGCACCAGATAATTACAATGATACAAAATTAAACATTTCACCTCCCGTATCCTTCACCTCCGACATTATTTTATCAACCAAACACGATTCGACAGAAAATTTTATTTTCTTTCCATTCCCTCCCTTTCTCTACTCTCTATCCAAACAAGGTGTAAGAAACCCCCAATTTTTCCCGTCAAATCCTCAAACTCACTTAAACCTCTAATCGTCTCTCTTCCAATTAATCCTCAAAAAATAAAAACCCAAGTCGCGCTGGAGCATGACTCCGTCTCTTTCTATCGAAAGATTTGCCAATTCCGAGGCTTATCTCTTCGTCGCCCCCAAATTAGTTCTGGTAATTTTTTCTCACCTAATCAAATTTCATCGAGTCCTGCGCCGAATTTTTCTTCGGCCAGAAGTCATGAGCCTATCAAAAGTTCTTTTCTTTTTTTAATTTTTTTTTTAAATTCCGTCGTTATACTCGGTAAAAAAATAATTCAACAATTTAACTTGTGCGTCTATAATTTCTATTGAGGGTTTTGAAAGAATTGTCGCTATTTTCCTTTTGTTTGTTTTATGAACTGATTTTCTATATAATATAGGGTTAATTTTCTATGTACCCTTAACAAAAACTCTTTGGTTTCTTATTTATCCTTAAAAGTTTCAATATATCTTATTTGAACGAGGAGGGATCCAATTACATTCTTTTTTTTTACACATCTTGACACTGTTTTTTTTATAGGTCAATTTTGCAATTTTAAAATCCAAACAGTCGATCCGAACCGTTCAACATGATCACCATATTAAAATGTGCTTGGAGATAAAATTTTATATTTTTTTGAATTTTTTTACTATTTATTAAGATGGTTACAAAATCGCTGTTTTTCAATGGTCTGAAAACAATGATTTTGTAACTATCTTAATAAATAGTTAAAAAATTCAAAAAAATGTAAAATTTTATCTCCAAGCACATTTTAATATATCCATCATGTTGAACGGTTTGGATCGACTGTTTGGATTTTAAAAATGGTAGGTGTCAAAGTGTGTCAAACAAAAAAGTGTAATTTGATCCCTCCTCTATTTGAACTCCAACTCTCACAAACCTTTCTTATTTGTCGCTTGAGTTTTTTGGATTAAAAATCATGCAATGAACAATTTGTTATTCCGACTTTGCCCCTCGTCCAACTATGTTTCTTTTCAAATACTATTTCGGTATTGTTTATTGAGATATAAATACTTGTAAGACAAGATATAACTACTTGCAATATTTGATATTTGTTATTATTTATTGAGAAATATTTTAGTTTATTGAGAATGCATGCAACTACTTTTTGTGCATATAAAAAAGTGCTGATAGAAAGTTATATAATCGACCTCTGTATGATGTATGACGTATTTTATATAATCCCAAGTTTTCTCTTGTATGACGTATTTTAGTTTGATTTAGTAATTTGGGATTTGTGCTTTTTAGTGGAAGACAAAAAAAAAGTGCTGATAGAAAGTACATCGACCTCTGTTTTTTTCATAATTTAATTCAATATTTCGTTGTATATAAAAAAAATTCAGTACAAGATCCTGTTGGTCCCGTTTAAAATCTATTTACATCTCTAAGACTCTAATGCATCTAAACATTTTGAAACATCGTCCAATACTCAAACTTATCAAGAATCCACTATTTATTATAATACATCACAAATACTAATTAATTTAAAAATAAATACTTGAAAAAAATATGAATTTCAACACTAATGAGTCCTTACTAATTCATATACTAGTCCAAAGATCATTATTTTAATGTTTATTTTGTATAAATTCATGATCCAGCAATGAATTTTTTCATTTTATGACATTCTGTGAAGTTTATATATCAGGTTCATTCATCTTGCGTAGAACCACTCAAATTTCCTACACAATCATATATACGTTATTACAATATAAAGCTTCCAATTAAATGTAGTCACTTTATACATATAACACGTATTAATTAGATGTAATTAAAAAGCTACAGTTGTTAGTCTTTTACATATCATTTTCTGTTGAAACATATGACCTAATTAAATTTTACATTGTCTAATCAGGTGGCAATAGAGGCTTCACATTCTGCTCCCGAACAAATAAAGACAGAACACCAGACTGTCCAATCCGAGCTCCAAAGTGCAACACGTTTTGGAGACACCGTTCTTCACCTACTGGTTACTAAGGGACACAACGAGCTCGCTTTGATGGTTTTCCGAAGAGATGTGTCCCTATTAAAATCACCAAACAAAAATTTGGAAACACCCCTTCACTGTGCTGCGAAATTTGGAAACGAGAAGGTCATCCACAACCTCATTCAAATTGATCTTGTTGCCGTGAAGGATGCTCTCCAACAACCAAATGAAAATGGGGATACTGCCCTGCATGTTGCCGCTACATACGACCATATAGGTATGAGCCTCGCGTTGATGAAGTTGGACCCTGAAGTCGTTTACAGGGTCAACAACAATATGTTTTCTGCATTGAACGTAGCAATAGACAGAAAAAATATTCAGATTGTACGAACCATGTTAGAACAGGACCATACTCTGTCATACACCCAATTTTCAACTGGAATGTTAGCCGCAAGCATGGGCAATAAGAAATTGGTATTTCATTTAATGGAAAAGTACCCTGATTGTGCCGAGTTGCTAGATCCTCGTGGAAGAAATCTCTTTCACTATGCTGCAGAAGAGAACAAGGACAATATTTTTTAGGAGACATCTGAAGACACTAGTATTAAAGAAATGATGACAAGAATGAATATTGCAAAGGATTGTGAAGGAAATACACCATTGCACATTGCAGCAATGAAGGGACACATGTTTACTATGGAGGCTATTTGCGAAAACAAGATGAATAACGTTGCAGAAACAATCCTAAACAAGGAAGGCTTAACACCACTCGAACTTTCCAGGAGGCAACTGTTAGAAACTTATAAGGTATGCTTAACTTAACAATTACATCAGAAAATTATTTCTTAATTATTTTAGTTATCTCATGTGTTGCTACCAACTACTAAACTACCAAGCACGTAAAATACATATATACTAGCTAATTAGGTAATTAGGTGATACATAATAGTTTCAGTGTCGACACCAATGCGACTGAATGCTCGTCGTATAAGCAAATTCTACTTGCACTTTTATTATAAGGCATAAAGAACAATATATATTTTTGGATAGATTTATCTGAAAATTGTGCTACCAACATATTCGAAATAATTAATCTCATTAGATGGATCTAATTAGTTTGTATTATAAACAGAGTGAGGTTATG
Organism: Carex kokanica; assembly: GCA_025461125.1. Taxonomy (NCBI): domain Eukaryota; kingdom Viridiplantae; phylum Streptophyta; class Magnoliopsida; order Poales; family Cyperaceae; genus Carex; species Carex kokanica. The sequence goes on along the minus strand of JAJGRX010000985.1, from coordinate 652,331 downwards.
GTACTATGCATAGCGCACTTTGGTCCGTACTATTGATCTATATTTTTATTTTCGAACTCGAAATAGTCGATCCAAACTGTTCATTATGACTTCCATATGAAAATGTACTTGGAGAGCAAGTTTTACATTTTTTAGAATTTTTTTATTATTTTTTAGATTGGTTCAAAATCACTACTTTGGGATGGTCCAGAATTTTTAAATCATGTGATTTATACCTATTTAAAAATGAAGATCATATTGTGTTCAACTGTTTGAACTTTAAAATAAAAATATGCATTCATAGTACGGACCAATGTGCGCTATACACATTATGTGTCATAGAATAATTAACAAAGTTATTTTCTCAATAAATTTAAAGGGGACTACCGAACTTGTTACGTAAGAATTAAAAAACTGTTGGGCACAAAAATTGCCACGAAATCTCTATCATTCTCAATAGGGCTTTATAGTGGCGTCCTAGTCTTCTCTAGCTGCACAATACAGATTAGGACGTGAGGATTCAGGATAATGGCATTTAAAAACTTACTGATTTTTTTTTCGAATCTTAAATAATAGCACGAATTACAACGTCAATTACTAATTACCATTTACTAAATTAGCACGAATTAGTTTAACATCCTATTCTTCCCAGAACACCAATATTTATTTTTGGATAAAAAAACAGAAATATGAATTTTAATTACTCCAGTACACCATTATTTTGTTAAAAAAATATTTGAATTAATCTCAACAGTCGATTAACAAAGGCCAAAATAAAAATATTATATTCAACATTACTTTACAGGTACCAAACCTATTAAATTTTATTGTGATAATTGAGATCGAGCCAGAGGTGCATGTTTTGGAGTTTGACCCAATAACAAAAATATTTATCTTTTCTATTTGTAAAAAAAAAGCAACTTATATCTGTTGTTTCTTACAGGATATTTCTCGTAACCACATTAAGCAGTACGTTGAGAATGAAGGTTTAAAATTTACTCAAAAGTGGTTTGACGATATAATGGATCCACCAATAGAAAATAAATGGGAGCAAACTCAAATTATTGGACTGGGGTCCGTACTTATCACAACAGTATCATTTGCTGCTGCTTTTACAATTCCCGGAGATTATAATCAAGACTACGGTACACCAATTCTAGGAAGGAGATATATGTTCCGGGCATTTATTCTAGCAAATGCCATGGCATTTATTCAAGGATTCTTAAGCTTATTTTCGCTTCTTTGGAGAGGTCGAGGTCCAATTCGCCTCACCATCAATTTTGCAAGACATGCATTCCTGATGGCAGCAAGTAGTATGGTTGTGGCATTTGGATTGGGAATGTATGTGACGCTTGCTCCAGTTTGCTACCCTATCGCCATCCTCCTCCTTGTTATCACTCTGGTTATAGGGTCTCCTACCGTGGTTGTTGTTGTATGGACAGGAGAAATCCTTTTAGGATCATCATCTCGCAATCCTATGCGGATCGTATTGATATCATATTTCGTGTGTTTGATGTTCATCTTCTGCCTGGGATTAATGTAGGTCTGTCCGTACGTTTCCATTCCCATTCTCTATCCACCTGTCTTATTTGTACTAGAATAATGAATTAATGTTTCTTTTATTTCTCATGAAGCATTTTATTCTTAATGCTCTTCTATTTGTACGGAACTTTTTTGTTATGTACTTGGTTGGTTGGACTTTCTCATAATGATGTTTCTTTTCTTAATTATTTTTGTTCTGCACGGGCTGGATTCTTACAGAAGCTTTCGTTAAGTAACATTGAAATTTTTTTTTTTTTTGTTTTGAAGTGAGACATTGAAAAATTAAATAGTCTGGTCGGTTACAAGGTTGATGGGCCGAGACAGCTATACTTAATTTTGGGCTTTTCAAGTTCAAGGTGTCTACATGGCCCATGTTACTCGGCTAGCAATCAACAAGAGTTAATTTCCAAATAAATCGTTGAACCACTGTAAGCATCATGTCCATCTCATTTAAATTCTACGATTTTTCAACCTACCTAAAAAAAAATAGTAAAAACATGGTAAAAAAATTGTAAAATTTGATCTTCAAGTACATTTTCATATGGATATCATGTTGAACGGTTCAGATCAACTGTTTTGGCTTTAAAAACGGAGATATTGAGATCCATAATACGAAACCAATCCTCGCTATGCATATTACACAGACTCATTTCTACTTGATTAATTTAATTCTTTACTAATTACTAGTATCATACCCGTGCGTTGCAACGGGACATATTATAAGATTTAACATAGAGAGACAAATAATAAATAATAATAAAATAAACAACAACAAATGACTGTTTTAATACAACAACATTCTTTGCATGTCAGTGCATACACAATTTTTGTATTATAATTAAATTAAATTAAATGTGGAAAGCTGCTAGAGAATAAATCAATAATATGCCTTTTCTGTTATCTTCCAAAAATGAATAAGAGGTAGGAAATTGGGAAATAAGATATGCTATCTGTCTAAATTGAAAATTAATCTTTTTATGTACCAATTAAGACTGGAGAGAGATATGGTAATAAATATTTAATGCTAATTCCATTTGCTCAATTCTTGGTATTACTTGTAACGTATCGTGTGGCAGTACGTGTGGTGAGTATGTTTTTAACTAAATTTAGACTTCTACACATAAAACATATGTATTTAATAAAAAAAAAAAGGCAGCTTATGTGATTGAAGGGCTGAGATTAAATCCAAAATTTCATCTTTCAATCGTAGCCGTTGGCGAATCGGACATCCAACGTGCTTAATAATGGAATGGAGATTGTGCTCCTTTTGCGGAATGCCATTCGATGTATTATTATATTGTCAATAAACTTGACATAATGATCCCACATGCAGGTTTTGTTTTCTTTTTCGTAATGCAAATGTAAAATCTAGATAACATATATATGATAACCATAATTGCACTGGTAACATATATATTTTACCAGTGCAATGATAGGACAAATTTGTTATAAATACATATTTTAAGGACCAATTATTGACTAAAATTGCAAGTATGTGGTACTTTTGAAACATTAATAACAAAAATGATAAATGAGTAATACTTTAAAGACTACATTATATGTGTCATATATAAATTCCCTCCAGTGACCTAATCTATTTTTCTTTTTCTTTTTCTTTTTTTACCTACGATTTTGCATTTGTGTATGCTTGAAGTCTCTTGATTGATCTAAGTTGTGGTATTTATTTCTCTTCTTACTTGTTTCTATTTGACTTTCATTGATGAGAATAGTTATCAATGGACCAGCTTGATTACTCAAGAATATTATATTTTCTTAAAGCAAAAACATTAAAAAAACATGGGTGGAGGTTTTGTCCAAACGGCTTTAGACAAAGTCTCATTCATAGCCAGACCTAAACCGTCTGATCTACATCAAAATTCGCACAAACATTTAGATTCAAGGAGCCATTTAAATTTATTATGATTTAAATATGTTTGTACGAATCTCAATGTAAATCAGACGTTTAAGCTTGACTTTGGGTGAGGTTTTGTCCAAAGTCATTTGGACAAAACCCAATCCCAAATAAAAAATTTGAATATAGCATAGACAAATTAAAAATGGACCAGCATGAACTCTTGTTTACATGGACAAATAAAAAAACACACAATCAATGGACCAACTTGATTGCATTTAGCATAGACAAATTCTAAAAAAAAAAATTATAACTAGCATGAACTCTTGTAAGATATTATTATTATGCAATTGTATTTAAATCTTGTTTGAAATTATACAATTGAGTTATTTTACATTCCTTCTATTATTTTTTTCTGTAATGTTTGAAATTATACTATTATGTAATTTTTTTTATAGCAATTATACAACGTCTTGTATTTTTTTTTTTGTGTGTTATTTCTCATTAGTAATTTTCATTATTTCTCATTCCTTGCAAAAATAATGTGACTTATAAATTTATACTGCTATATTTCAACTATAATTAAGTTGGTACTATAAAGACTTGTTTGAACTCGTACCAACTTTTTGTATCATGTTTTGCATTCATAAAAATTGAAATTATTTCAGTTTTCTTTGTTTTATTGTTTGCAGTACATGCAATCAAGTCAAGTAACAGGGGCGGACCCAGAGTTTTAGTGGAGATTTATTGGTCTCGACCAACTTTGTCTCCCCTGAAAATTTTTTTGCCCCCCCCCTGAACATTTGATTTGTAATTCCGATTAAATTTAAGGTTAAGCTTGAAATAAATTTGTTGAATTTTGATTGGTAATTAGAATTATAAGTTAGAGCATAAGAAATTATGAGTCAAAACATTGGAAAGTATAAGTTAAAATATTATTTTTTATCGAGTATCCAATTTGTTAATGGATTTAAATCTGATTATGTATTTAAACCCGATTCAATATTTTTTTGCCCCCCTGACGATAATCTTGGATTCGCCCCTGTCAAGTAAGATATGTAAAACAAAAACAAAACCAAAAACCAAAAAAAGTTAGTGAACAAGGTAAGCTAAAAAAATTGCAAGATTTACGTACACAATTTTTCCAATAAACTTATTGCATTAGTGGACACCAAAACAAAAAAAAAAAAATAAACCATAATTTAAGCAACCAAAATCTAACCAAACAAGAAATAGTTCGAACATAGCATAATTTTAGACCTCAACCAAACACAAATAACTTAAACTGGCCTAAGTGAAAATAACCAACTTAGACCCCCTAAACATTAGGCCGACCAAACACCACCATAATTCTTATTTTTACTGTGATATAATAACAATCCACTTTCTTCTTTTTTTAAATTTGGTACCAAATACAATTAATGTGAAGTACTAAAAAAGAAAAATATTCCAATCAGTAACACGGATTGTTTGATTTATTCATGTTTTAATCAAACACACGGATTTCTACATTGCGAGCACCCAGAGAATCCTAAAAATATTAAGAACTGATTGCATACTAAATCTATTAACCCTTCTTTTTAACTTTTCTGCAGCATACGGTATTGCCTTTTAGTTTCTGCTCTAAATCATAGTCACACAATTTGTGAATTATTTGCTGCGAATAATTTGTTTTCTTGTGATGACGAACTGAACGTTGAACTATTCAGTTGACCGGATTTTGATCGAATTATTTCCAAATAATTCGCGAATTTTACAAATTTTTCTCGAATTTTACGAATTATTCGCAATTTTTTCCCATAACATTTTTTTTGTTTCCTTGTAGGACTAAGATCTCTGATACGGATAATTATGAATCATTTCCGAATTATACCTGAATTATTTCCGAATCACGAATTTTTTACCTCACTGAACCGAGCCCGAATAATTCATTTGTCACTATGCTCTAAATCTATCAAACCGACTAGCTTCATATTAGGCTCCAAAGAGAAAGGAACACAAAACCAAAATGCATTACTGTTTGGTACTCCCATCAAGAAGTATAGAAATATAGGTAGTATAATTGCATTCTGTAACAGTATGCAAAATGAAAAATGTGAAGGTAAATTATGTAAAATGAAAATTTCTTTTTATTGGCAAGTGGGACCCACAGGAGACCATTCCTGTTTCATCTTTTTTCTTCTTTGCCCAATTCCCACCGCCTATTCTTTCTTCCTCTCAAACTCTCTGTTGCTTTTATTTGTTGTTCTTCTTCCTTGTTGCGAGACAAACCTGAAGAGGGGTTTTTCTCTCTTTCAGTGCATCCAGTGTGATTATTGGTTATCACTCTTTTCCCTCTTGATTCTATTTTCTCTCTCATCCGACTAGGGCTTGGTAACCCATGAAAATTGAGTAGGCAAGTCTATTTTAGTTTGAATTGTATTAGCAAAGCTTGCTTGGAAGTTGAAATTCATGAATTTTTGGTATTTCGTTTTTCACATATTGAATCCCTAGCGGGTTTAAACCCGAACTGCTATTGATGGCTCTTGCTCCCTTGTTTACTTGTATTGAGTTGGGATTTCAATTTTCTTAGGGGTTGCTATTAAGATTTAATCTTTATTTTGAGTTAAAAAAAACCAAGAAAACCCCAACATATTACTTGGTACCGTTTCTATGAGTCACTGTACTAGTGCTTTTCTACATACTGATATACTGTGTTGAATTATCAGGGGTTTGTTTGTAAGAAAGTATAAAATGAAGTGGAAAATCTGTAAAATTCCTATGGTTGGGTAATATTCCCTTGTCAGGGGGGTTAAATTGCAAAAAGGGAAAGTTTCATAACCTCGGCTGGAAGCAGAAAATGAAATATGAATTTAATTGTGGGCTTTGGGCCTTTGACTAAAAAAGGAAAATAAAGAAAAGAAATAAATACTAGAATTATTGAACTTGACATTCGGGCTTGGTACAGAAAATATGAAATTGGAAAATAAGATGAGAACGCTTAATTCAATGAACTCTGTAGGAAAATAAATGGACTTGGACCTTAATTGTTTGGACATATGGACTGGATTGTCGGATTATTGGATTGAATCTGTATTGAATTAGAAATGATTAATGAAGTAACAAGAGTATGGCTAATTTGCTTCCGGAAGCACTTCGGCGAGATTTTCAAACAGCGGTTTGAAAATAAAGTAACAAGAGTACCGCTGTTTTTATTAAATTTATGAAGTATTGAAAACAATGGTTTTCAAACCAGCTTAATAAATAGTAAAAAAATTCCAAAAAATATAAAATTTGGTCTCCAAGCACATTTTAATATAGATTGAACATCTAACGGTTTGGATTTGTTGTTTGAACATCAAATACTAAGATATTCCTCCATAAGCACCTCGGCCAAAGTGCTTCTGGAAGCAAATTTGCCGGACTCGAAGTAACAAAATAATTAATCAAAATGTGTCATTAATTGAAAATGAGTACGTTTATTAATCAAACACAGATTGGGATGATTATAGATATGCTCAGTTTTATGTACGAGGACTTATCTGATATTAATGAACATTGTATGACCCCACAAGTAGTTAAACTTGGAAGATAATAGTTTTAAGAAAATAATAAGTTAAACTATAAACAGTTAAAAATAAGATTCTTCTAAAATCTAAATAAAATTGTGTTAAGTACTTGCGTAACATAAATACGTGAGATATACATGGGATTTTACATATTGAAATACGTAAATTATTTTGTTATACTTAATTGTTATAAATATTGATCAGAATATATATTATTCTGATATAGGCATAATTATGAGAAAGACTGATGAGACAAAATGATCAGGAAGAACAGAATGTTAGCGACCTCACATGTTGCCCTACGATATTAGGTGCGTGGTTATTGAATTAGTCTGAGATTCATTACTATGAATTAAATCGTAACTCGCTGTGCATTTTAAATATTTGATTGACTGCATTTATTGAAATGTTAAACTGTTGCATCATATGCATAGCCCAATATAATTGAATCTGAATTACAGGTAAGTCTATTGACTGTCATGTTGATATTGTTAATCGATTGATTGATTCTTTTTGCAAATGATTGATTGAGACCACAGTGATTGAATCTATTTAATATTGAATGATGTAATTCTTGAACCTCCATATAGTTGAGAAAAATTATTACTATATTGTAAAGTCTAGGTAGCTACTAGACTTTACTCCAGGACACTTATGCGCATATGGTGAATGGCCCCAACTAAATCCAATACCGGTTGGGTAGGGGATATTGAATAAGTGTGAATTGTGACTGTAAAACTAATGAACTGTGGTAACTGTCTTATCAATGATTTTCTTTCCGATAATGACAGTATTGTGATATTGATTTCGTATTGTTTCTGTTAACCAATTGTCAAGATAGTTAGAACTGTCTTATCATTGATTTTCTTTCCGATAATAACGACATTATGATATTGATTATGTATTGTTTCCGTTAGCAAATTGTCAGGATGGTTATAACAGTATAAGACCTAACACAACAAATACATGTTATGGTATCTGTCAGTGTTACCATACTAGAAATTGTAAAGTTAAGAAACCAAACGTTATCAGACTTTATGGTTTAAAAGATTTTGACCCAAACCATTCATTCTGATAAAATTCTGAGAGTTCTGATTTATTTATGTAATTTTTGTAGTTCAATTGGATACTGTTATTGAGCATTTGTATTCGTCATTGTGAAATGAACTGTTAGTTTCTTGTGCGGAGATTTTATTCTGAATATGGATTTCCTTCGAATCAAATAACTTAAGTGGCAATTAGCACTGAGAAATAATTTATTATTTCTCACCCGTTTCCCCTTGTGGGATTCACAGGTTTGTTAGACGAAGACCGAGAAACATTTTTGGGATAATAATTGACAGCAGGGCCACCTAAAGGTATGGGATTTGGGATTATTTTATCTGACATTGTGCAAATAGTTCTTCTCTAGCATCATCCACTATAAAATGTCATATAACTATTGTAAATAAATTGGAATGTGGTAAAAATAATGGATGTTATTGGCAATGCATAAAAAGATCAATGCCTTATGTTACGTATATTGAAGGGTAAATAGACGCGGTAGAATTGTCGCACCTCCGGATCGGGGTGTGACACATTCAATTTAAAAACAAAAAAAGATTATATTGACAGAAATTTACATAATAATATTGACAATTAAAATAACACGTATTAACATTCTTTTTTCAAAAACTATAACCTTGATGTGCACTCATTTTATTGAGATCATAAATTTAGGTTCATACATAAATTAGTTGATAGCAGGGGAAAAAAAAACCAAAAACAGAACAATTAATAAATCGAAATAATAAATTATTTCTCAATGTCGTAAATAAGTCAATTTTTTTTTATCAAATTTTGAGTTATTTGAAAATTGATGATTCATTTACGAAGTCATTTTGAAAATTTTCTCCTTCAGGTTTTTTTTTTCATTTAATCTATATATAACTTAATGATTTTAAAATTGCACAAATTTAAGCATATTTATTTTATATGATTTAAAATTACTCTTTAATTTTAATTTTCAAACGAACATGCATAACATAAACAAAAAGATATGGTCAATACTATACTATCATTGCGAAAAATCATAAATCCAATTCCCAAAAAAAAAGCACAAAATATAGAGAATTATGCTTGGCCAAAATATTTGAAATTAGTAATAAATATATACGTTATTGATGTTTTTCATTTTATTTTTTTCAATTTTAATGGTGTAAGACTTTCTCCTAGGGCTGTAAACGGATATGGATATCCGTCCAGATATCTGCTCCGAATCCGCTTATATCTGAATCCGGATTTAAACAGATACGGATACGGATATTTTTTGCATAGGAAAATTTGATACGGATACGGATACGGATAATTCTTTGAAAGTATAAACGGTGCGGATATCTGCACTATCCGGATCTAAAATTTCAATTTCCTTGCTTCGCTGTAACTTGACTTTCAGCGGTTAATATTCCCTAACTCCTCTCCATTCCTATATCTTCTCTATTTCTTTACATTTTTTTAATTTACTTTTGTTTGTCTTAATTGTTTTTAATTTTTTTAATTTAGTATTTGTACTTAAAGTTCATATGACTCAATTATCCGACAATTATTCGTTTCGTAACCGTATTCGAATCCGTATCCGTGAATTATCCGCTCCGTATTCGTATCCGTTTAAGACGGATTTGATTTTGAATTTTAATATCCGTTTACTATCCGTATCCGTATCCGTATCCGTATCCGCTCATTGAAAAACGGATACAAATTTGGTATCAGCATTATCCGCTCCGAATCCGCTCCGTTTACACCTTGCTTTCTCCACACCAGAAATCAGATAATTCACAAAATTGGAAATTCATCTCTTCTTGAAAAATTACATGTCACAAAGAAACTGCTCCACTATTTCTGCGCCAGGTAGTTGGCCACAACAATCCCCGTGACCACATTCTCTCAACACGATTACACGTGTCATTCCCTGATACGCCATGCCAAACAAACCTGGTCCCCATTTCTTTAATGACGCGACCAGTCTGGTTGGAGTCAACTCTACAGTAACCCTCCGACGTCCAAAACGGATCAGCATCTACCATCCAACGGTCGACACGGCTAACCGGGTATAGCACGTAGACCCGGCACTGAAAGGTTGGTCAGCGGTTTTGGGTTTATTGCCTTTACTCATTTGACCAAGGCAGCTCTCTTTTTCCAGGCTTGACCGGTTTCACTGATCGCTGCTTCTCCTTTGGTATTTTTCGTATACCACCCTGGAAAAGTTTAATTTTGTGAACGGACAAAAAGTACAATAGCTAGCAAATTCAAACTGTCCAAAGCAACCCATCATTCCTCATCACAAAAGAGAATTGTTTTGTTTTGCTGTGAAAAAAGTAATTTTATTTAAAATTCTTAAAGATGACTACTTTACATTTTTGTCAATAAGCGAAAGACATAATTGAAAATATAAAAAATTAGATAATGTTTTAATTAATTTCAAGTCATTGTAATATTATAAATCTTTAATTAAAATAATCTTAGTTTATTGAGTCAATTAAATTAGTGGATGCTATTAGTCATTTATTAGATGCCATCCATGCAATTTCATTTAGTTCTTATTCTTACCACAATTAATGTAAAAACTAGCTGTCAATTAATTATTTGAATTAATCAAGTATTTGGTTATAATGATTAATTAAAATGAAACACCCAACATTTATTATTTGATTAAAATAAAAATTGTGTTATTTATTCATCTACATAACCATACAATTTCATGGGCAATTTTCTAATGAGTTGTTTACCAATGTAATGAAACCATCATCCTTTGGAAAGAAAAAATGGGAGAGAACTCATATGACAAAGCTTCGTATTGATCATAATTGTGACATTTGTTGCTGCTTTCACAATCCCTAGAGGTTATAACCAAGGAGAAGATATACGTTCTGAGCATTTATTCTAGCAAACGCTTTGGCATTTATACAAGGATTCTTATGCTTATTTGCCCTTCTTGTTAATGCTCTGCTAGATGTGACTGTTGACACCTTCGAATTTGCAACAATTGTTTTTCTGTTTGCAACGTGTAGTATGGTTGTGGCATTTGGATTGGGGTTGTATGTGACGCTTGCTCCAGTTTGTTTGCCAATCGCCATCATTCTCCTTGTTATCGCTCTATTTATAGGGTCTCCTGCTCTGTTAATGGGACGTTCTTAATCATTAGTACTAATTTTATTTTTAATGCGAACCTATAGTGACAGTTTATGCCCTGTCTCTCCTGTTCGTTTTCTTCCTGGCTTTCCTAAGTCAATAATTCCAGTGTCATTCTCTATCGAAGTCTACCTTGTTTGCTTCATGAAGCATTTTTTCCTTCTTTATATATTTTTTTTTGTGACATAAAAATAACATTTCTGCTATGTACTTGGTTTGTTGGACTTTGTTATAATGGATGTTTCTTTTTCTTTTTTTCTTTTTTAACTGAATTTTTACCTAACGACTAGAAACTTTTGTTAATTTAAATTAGATTTTATTTTTAAAGTAAGCCATTGCAAAATTTAAAAAGTTTGGTTAGTTATCAATTATCCCCAATATGTAATTGCTAGGGCCCAAGGCTGACGGGCCTAGACGGCTGTACTTAATTTTGGGCTTTTGAAGTTCAAGGTAGGTGTCTATGCAGCCCATGTTATCTGGCTAGTAATCATGATATATAGTAAAACTATAACATGCATATATATTGTGAAATGGATATGCTAGTATGTTACAAGAAACAATCAAGCATCATGGGCTTTTCAATGTCATATTCAATTAGAACCTAAAAGTCTTTTATTTATTTAATTAGAATTTGATCGTTGCTAAATTAAAATAAAATATGGGCAGAATATATAAGACCATGTATGAACTTAATGTAGCGGGTTTGGATCCTATGCCTTCATTTGTTATGAATAGCTGAGTCGGAAATAATACTTTTCAATAGCAGATTAATTCATCGATTGTACTCTTTACGTATAATTGTTTCATTGATTGACACCAGTACTGGCCCGACTCTTACGTACGTATGATTGTTTCAACGGGCCAGTCAGTAATTGTTCAGACTCAGTCCCTTTATAAAGCATGATTTATGAGACAAATTTTAGGCCCTGTCCATTAATCAACTCGTCCAATTTAAATTTATTAAGTATCTCAGCCGTCCATTATAAATCATACGGCTCTTATTATTTGAACACTACAATGAGATCCACCCATTTTTATTTTACAGCAAGGCGGTTGATGTGATATGTTGTGGTTTGTTCAGACGTACGGTTCGTTCCTCCATACATAAATTCATCAAAAGAAGCAGATAAGGAGAGAAAATGGGGGATTATGATGTGGTTGTACAGGAATGGCACGCTCCCAAACACCTCTCGTTTTTTCCCCTCGCGATAGGATGGATGCTGCGTTGCTTGCCATACACTTTTCAACGCTTCCTCTCCATTTTTATCTGAATGTGATAGATATTTTGTTATTATCCATTTTTTCCTAGAAGAAAAGTAGTATCAATGTCAATATATTTTTTCTGTTACAAGGCTCCACGCAATTTTATGAACTTCATTTTTTTTGGGGTTAATAAATTTGGAGGAACTTAATTATGTATATCATTTAAAAATCTCGAAATTATCTACATTTTTTCAAAATTCATAATATCATAATTATTTTTTTATATTTTAGAAAGTTGCAAATTTACTCATCAATTATTATATTTTCTATTAAAACTCTTTTAAATTTATAAATTTATCATTTTATCCTATATGAAAAATAAATAAAAATATGCAATATGTGTTGGAGATATATATGATCAGTCTTCTAATTATTAGATTAGATATGTAACTTTGGTCAATTAGGAAAATACTATTAACTTCAACTGATTTAATTAGTTTCTTAAAAAAGAAAAAACAAGTATCTTTCAATAATTGTTAGCCAAAGAAGAATATTTTGATAGATCTGAGTAATCAGAAATAAATATAAACCTACACACAAATAAATATCTTAACAAAGATTTATTCGTTTGATCTTAATATCCAAAAACTATACAAAACATATCAAAGTATATAAATAGTATTACCTTTAGACAATCCAGTGAACGTTTAACAACTCTGTTTCAAAACAAATAAACAGAACAAACCTTTGTAATCCAAAGACTTTCTGCCACTCGCAATATCGGATGAATTCAAAAGCTTTCGTAAAAGAAAAAAAAATGATTTTTATCCATGCATTGAGTGGACACATCAAGGCGTTCACACGAGTGGAAGCAAAAGATCAAAAAGGTAAACCTCTGCCTATGATGTCCTGCTGACGCAAGCAGAGGAAGTTCTTATATATATAACATTGAGTGAGGCTATGGTGCTATGCATAGCACCAATGGCTAGTGTACTACGGCTCAATATGGTACTTTTTAAAATCCTAACGGTTGATCCGACCGTTCAATATGATATCCATATGAATATGTACTTGCAAACTAAATTTTATATTTTTTCGAATTTTTTTACTATTTTTTCAGATAGGTAGAAAAATCAGTGTTTTTTGAAAATTCTGGACCATCAAAATTCTACCTATCTGAAAAAATAGTAAAAAAATTCGAAAAAATATAAAATTTAGTTTGCAAGTACATATTCATATGGTTATCACATTGAACGGTCGGATCGACCGTTAGAATTTTAAAAAGTACCATATTGAGCCGTAGTACACTAGCCATCCGTGCTATGCATAGCACCATAGCCTCACTCTATAACATTAAAGGCACCGCAATATATACAAAAGAATTCACATCCTCACCGTAATAGGAAATCTTTTACATCTACTGGATTTGGACCGTTCTTTTTAATTTGGCACGAATCTCAAAGCCAAATAATGCTCCCCGCGCTAGCCCGAATCTCAAAGCGGCTGAGAGTTAATCTCAAACTGTAAAATGAAGGAAATCTTTTACAGTAATGGAGAGGATACTTGTCCATATACAAAATCCCTCTATGAAACATATGCCCCACGATCAGCCATACAGACCACGAATCAGCGAATAGGCGAGGACGCTGGAAAAAATACTCTATAATTGAATATTTCAAAAATAGAAAGAGTGTTTGATTTGCAACATTAATAGAAATATCGGGATCAACGGTCAAAAATTTTAAATATATAATTTTTCTTATTAATGGTCTATGTTAAGTTGTGTCTAATGAATAAAAAAAATATAAACTTTGAATTGGAACTAATGATCTCGATCCAAAAACTTTGGATCAGGACCGTTGATCCTAATCTTCTTAAATATTGCAAACCAACCACTTTTATATTTCCGTATCTCTTATTTTATTAATTTTTCTGGATAAAAAATTCTCCCTGCTCCCCGTTCTTAACTAACTTATAGTCCTTATTGTATCCTTACAAATTTTATGGTAGTGGAAACCACGTGTTGTGTCGTGGTAAGTTTAGGGACACTAGTAAATCAACCCAACATTGAAAAACAGCTATTTTGTATCTATCTAAAAAAATAATAAAAACTTATAATAAATATATAAATTGGTGTCTAAACACATTTTTTTATGGAGATCTTGTTGAGCGTTCAGATTGACTGTTTGAATTTGAGAACGAAAAATAAGAATATGAGCATAATTGTGGCACAGAAAAAAGAACTTCTGAGTAAAAAAAAGATGAATTATGTATTAGATTAAATTTATGTGGGTGTGCTTTTTTAACTAGCAAACTCATTATTTTAAAAGAAAATTCTACATTTCTGAGGATATGAAATAATATAAAAAGAGTAGGAAGTGAGACGAAAGGTTTTCCCCAGCTGTGGACTTTTCCAACGATGGAATAGGCTACGGGCCACAAGTTAAATTAAATAAATAAAACTAGTTATTGACCTTGAGACTGCACAACGAAATCTTTCCCCAACCATAGATATATATATATATCTATCCTCCTTAGCTACAGAGTAAGAGCAGTTCAAGCGAAACGTGATAGCAATGGCTATTCCATCTTCCCAAAGCATAAGATCTGAAAGTCAAATGGTACCGGAATTACGTCCAGTTATGCCTGTAGATCTTTTCAGAGCAGTAATGAAAGGCGACAGCAATGTGCTGATACAACGTCTCCGACTACAGCCGGAAGAACAAATAGAATTCTAGGTAATTTTTCACAAACTATTGCTTGCTTATATAGCGTCTCTAATCTACCATAACAACACAAAGATGCACACAAGAAACACGTGTTGGCGCCGTGAAGTAATATTAAAACATTTAAATTTAGGTTCTTATTAATTGTCGTCGTTATTGTTGTTGTTGTTGTTATTATTATGATTATTGTCGTTAACATTGTTATTCTTCTTATTGTTATTATAATTTTAATCTGAATTTTTCAAGTGTTTATCTAAATAAATAAGTACATATTTTCTTAACATTCGTCTGTTTACTAAAGTTTCAACTTATGATTATTTAATAATTTCTCTTTGTCATTCAGAAGAAGTTAACTTTTAATCGGGTAACTTATATTAAAATTGTGACAGAAAATTTCATATAAAAATTAAAGATAGGCAATTCGAAACTATCATAAGAAATTTCTTTCAACTTATAAGCACCTACTATTATTCTAGTTTTAAAATTAACTTGAACACACTTAAGTTACTCTTTTTTTTTGTTAAATGTCGAAAATAAACCCTTCAATTTCATTGAAATCAAATTGTTCATATTAGATACGGATAGGCCCATATGCCAATGGCCCTTGACCAATCTAATCTTGGCTCGTAAATGTCGTTATTGTTGTAGTTGTTCTTCTTCTTGTTATTATCACCATCAACATATATCATCATCCTCATTGTAATTTGTAATTAACCACTACGCGCGTACTATCATCAACACCACCACCACTGCTGCTATTGCTAATATTATTATCATTTATATTCTTGTTATTGTTATTTTTATTATTTGGGTGAGGAATTAACACATATTCAGGTCTGCAAGTTATTTTGAAGACACTGATATAAGTAATGGATTGGTGGTGATATTAGATAGTCTTAAATATAGTCTTAAATGGTTTTAATGCTCCTAATTAAGCTGAGTAACCGTCAAGCTGATCATGACATGCAGCTTTGGAAGTATTCCTATCTAATAGGAACGTTCCCCAGCCTAATTAATTATGAGCAAAATGCCTGAGAGAGATGATTACCTCCTCTGTCTTATCTTCCCAATCTTTGAAGAAGATATATTTCAAATAAGTCCAATTTTGATGCGTTCATGAAATTTTACATTATCTAATCAGGTGACAATAGAGGCCTCTCCTTCTGCCTCCGAAGAAGTAAACACGGAAAACCAGACTGTCCAATCTGAGCTTCAAAGTGCAACGCATTCTGGAGACACAATTCTTCACCTACTTATTACTAAGGGGCACAACGACCTAGCTTTGAAGGTGTTTCAAAGAGATATGTCCCTGTTGATAGCACAGAACTACATGTTAGAGACACCTCTATACTGTGCTGCGAAGGTCGGTAATGAGAAGGTCATCCACAACCTCTTTGAAAGTGATTGTGTGGTCGTGAAAGATGCTCTCGAAGAAAGAAAGAAGAATGGAGACACAGCCTTGCATGTTGCTGCAGAACACGGTCATGGAGATATCGGCCGCTTGCTAATGAACTTGGATCCAGAATTGGCATACAAAGTCAATGACGAAATGAAATCTCCATTCTACATGGCTATAATCGAAGGGCATACTTGTATGGTACATACCATGTTAGAAGTTGACCCTAATCTAGCGTGCACTCCATTTTCAGATGGAATGTTTCCTATTCATGAAGCCGCATCCAAGGGATACAAGAACATTCTAAATGTATTCCTTAAAGACTACCCTGATGATGCAGAGTTCCTGGATTCTCGTGGAAGAAATCTTTTTCACATTGTTGCGGAAAAGAATTGGGTACGTATTTTTTCAGGTCTATTTGAGGACGCCAGTTTTAAAGAAAAGCGAGAAAAAATGATTACTGCAACAAATTATGAAGGAGATACACCATTTCACATTGCAGCAAAGAAGGGACACAAGTCAATTATGAGAACTATTTGGGAACACTATCAAGTTGAAGAAACAGTCCAAAACAAGAAGGGCTATACACCACTCGAACTTTCCGCAAACAACGTAAAAACTAGAGAGGTATGCCTAAATTAAAGAAAACATCAGAAAATTATTTCCTGTTTATTTTAGTTAACTTGTGTGTTGCTACCAACTACTGAACTACCAAGCCCGCAAAACACATACTAGCTAATTGAGTAATCTGGTTATACATAATAGCTTCAGTGTCAACACCAATGTGACTTAAGCTCGTAGTATAGGCAAAGTCTAACATATTTTTTATCTGAGGCATAGTGAACAATAGATATTTTTTTTTTATAAATTTATCTAAGAATTGTGCTGCCAAAGTACTACAACACCAATATGAATTTTACTCCAGTACACCTTTTTACTAAAAAATGTTAGAATTTTGATATCAACCGTCTGATTTTTCCACGACCGATTTAGAAAAATAAATAAATATTCAAATTCTGGCTTTACTAGTATAAAATATTAAATTTAATTGAGAGCTAAACATCTGTGATATCTACTAGTCCAATCTATATGTTATTTACTAAATCTGAAAATTAAAATTATTATGTTAATTCCTGGCATTGTATACTTGCTGTTAATTTACAATCGTTCTATGAATTTATAGTTACTATAAAGTTTCTCAGTGCATTGGAGTATCACCCAATACCACAAATATATATATCTTTTCCCTTTGCATTATTTTTCATATATTAGAACTTGATATCTGTTACTTAATTTCGTTATTTTTTTGCAATTAATGATAGGTAACAAAGTAAATAAGACGTGACTTGCTTTCAATCATATTTTTTCATTCGAACTGTTGGTATTGGTTAATAAGTGTGATGTTGGTTAATAATATTATAACATAAACTTGTTTTGTCTCTTACAGGATATTGATAATGACATGATTGACGAGTACCTTAAGACTCATGAGGATTATAAATTTACTCGCAAGTGGTTTGACGATGTAATGGAACCACCATTGGAAAATAAATGGGAGAGAACTCAAGTCATCGGACTGGGCTCTGTACTTATCACAACTGTATCATTTGCTGCCGCTTTCACAATTCCCGGAGGTTATAACCAAGACCACGGTACACCAGTTCTAGGGAAGAGATTTATGTTCAAGGCATTTGTTCTAGCAAACGCCCTGGCTTTTATACAAGGATTCTCTAGCTTATTTTCACTTCTTTCAGAAACGAGTTACGGAGGTCTATCTGACCACGCTCTCGTATTTGCATCATTATTATTTCTGTCTGCAGCGAGTAGTATGGTTGTGGCATTTGGATTGGGGTTGTATGTGACACTTGCTCCAGTTTGTTTTCCAATCGCCATCCTCCTCCTTGTTACCACTCTCTTTTTAGGGACTCCTGCCATGCTTATTTGTGTTAAGAAGGGAAAATCCATTTTTGGCCCCATCTTTTTAGGGAGAATCCATTTTAGGGACTCCTGCCACTCTATTATATTCACATTTTATGTCATGTCTTTCCTGTTCATCTTCTGCCTAGCCTTTATGTAGCTCGACATCTAGCTTTTTTCTTTATGTTCTTTTATTTATGACATCACGAAACATTGTTTTTTATGTTCTCATAATAGATGTTTATTTTTTTCTTACTTAATTTTTTCCTCTGAACGGGCCGAATTTTTACATAACCTTTGTGTAATTGTGTTAATTTACAATGGAAACCTTTGTTTAGGAAGGAAACCCAACTCGCATAAAAATTGTAGCTGTCAGGCTAAATTAGGTGCCTAGCTTAATTCCCTCAATTAGGCAAAATACATAATTCAATATTTTAGGCAAGCCACCAACGGCTACAAGAGAATTAGGCTATAAAGAGCCATGTAATACCTCTGTATATCAAAAATTGTTTTTCAGTGTATCATTTCTGTTCTTTCTATCACATCACAAAATTCATTAATAACATATGTGCACATTCTTCCTATAATATCAAAAAACGAAATGAAATTCTCAATAATTTATTGTGCTGGTCAAAACAATATCAATAAATGTGATCGTAATATTAAGAAGATTTTCCGAGAAAAAAAATGCAGTGTAGTTGGGTCTTTTGTTTACTTGACCAATCAAGAACAATGCTTTCCAGTATATATCAAAGTTTATCTGGGTGGACTTGGATGTTTGAAAACTTCTTGAGAAATATTTCGTTTCATAATTCGATCCCTGCAAGATTGCTGGAATAGTGTAATAACCAGTTTAATACATGTTCGGTACTTTTATTTGCCCTGCGATTAGACAGGTGATCAGAAAACCTCGGTTTTGTCTAACCTTTTTTTTTAGTCTTGGTATGGTATTTCACATATAGATTTTCTTCTAGTGTTCTCTCAGAAATCATTCTATTGATTTGATAAAAAGATAAAATAGTCAAAACGCAGAACAAATTCTCTTCAAATTGTTCCTATTAATCTCATTACTAAATATACAAAATCAAAGAAAATGACTAATTTATCTTATAAATACAAAATAGTAAATATTGCTTAAAGTTTAATGCCAACCTCATACTATCTACTTAGTATATCATACACTATACTTTTATGTGTAAGCCCAACCTCATACTATCTACTTAGTATATCATACACCAACACTATACTTTTATGTGTAAGCCCAACCTCATACTATCTACTTAGTATATAATATTATTGTTTTTAATTTACTAAAAGTGAAAACCGTAGATTTTTTATTTTTTTTAGAAGCATAGTTTAAACTGAAGTACATGATAAAAACGGTCATAAATTCATAAGACGTGGGAAAGAGACATATCATCTGCAAGCAGTAATGAAAAAACAGGGACATGTTTTTCCTCTTTCAAACATTGATTTTCGTAGAGATTCATGCATAAAAAAGTTTGAATGGTTGGATAAGGAAAAGTAAGTTATTGTTTTTCCAAAAAAATAACAACAGATTCGTACTCAGAAAGCATCATACTTGATACATATTTGGATTTTTTTTAAAATTCAAATAGGACAGCGTATTTATGGGGTCTAGATGTGATAAAGTCAATGGTTTTTTGTCTGCTCATTTTTTAAATAAAACTTATAAAGTAATTTATTGCATAAAAAGGAAGATTATTTCCCCCATCCAACAACTCTTTAGTCATTTTCTATTCTTAATTAGTACACATGAGCAGCTGTCTGCAGATGTGCGATCTGAACTCGACTGAATCAAACTAAATTAACCTAATGAAGTAAGTAGACCTCGAGATCTGCCACTGGTTTGACTAATGAATTAAATACAAATTAATGAGCAGTTCGCAGTGCTCGATGAATTCTAAACTACATTATATCGATCATCTGAATTCATTATTACACAAAATTAAATGAATGCACCTCGGAATTCGGGGTTGTTGCTCTTTGTCATGAAACCAAAAGATTGTTTTTTTTTTCTCACAAAAAAATTGTTCTATTAAAAAACATCTAGCTGCCAAGTTAGCTTGCTCTGCATCTATACTGCTATTTACTTGGATAAAATCATATTCCAAATTTATATTGATTGTTTGTGTTTTAATTATGTACTATCCCTCGTTGATTTATGTATTCCAAATTATGGTGATCTTTTTTCTGGGTATCTTCCTCGCTTCCTTAATTGGTGTAACTAGCGTACGTAGCAATGATTGCCTTTCAGCTTTCCTCTAGCTACAGTAATAATAATTTTACCATAACAATTAATTACATGCATGCTATATATATATAGTGCCAATGCTATCGGAATTTTGGATATGACCCTTATTAAGTACATGCATGCTATAGTGCCAATTCTATAGGAATTTTGGATAGAAAATATGGCTATGAAAATAAGACGTAATCATGTACTAACAGAGGATGCGCAATCTCACGGGGAATAAAATTTGCTTAATTTATACCCATTGCTGGTGGGCTTGCGGTTGAAATGGGTAAGCTGGGAAAAATACCCAACATCTTGGACATGGGGTCAGATATTGTAACTTTTGGTTTATTAAGAAATCATGATGGTGGAAAACAGAACAGAGAAGAGAGAATCAGTTTTTTTTTTTTTTTTTAGTGATCAAAGGTAATGTTTGGGCTTCACTGTCGTGCTATCGGACCTTAATTTTGGGCTTTTAAAGTTCTAAGGTGTTTACATGGCCCATGTTACTCAAGCTAATAATCTAGATTTATAGTAGCACAATAACATGTATAGCATATATACTGTGAAATAGATCTATTTTTTTATCATCGGCTTTCTATGTTATATTTGCTTAGAACATCAACGGCGAGATCCAGGCTGTTCTAGAGAAAACGTGGCCCAAATCCCATTAAAGCCCAAATCCACTTGTAACGAAAATAGAGAACCAGTCTCGTACAGAAAAAGAAAAAGAAAAACAAAAAAACATACAAGATACAACTTGCTGGATATGTAACCAAATTAGAGTGTAAAGTACAGAAGCTATATATGAGTGTACATTCTCTTCAATCAAAAAAGACCCCAGATTTTTACATATTACGAAAAGCCGAAAACATCAAAGATATAACTGAATCCAGGTCGTAATTCATCCTCCGTACTCTGCTTTCATATATACTAGTTGCAACACAAAGTGGCCGCTTGCTTTTAGACCTTACCCATAACCCATTGCAGATGCATTTCGACAATATGGAGCCTATAGTAGACTGGCAAAAGTTTGTACTCTTTTAAACTTTAATTAAACAAGAAAAAGGGTTATAACTTATAAAGTACAAAAGTGGGCAGCATGTGCACAAGTGTTAATTTTTTAAGAAATGTTGTGTGTACATATATAGCCGATATTTTTATTAATACCCTAAAAAAAAAATATCAAATATGCTCTCAGTTTGAAATTATTTTTAAATATGCCCTAGCCGTCCAGTGGTGAGGCGGTCCACTCTTCCCACCAAACCGCCCCCCTGTGGGGCGGTCCAGTTTTTTTTTTTTTTTTTTTTTTGAGATTTGAGAAACAATATGAATAAAATTTAACAATAAAAATTCGAATTTTGTTTTTAATATTTGTTAGTTTACTTCTTTTGATTTATAACTAGCATATTTATACTAAAATATGTAATTTTTTTTAAAAACCATAATTAAAAAAAAATTAGCAAACCAACATGATTAGTTTAGTTTTTACAAAAATCATGCTGAATTAAAAAATACGGTAAATTACGCTAAATTACGTATGAATAGGGCCTATTTTGTTCCATCTTTCATAAATCATAAAAATAGTAAAAAAATTCCAAAAATAATAAAAATTGGTATTCTACAAGTTCATTATACAACTAATTTACTGAACTACGTAGATTGGAGAATAGAAATGAAAATCTTAATCGAAAACTTCGACTAAAGTTTTGAGACTCTTCCCTTTATTTTTTGGTGATTCTGAATTTGGAAATCTAGCAAAATTAGTTCGGATGCATGTGCATTTTTGCAAGCTTTCCGAAAAGTGGTCATTTGCTGAAATCGGACACTCGAGCGCCGTTTTATGATCGTTTGAAGTTTCGTCATCGTTTTTTCGCCTTCTTAATGATGATATCATCTCTATTCATACATAATTTAGCGTAATTTACCGTATTTTAGCATAATTCTACATAATTATTGTAATTTCAAGTAATTTAGTGTCATTCAGCATAAATTAACATAATTTCAAGTTATTTAGCGTGTTTTAGTATAAATATGCTAATTATATATCAAAAATGTAATCTAGCAAATATTTAAAAAAAACAATTCGATTTTTTAGTGTTATATTTTAGCATTTTAGCTATTTGTCTCTTAAAAAAAAATAAACATAATTTCAAGTAATTCTCAAGTAATTTAGCGTATTTTAGTATAAATATGCTATCAAAAAAGTTTTAAAAAAATTCAATTTTTTAGTGTTATATTTCATTCATATTATTTCTCAAATCTCAAAAAAAAAAAAAAAAAAAAAACTGGACCGCCCCCCTGTGGGGCGGTTTGGTTGGAAAGTGGACCGCTCCCCAGGGGGTAGTTAGAGCATATTTAAAAATAATTTCAAACTGAGGACATATTTGATATATTTTTTTTTTAGGGTATTAATAAAAATGTCAGCATATATAGGGTCATATCCTGATATCCCTCACAATTAACCGTACCAAATCCCTCATCGATCTACGTCTAGAATACATATCCTGATATGTATTCCAAATTATGGTGATCTTTTTTCTGGGTATCTTCCTCGTTTCCTTAATTGGTGTAACCAGCGTACGTAGCAATAATTGGCTTTTCAGCTTTCCTCTAGCTACAGTAATAATAATTGTACCATAACAATTAATTACATGCATGCTATATATATATATAGTGCCAATGCTATCGGAATTTTGGATATGACCCTCATTAAGTACATGCATGCTATATTGCCAATTCTATAGGAATTTTGGATAGAAAATATGGCTATGAAAATAAGACGTAATCATGTACTAACAGAGGATGCGCAATCTCACGGGGAATAAAATTTGCTTAATTTATACCCATTGCTGGTGGGCTTGCGGCGGGAATTTTTTATTGGTAGAAATTAATGAAAAAGAAGAGAGGGAAATAGAAAGAGTACATGAGTTGTAATATTGGTAGAAAGACCGGTAAAAATTTTACCGGTCTAAAATTTTTTTTTCCTTTCATTTTTTCTAGTAATATATAATTTGTTTTATAAAAATAGATAGAGTATCTTAAAATTTAGATATAATAGAAACATTATATCTATTTTTTGAAAAACTTTTCATATTTTACTAAAAATATAATATAAGAATTCCCTCCATCCATACATCAGATTTTAAAAAAAAAAAAAAACTAAGTTTGGACCGGTAAAATTCCTACCGGTCCAAACTTTTTAATTTTTTAGACCGGTAAGAATTTTACCGATCTTCTACCAATATTACAACTCATGTACTCTTTCTATTTCCCTCTCTTCTTTTTCATTAATTTCTACCAATAAAAAAATCCCGCTTGCGGCTGAAATGGATAAGCTGGGAAAAATACCCACCATCTTGGACATGGGGTCAGATATTTTAACTTTCGGTTTATTACGAAATCATGATGGTGGAAAACAGAACAGAGAAGAGAGAATCAGGTTTTTTTTTTTTTTTTTTAGTGATCAAAGGTAATGCTATCGGACCTAAATTTTGGGCTTTTAAAGTTCTAAGGTGTTTACATGGCCCATGTTACTCACGCAAATAATCTAGATTTATAGAAGCACAATAACATGTAAAGCATATATACTGTGAAATAGATCTATTTTTTTATCATCGGCTTTGTATGTTATATTTGCTTAGAACATCAACGGCGAGATATTGGTCCGCTACACACAGGGAAGACTATTCATAGACACATATTGGTCCACAACAGACCAATCATAGATACTAGAGAGCATTAAAGAAAAAGAATAAAGAGGGTCCCATATCCGAGGGAATATATATACTTTTGTTACTTTACTTAAAATTTGAACGTACACACTCAATTATTTATTTTAATCTCTGAAGTTTTTTTTTTTTTTTTTTTTTGAGTCGAAGGCCCTTAGGCTTATCTCTGAAGTTTACATCAACAAGAAAAAATAGAATTTAACACGTGCTTCTTTACAGTTGGCCTCCGATCATAACACATGTTAGTAACGGAATCTAATATTTGAATTAGGTTCTTATGTGAAGCTTGCTCCTGTTAGATTTGGCCATCGCCATCATCGTCCTTATTTACACTCTCCAGCTGTGCTCACCATTCATGTATATATAATGCTGTTAAGTCTAATAAATTCTTCTTTGGAAATGCTATTAATGGTTTTAATTTTGAAAAATATTTCCAAAAACTTATTGTTGGTTTCAGTTTCCAATCCCCGGAGGGTATAACCAAGACAACGGTATACCCGTTCTAGGGAGGAGATATACGTTCTGGGCATTTATTCTGTGTAACGCCTGGGCATTTATACAAGGATTCTTAAGCTTATTTGCGCTTCTTATTAATGCTCTGCCAGATGTGACTTTCGACACCTTCGAATTTGCAACAATTATTTTTCTGAGTGCAGCGTGTAGTATGGTTGTGGCATTTGGATTGGGGTTGTATGTGATGCTTGCTCCAGTTTGTTTGCCAATCGCCATCATCCTCCTTGTTATCTGTCTGTTTATAGGGTCTCCTTTCCTGTTTTGTGGACGTTATTTAATCCTTAGTACTAATTTTTTTTTTTATGCGAACCCAATAGTGGCAATTTATGCCTTTTCTATCCTGTTCGTTTTCTTCCTGGTCTTCCTAAGTCAATAATTCCAATGTCATTCTCTATCGAAGTCTGCCTTGTTTGCTTCATGAAGCATTTTTTTCTTCTTTATGTTCTTTTTTTGTGACATCAAAAGAACATTTTTTCTATGTACTTGGTTTGTTGGACTTTGTTATAATGGATGTTTCTTTTTTTACTGAATTTTTACTTGAACGGGCAGAAACTTTTGTAATATTAAATTGGAATTTTTTTTTAAAGTAAGCCATTGCAAAATTAAAAAATTTCGTTAGTTATCAGTTATCACCAATATGTATATTGTAAGTTTTCTATTTAAAATTACATAATATTTCAGACCGCAAAATTGAAACTATTATTTGAGTTAATTAATTGGAACAATAAATGATCTATACTATGTATGGTTAGGATTTAGTCCCTATAGAAAACATATCTGTATATTCTTCCTATTTATCGATAACTGAAATAAAATTCTCAACAGGCAATTTATTTACACTGACTCAAAACAATAGCAATAAACGTGATGGTACTATAAAAATGATATTAAAAAAAGGGACCGACTAACTATCCTCCGGCTCTTATTCCCCATTCACGACGCAAATGCATGCCCACCACTTGAATTGAATTTTGTATTTTTATAATTATTCTGTGATGGATTCACTCATATACACCATGCTGTTTGTTTCCTTACCCATATTTTTCTCTCTACAGTGCCCGCTACACACAGGAAAGACTATTCACAGACACATATTGGTCCACAACAGACTAACCATAGCTACTAGAGAGCATTAAAGAAAAAGAATAAAGAGGGTCCGATACCCGAGGGAATATATATACTAGAGAGCATTAATTGTACTTTTTTATTACATGTTAGATAATAGAGAAAAACTTGTCTGCTAACATGAGGCATTTACTTTGTTCTGATATGATTGTTTCCTTGAAAGAATGATATTCTTATTTCATGTAGAATGTGCTGCATGTCCTACGCTGAGTTGTACTCTTTTTTACTTTGTTGCTTTGCTTGAAAATTGAACACACCCAAATTCCTTATTCTAGCTGCCGTGGTTTACATCTATAAAACGAAATAGATCTTAAACACATGTTCCTATGCTGTGTGCCTTCTGTCTAAATTCTATCTTCAACTAGTGATCATAAGGTAAATTGAATCTATAACACATCTTTCTTCTTTTGTTATTAATTGACATTCAAACTCCACTATAAAATTGTTTCCTCAGCTAATTCATTTATTTTGTACTAGAGATTAAGACCAATTAAAGGTACAAGTCATTGTAAAATATGGCCATGGAGATGTCATCCTCCCAACATAAATTGGTGCATGAACAACGTCCAGTCATGTCTGCTGATCTTTTCGTAGCAGCAATGAGAGGCAATGCCCATGTTTTAATACAACGTCTTGGGCTGCTGGAAGAACAAAAAGAAGTCAAGGTAATATTTGAGAGAACAATTGTTTGGATTGTCCTGTTGTAAATATTCAGTGTCCGTAATTTATATGAGACAACACTACAAACTAACATATTTAATTTGTTTCCATTTAATTTATGTCTTGTTATGATTAATTATCAACATTATTGTTCGAATCAACATCAACATCATCCATCATTGTCATCGATTCTTACAATTCTTATATTTTTCATTATAATTGTTATTAATAGTAGTAATAGTATTTTTTTTTTTAGGAGGGATCCAATTACACCTTTTTTGGTGACACATCATGACACCGTTTTTTATATAGGTCAATTTTGCGATTTCAAAATCCAAACAGTCGATCCGAACCGTTCAACATGATCACCATATTAAAATGTGCTTGGAGATCAAATTTTACATTTTTTTGAATTTTTTTACTATTTATTAAGATGGTTACAAAATCGCTGTTTTTCAATGGTCTGAAAACAACGATTTTTGTAACCATCTTAATAAATAGCAAAAAAATTCAAAAAAATGTAAAATTTGATCTCCAAGCACATTTTAATATATCCATCATGTTGAACGGTTTAAATCGACTATTTGAACTTTAAAAATAGTAGGTGTCAAAGTGTGTCACCAAAAAAGGTGTAATTGGATCCCTCCTCTCTTTTTTTATGGTCATAGTATTAGCATAATTAGTAGTACAATTAATTTGTTATCATATTGATTATCATATTGATTATCATAATTACTTTTATTATCAACACAACCACCACTGCTAGTACGAGTACTTAATTATTATTATTATTGTTGTTGTTGTTAAATATATAGGTTGGGATGGGTGGATATTCGTTCAAATTAATAGTCACTTGCTCCTTGTTTCATTATACCAACCAAAAATTGAATTAGTAGTTCCAATAACTTGATTAATGCTAACCTCACTAATCCTGCTCATGACCCTAATATACTCTTTTAAGTCCCTTCATTTTAGCCAAAAGGAACATTTGCAGTTATTGCTAGATGTACATTCCATTCTTTCATGCTGCGTTTCTCTTTCATTTTCTTCTTAATTTATTTTTCTCATGATCACAATAAATAAATTTATAACTTGTAGACGTAAATTAAACCTACTTTCTAAAAAAAAAAATTAGCTAATTGTTGGGCTACGCATTACCTATTTTGGTTTAATTTAGTAATTTAGGATGTGTTCTTAGCAAGATAGAATGAGGGACAAGAAAGGGCTCTGGTCGAAAGTTTTGGAATCTCTCTCTCTCTGTTTTTTTTTTTTAAATCATCATAGAGGCTGTGAAGTCGTGAGGGTAATCAAACTCTCGATCTTTGGGGAAACAAAAGTCCTAGGAGTTTTTTAATAGCAAATTATGCTACCTCCCCTTTCTCCTCTCTCTCTCTCTCTCTCTCTCTCTCTCTCTCTCTCTCTCTCTCTCTCTCTCTCATTCCTTGATTAATTGCATGTCTTGTTACATAATTAAAAAAAATTGTGTACTAGATTCTGTATGGACCATTTTCAATATCAATATTACAATATCACATCTCTAATCAATATAAACATTTTCAAATCTAGCACAATAGTTATAGAAATCAAGAATCAACTATTTTGTAATAATACAACACAAATACAATTCAAATGACTATTTCGACAAAAAAATATTAATTTCTACACTAATGACTCCTAATAATACATATACATGTCAAAAAATCATTCTTTTAAGTTTATTTTGTACAAATTAATGATTCCAGTGATGGAAATTTTCATTTCAATAATATTCAGATTTTTTCATCTTGCACAGAACCATTCAAATTTCATTACACAATCATATATACGTTATTACAAAATATAGCTTCTAAATACTGATTGTTGCCACTTTTTTATATATCTAACATATGTAGTTATGTACTAATTAGATGTAATTAAAAAGCTACAGTTATTAGTCTTTTACACTTTTTCTCTTGAAACATACGACCAATTAAACTAGTGAAAGATGTGGAGTAAACTGCAATCGCACTTCTTTTATGGTCCAATTTTGCTCTGATATTAACTATTATGATCCATAATGGCTATGTCATACTAACAAACCAACCTTCTCATAGTATTTTGGTTCTTTACGACTATTACTAGTACTTTAATGGACAAGAGCTTTTGGAAATGGCAAAAGATAAAAAAATAGATTGGTGGTGGTTTAAGATAGGGTTAAATTATTTTAATAATTCTAAGATGAGTTGATGTCATGGAGATCATAATAGCTTTGAAAGTATCGTTATTTAATTGGAATGTTCCTCAATTGCCTACCTCCTCTATCTTAGCATTTCAAATATATTTAATTTTGATGTTTATTGAAATTTTAATTACATTGTCTAATCAGGTGACAGCAGAAGCCTCTCATTCTGCTCCCCAACAAATAAAGACAAAAAACCTGACAGTCCAATCCGAGCTCCAAAGTGCAACACATTTTGGAGACACTGTTCTTCACCTACTTGTTACTCAGAGGCACAACGAGCTCACTGTGATGGTTTTTCAAAGAGATAGGTCCCTGTTGAAAGCGCAGAACAAGTTGTTAGAGACACCTCTACACTGTGCTGCCAAGGTCGGCAACATAGAGATCATTGAGAACCTCATTCGAATTGATCCTGCCGTCGTCAAGGATGCGCTACAAGAAACCAATAAAAGGGGAGACACAGCCTTGCATGTTGCTGTCAGATACGACTTTGAGGATATCAGCATCAAGCTGATGGAGGTCGATCCAAAAGTGGCATATAGGGTTAACAACGAATTGTTACCACCATTGTACATAGCTATAGAAGAAGAACGTGATTCCATAGCAAAGAAAATGTTACAAGTTGACTCTATTCTTGCGTGCACCCAATTCACAGATGGACTGTTTCCAGTTCATTTAGCTGCACGCAAGGGTAACTCGATGATCGTACAACATTTCATAGAAATGTACCCTGATTATGCAGAGTTGGTAGATCCTCGTGGAAGAAATCTTTTTCACATTGCTGCCGAAGAGAACAACCATTTAATTTTTTTGTGTAGGACAAGTAGTGAGGAAGATATGGGAGTAAGAATGAATGATGCAACGGATTATGAAGGAAATACACCATTGCACATTGCAGCAATGAAGGGGCACATGTCTACTATGAGATTTATTTGGAAAAACAGGATGCATCACGTTGCAGAGACAGTCCAAAACAAACGAGGCTTAACACCATACGAAGTTTCGAAGAAACAATTACAAGAAAGTATTAATGAGGTATGCCCAAATTAACATTGAAAAATTATTTCTTGTTATTTTACTGAACTCTTGTGTTACTACTAATTACTGAACTACTAAGCATGCAAAACACACACTAGCTAATTAGGTGATACATAATAGCTTCACTGTTAATAACAATGGTGAATTTTACTCTAGTATAGGTAAAGTCTACATATACTTTTGATCTGAGGCATAAAGAACAATTAATAATTTTGAATACATTTATCTGAGATTTGTACTTCCAAAATACTACAGCCCAAATATGAATTTTACTCTAGTACACCATTTTTTTCTTAGGCCAATACAAAAAATATATATATATATATATTCAATTTCTGGCTTTATCTGAGAATTGGGAGTTAGACATGTGTGAAATCTACTAGTCCAGTCCATATCTTCTTTAGGTATTCTGATGATTAGAATTGTTAATTTAATGCCCACAACCATAAATTTTACAATAAAGTACACTTGTGCTATTAATTTAATTGTTCTGGATCTTATAATGTTTTTCAGTATTTAAGAGTATCACCCAATATAACAAAACTTTTAGTTACTAACTGTTATTTTTTAAATTTTGTAAGAATGGAAGATAATAAATTAATTAAAATATGACATCCCTCTAACAATTAATTATTCATTATAACTGTTGGTAATAGTAATTGAGTGCTCTGTTGGTTGATACTATTATAACAGGATTCTAGGACGATGTTTGCACGAATTTCCGCCCACGAGATGACCTATGGTAAGCAATTTTCTAAAGAGTGGTTTACCAATGTAATGAAACCATCATCCTTTGGAAATAAATGGGAGAGAACTCAAGTCATCGGACTGGGCGCCGTACTGATCACAACTGTGACATTTGCTGCTGCTTTTACAATCCCCGGAGGGTATAACCAAGACAACGGTACACCCGTTCTAGGGAGGAGATATACGTTCTGGGCATTTATTCTGTGTAACGCTTGGGCATTTATACAAGGATTCTTAAGCTTATTTGCGCTTCTTATTAATGCTCTGCCAGATGTGACTTTCGACACCTTCGAATTTGCAACAATTATTTTTCTGAGTGCAGCGTGTAGTATGGTTGTGGCATTTGGATTGGGGTTGTATGTGATGCTTGCTCCAGTGTGTTTGCCAATCGCCATCATCCTCCTTGTTATCTGTCTGTTTATAGGGTCTCCTTTCCTGTTTTGTGGACGTTATTTAATCGTTAGTACTAATTTTTTTTTTGATGCGAACCCAATAGTGGCAATTTATGCCTTCTCTATCCTGTTCGTTTTCTTCCTAGCCTTCCTAAGTCAATAATTCCAATGTCATTCTCTATTGAAGTCTGCCTTGTTTGCTTCATGAAGCATTTTTTTTCTTCTTTATGTTATTTTTTTGTGACATAAAAAGAACATTTTGTTATGTACTTGGTTTGTTGGACTTTGTTATAATGGATGTTTCTTTTTTTACTGAATTTTTACCTGAACGGGCAGAAACTTTTGTAACATTAAATTGGAATTTTTTTTTTAAAGTAAGCCATTGCAAAATTAAAAATTCTGGTTAGTTATCAGTTATCACCAATATGTATATTGTAAGTTTTCTATATGTAATATTTTAAACCGCAAAATTGAAACTATTATTTGAGTTAATTGGAACAATAATGATCTATACTATGTATGGTTAGGATTTAGTCCCTATAGAAAACATATCTGTATATTCCTCCTATTTATCTATAACTGAAATAAAATTCTCAACATGCAATTTATTTAGACTGACTCAAAACAATAACAATAAACGTGATGGTACTATAAAAGTGATATTAAAAAAAATAGTGTAGGAAGATTTTTTTATTTTATTTGACCAATTAAGAACAATGCTTCTAGTTTCAATGTTTATCAGGTTGGAAGTTTACAAACTTCTTTAGAAATATTTCGTATTATGATTAGATCCCTCGACAATAATCCTTGAGATTGCTGCAACAACCAGTTTAATATATGTTTGATCTTTTATTTTCCCAACACACTAGTACAAAAAAAAACCCTTCACTGACCCTCAACCACCGATGATTTTAATATGTAACAGTCAGATTTGCAGCAACTTCATATATATTTGCAGCAAGTAGTATGATTATGGCATTTAGACTAGGGTTGTATGTGACGCTTGCTCCAGTTTGTGCTCTTATCGCCATCCTCATTCTTGTTAACACTCATCTTTTAGAGTCTCCTGTCGGGCTTGCTGCACCATTCTTTGGACAAAAAATTATGAGATCCATTTGTAGCATACGTAGTGATGTAAATTAGGCTTTATTGCATGTGTATTATATGCCATGCCTCTCCGCTAGAATTTTTTTATAAACCATAATTAAAAAAAAAATTTTCATGAAACCAACATGATTACTTTTTTTTTTTTTACAAAAACCATAAGAACTGAAATGTCATTTTGGTCCGCTATTTTTTTTTATTCCGGACCGAAATGATATTTTGGTCTGGTCCCCTTTTTGAATTTTCGGTGGCGTCTTATATGAAAACTTGTGAAACCAGTACCACAGAATATCCAAAAAGGGGACCGGACCGAAATGCCATTTGGGTCCGGAATAAAAAAAAAATAGCGGACCGAAATGTCATTTCAGTTGTTATGATTTTTGTAAAAAAAAAAAGTAATCATGTTGGTTTTGTAAAAAAAAAAAAAATTTAATTATGGTTTATAAAAAAAATTCTATCCTGCTCAGCTTCTGTCTGGCCTTATTGTAGCTTATTTTCCACTGCCATTCTCTATCAATGTCTGGCTCATGAAGCATTTTTTTTTCCTTATGTTCTGTTATTTATGACATATTACGGAATTAATGTTTATTTGTTTTACTGAATTTTTCCCTTTATGGACGGAACGGACCTTAAGTTTTCCCTGCACGGACCGGAATTTTACAGAAGGTTTTGTTAATTTACATTGAAAAAATTAATTTACTTTTTTGAGGTGAGACATTCGAAAATTAAATAGTCTTGTTAGATATCAGCTAGAGTGAGGCTATGGTGCTATGCATAGCACGGATGGCTAGTGTACTACGGCTCAATATGGTACTTTTTAAAATCCTAACGGTCGATCTGACCGTTCAATGTGATAACCATATGAATATGTACTTGCAAACTAAATTTTATATTTTTTCGAAATTTTTTACTATTTTTTCAGATAGGTAGAATTTTGATGGTCCAGAATTTTCAAAAAACACTGATTTTTCTACCTATCTAAAAAAATAGTAAAAAAATTCGAAAAAATATAAAATTTAGTTTGCAAGTACATATTCATATGGATATCACATTGAACGGTCGGATCGACCGTTAAGATTTTAAAAAGTACCATATTGAGCCGTAGTACACTAGCCATTGGTGCTATGCATAGCACCATAGCCTCACTCTATCAGCTATATATCACCAATATGTATGGGCTCCATTCTCGTGCTAGAGCCCAACACTAATGGGCCTAGACTGCTGTAGATAATTTTGGGCTTTTCAAGTTAAAGGTATCTACGTGGTCCATGTTACTCGGCTGGTCATCATCAGAACTAAAACATGTAAAGCATATGTGCAAGCAATTAAACATCATTGGCTTTTCAATGTCATATTCGATTTAAACATTTTCGAGTAATAGACTGTATCCTGATATTCTACATACATAATGAAACAATACGTGTACATCTCGAACATGTCAAATTGGATCCAAAATATAATATAAAATGACTCGAAAACGGATCAAAACAGCAGGACGCACTACTACAAAAAAGCTAATTCTACACTGCACATTGTACACGGTTTTTCTAATTTTATATAAAAACCGTGTGTCAAATATGAAATTGTGAAAGGGTTAAAAATATTGAGGAATTATACACGGACACTTAGTTATAAATCAGTGTAGAATTGTTTGAGAGAGCTACACGGTTTATTAGGGAAAAAAAAGCCGCGTGGAAAGAAACCGTGTGGAAAAGATTGAGAGAGCTACACGGATATTATACAAAAATCCGTGTATGAATTGCTACACGGATATTTGATTAAATAACCGTGTACAAATATTAAGAGAGCTACACGGTTTTTAGTAACATGTCCGTGTACAAATATTAAGAGAGCTACACGGTTTTCTTATCAAATATCCGTGTATAAAGGGTTATTGTACACGTCTTTTTTAATAAATAACCGTGTTTAAATTGTGACAGAGCTACACGGATTGCTAAGTATAAATCCGTGTAGAAAATCCGCGTAGGGTTTTATCCAATATAAAAGGGCCCTTCTCTTCCAGAGACTTCTAGCTCCAGCTGCGCCGTTTTGATCAAGTAATTAATACGCCCTCTGTCTGTGTTGAACTGAGATCTGATTTCCGCAAATTAAAGGCTAGCATAGCTGGAAGCTGTCATCTTTGAAGTTTTTATTTTCTCCTCTCTAAATTTCGAAGGTTAGTATATACATATTTTCCTTTTTCCTCTCTAATTTTCTGTTTAGTAATTATTATTGCTTATTTACTTAGGTGTGTAATATATGCATGCATGCTTGATTTAATTAGTAATTAGGTAATGTAAATATATAATTAGTGTATTGTTGTCCAATAACCGACCTATAAATGATTTTTAGGTCCATGCCCGTTCAAAATTAATCCAATAGGGATTAATTTTGGACAGTCCCCGTTTTGGGACTGCTCTTTGAATATTGTGTCTCATTTAGGATGTGAACACATATTAGTGGGTTTTAATTAGTATTTGAGGAAAGTTCGACGGTATTTTCCCTTATTGCTCCTACGAGTATGTGGTTCGTACGCATACTTGGGGAGTTAAGGGGAAATGCTGCCGAATTTTTCTCAAATACTAATTAAAACTCGCTAATATGTGTTCACATATGAGACATAATATTCAAAGAGTGGGTTAGGATTGTAAACCGGCCCTTTGTAAGCCCAAAATTTGGTACAATATATGTTGACCATGCTTGATTAATTGATCAAATCATTTTTATAATTTAATTTCCAGATGGATCGAAGTTGGATGTATGAATTGCGACGTGACAGTGAAGAATATTTGGTTCGCGTTGATGAGTTTATAAAATTTGCTGAGATGTATAGAGTGAAGAAAAAAGAAAAAGACATTTTGTGTCCTTGTAGAGATTGTAAAAATATTTTAAGATTTGTGGACTCCGAAGAAATTAGAGGTCATTTAATTTGTCGGGGATTTAAGAAGAGATATACATGTTGGATCATGCACGGTGAGAAATTTGGTGAAAGTAGTAGTACCAATAAAGATTTTAATCGTTGTGAATTGAATGATGAGAATGTAGAAATTTCTGATAATTTTGAACTTGATTGGAACGAGAATTACGAGGATGCCGAAATTTTTTATAATATTGAACCCGGAACCGACGATGATGAGATGGAGATGAATTCTGGTGAAAATGTAGAACACGAGTTTATTGAAAATCTGGAGGAAATGTTATGTGACGCGGAAGATGAAATTAGTGATAAAAATTATGATAAATTCCAAAATTTGTCTAATGATTCCAAAAAGCAGTTGTATCCCGGATGTACCAAATTTACGAAACTGTCAGCTGTGTTGAAATTATTAAACTTAAAGGCAGACAATGGTTGGAGCGATAAGAGTTTCACGTCCTTATTACAGCTTTTACAAGAAATGCTCCCAGATAACAACGAGTTACCCGGTACAATATATCAGGCGAAAAAATTGATATGTCCAATGGGGTTGAAGATCGAAAGAATACATGCATGTCCGAACGACTGTGTATTGTACCGTAACGAGTACGAGACCATGCATGTCTGTCCTAAATGCGGTGTTTCACGGTATAAACGTAAGGACCAGGACAGTACTGATGATTGTGACGATGACAAAAAGGGCCGGCCTCCGGCTAAGGTGTTGTGGTATTTGCCGATAATACCGAGATTCAAACGGTTGTTTGCGAATTCCAAGGATGCGAAATTATTGCGTTGGCATGAAGAAGAGCGCAAAAAAGACGGTAAACTAAGGCACCCGGCCGATTCTCCTCAGTGGAGGAACATTGATAGACACTTCAAAGAATTTGGTTCCGAAATGAGAAACCTTAGGATTGTGGTGAGCACAGATGGAATGAGTCCGTTTGGAAGCTTGAGCAGTCGGCACAGTACTTGGCCAGTTCTTATAGCCATCTATAATCTTCCTCCTTGGTTGTGCATGAAACGCAAATATATAATGATGTCATTACTAATCCAAGGACCCAGGCAACCCGGAAATGACATAGATGTGTATCTCGCACCATTAATTGAGGACCTCCAGAAATTATGGCGTGATGGCGTCCCGGTCTGGGATGCGTACAGCAAAGAGGTATTTCAAATGCGGGCCATGGTGTTTTGCACAGTAAATGATTTTCCCGCGTACGGGAATTTATCGGGTTACACTTGTAAAGGAGCAAAAGCGTGCCCTATCTGTGAAGATGACACGCAGGTGCTGAGGCTGAAAAATTGTCAGAAGAATGTTTTCATGGGGCATCGTAGGTTTCTTCCTGTTAATCACCCATACCGTAAGAAGAATAGTGCATTCAACGGGAAAATTGAGCTTGGAGTGGCCCGTCGTCCATTAGACGGGAAAAGTGTCTTCAATCGGGTAAAAAACCTTGATGTTATTTTTGGAAAATGTGCCGAAGCACCACCGAAGAATATTTGGAAAAAAAGGTCCATATTTTGGGATCTACCGTACTGGGAATTTTTAGAAGTGAGACATTGCATAGATGTCATGCATGTTGAAAAAAATGTCTGCGACAGTTTGATCGGTTTACTGTTGAACATTAAGGGAAAGACTAAAGATGGTATTAAAGTTCGGAAAGACATGGTTGAAATGGGAATACGACCCGAGCTTGCACCGCAGGAGAAAGGGAAGCGCACGTACCTACCCCCCGCACTGTGCACAATGTCGAAGAAAGAGAAAACAAGCTTTTGTGAATGCCTTCATAGTATTAAAGTTCCATCGGGGTATCCCTCGAATATTAAGAAGCTGGTGTCGAAGAAGGACCTGAAATTGCTTGGTCTGAAATCCCACGACTGTCATGTTTTACTGACACATATGATTCCGGTTGCAATTCGGGGAATTTTACCAAAGGAGGTTCGGGAAACCATTACGAAGTTCTGTTCTTTCTTCAATGCAATCAATTCCAAAGTGATAGACCCTCTAAAATTGGACTCTTTGCAAAAGGAGATCGTCGTTACTCTTTGCCAACTTGAGATGTATTTTCCGCCATCTTTTTTCGATGTTATGGTTCACCTTGCTGTTCATCTTGTGAGAGAAATTCAGATCTGTGGTCCCGTGTTCCTGCGGTATATGTATCCGTTCGAGAGATACATGGGCATCTTGAAAAAGTACGTGAGGAACCGACATCGGCCTGAAGGTAGCATTATAGAAGGATATTCCACAGAAGAGGTGATTGAGTTTTGCACCAACTACATGGCCGGTGTGGATCCAATTGGCGTTCCGAAGTCGCGATACGAGGGAAGGCTCCAAGGAGTCGGGACAATTGGGTTGAGAGCCGTAGTTGCTGATATAAATGATCTACATAAGGCACATTTTATTGTACTACAGCACATGACAGATGTTGCTCCCTACATAGATGAGCACATGACAATCCTTAAACAACAGAACTACACGAGAAGTAAGAAGTGGCTTACTAACGAGCATAATCGTTCTTTTATAGGATGGCTGAAAGAAAGAGTGAAGTCACACCCCGTACCTGAAATTGTTAAACTGCTGGGCGAAGGACCCCAAATTGTTGTCAAAACATTCCAAGGATACGAAATTAACGGTTATACTTTTTACACTAAACAGCAAAGTGAGAAGAGTACAATGCAAAATAGTGGGGTGACGTTGGTGGCGACGTCTCAAGAATTCAGTAGATCTGGGGATGGCCAGGCTGTAACAGCATCGAGGTCATATTATGGAGTCATTGAAGAAATTTGGGAGCTCGTTTACAATCCTCGCCTGAGCATTCCCTTGTTTCGGTGTCAATGGGTCGAAGACCGGGGTGTTAAAGTTGATAACGACGGGTTCACACTCGTTGATTTTAACAAATTTGGGTATGTTGATGATCCGTTTATACTCGCCAAGCAAGCCACCCAAGTCTTTTATGTCACTGACCCGAGTGATGATAGGTGGAGCGTCGTCCTATCTGGAAAAAGAAGGATTGTCGGGGTAGAAAATGTCGTTGATGAAGAAGAGTATGACCAGTTCGACGAAATACCTCCATTTTGTGCCGACATGGACCCTGAGGTAGCAACAATTGAAGAAAACGACGGAGCGAACTACATGCGATCCGACCACAATGAAGGAATATGGGCCGAGAGTACTATTGAAAAGGAGAAAAAAAAGAGAAAAAGGAAAAAAAAAAACCCGGTGTGTAATATTTATTTTTTGTTTAAAATTTAAACTTGTAATATTTCCTTTTTAGAAACAACTTTGTAATAATTAAACATTTGTAGTTCAAATATCAAATATTATATTCCTCTAGTTCAAATATTAGTTCATTTTTTTAATAATATTAAAAAAATTCTAGTTCAAATATTAGTATTAGTTTTTAAAATATTAGTGAATTCTGAAATAATGAAATAAAAAATAAAATATTAGTATTAGTTTTTAAATATTAGTATGAATATTAAATATTACGAATAAAATATTTGTAGTTCAAAAATAAAATATTTGTAGCTCTCTGGTTCAAATGTTAGTTCATTTTTTATAATAATGGTACAAAATTTCTATTTCAAATATTAGTATTAGTTTTCAAAATATTAGTTAAGATATTATATAATAAAAATAAAATATAAAATATTAGTATTAGTTTTTAATTACTAGTACAAATATTAAATGTCTATAGTTCAAATTTTAATAATAATAAAAAACCGGGTATTAGTTAATATTAGTATAAGTTTTAAATATTAGACGTGATACTATATATTTTAGATAATTTATTATTAGTTTAAATAATATAAAAAATAAAAAGAAACATAATTTAATATGTTTGAACTTTTTGTACACGGACTTTTAGTTAATAGTCCGTTTATAAATAGTCATTGTACACGGATTTTACGATAAAACCGTGTATAAAGGTTCGGAGAGCTACACGGACTTTTACTTAATAGTCCGTGTAGAAAGGGGATTTGTATAAAGGTTCGGAGAGCTACACGGACTTTTACTTAATAGCCCGTGTACGTTGCTTATAAGGCGAAACAACTCTTCAAAATTAAACTGTTAAAAGCCTTTTGTACACGTATTTTTAATTAAATGACCGTGTATGATTCTTATAAGACGAAATTCAAAATTAAACGACCTTCAAAAGCCTTTTGTACATGGAATTCGAGAAGTTGCCTTATCTTTTTAATTAAGAAGACGAAAAGACTTCAAAATTCAATATAATCTGAGAAACTCCCCCTTTTCGATTACTTTTCTCTGAGAATTTGGAAGAAGAAATGGCCGCTTCGGTGCCACCGGAAGAAGACGCAAATGTGCCATGGCCATTGCCCCCCGGCTATGTCATTCCCGAAGATGCTCCCGAAGTCCCTCCCGGCTATGAAATGCCTCCTCCCAACTACAGGAGGACATGGCCATGGCCGCGCTCAAATGTGCCACGACGAAGCCCAAGGGAGCACCCACCACCAAAGCCCTACAAAAGGAGGGGCAATCCCTGGATCAGGCCAAAGAGACCCTGGATTAAAAGGAGGGGGTCAGGCCAAGGAGCAATCCAGCCAGGCCAGTGAAGGAGTGTTTAATTAAGTTAGCTTTTTTTTTTCGTTTTGTTTTGATGTAATATATTTTTGTTCTTAATTTAATCAGCATTTTGTTTTCTTTCCGTTTAACTATTTTGTTAAATACTTCATGCTATCTAAATAAATACTGTTATAGATATGAATTAGCAGTACAAAACAACCAACAAATAATTAATTCATGGATAATCACTAAAAAGTAAATTATTTAAAATTAACTTAAATAATCTGTCTAAATAATATCATTAAAATTTAAACTTGTAATATTTCCTTTTTAGAAACAACTTTGTAATATATAATTAAACATTTGTAGTTCAAATATCAAATATTAGATTCCTCTAGTTCAAATATTAGTTCATTTTTTTAATAATATTAAAAAAATTCTAGTTCAAATATTAGTATTAGTTTTTAAAATATTAGTGAATTCTGAAATAATGAAATAAAAAATAAAAAGAAACATAATTTAATATGTTTGAACTTTTTGTACACGGACTTTTAGTTAATAGTCCGTTTATAAATAGTCATTGTACACGGATTTTACGATAAAACCGTGTATAAAGGTTCGGAGAGCTACACGGACTTTTACTTAATAGTCCGTGTAGAAAGGGGATTTGTACACGGACTTTTAGTTAATGTCCATGTAGAAAGACTAATTATACACGGACTTTTACTAAATAGTCCGTGTAGAAAAACCGGGGATTTGTACACGGACTTTTACTAAATGTCCGTGTAGAAAGAGGTGTACAATGTTTTTCAAAAGCTCTCTTCCAATTTCTTTCTGAAAACGAGCCGCTTCAAATCCTTCTCTTCTCTTTCAAAATCCTTTTCACTACTCCGCCTCTATCACCCTCCCTCTTAGCCGCCTCTGTCACCCTCTCCGCCGCCTCTGTCACCGCCTCTTCTGCCTTGCTGTGCTCATTGTCGCCGCCTCTACTGTGCTCATTTTGCTGTGCTCATTGTCGCCGCTTGCTGTTCTCACTACTGATTTGTAAGTTTTTTTTGCTTATTTTGCTGTGTTGTGCCTATTAAATTTTCTGCTTTGCTTTGCTGTGCTGTGCCTATAGTTCAAAACCTATTAAATTTCTGGTGGATATAGTTAATTGTGCTGGTGCCACTTTACTATCCCTAAGACAAAAAAAAAATCGGCTTGCACCTATTTGAAGTAGTGACCTATTTAATTTCTGCAGTAGTGACATATTTGTTAATTTATGTAGTGACCTATTTGATTTATTTTTTTATCTCAACATTATTTGAGGACCTATGTGCAAAGTAGTGAAATGTACTCTAAACGGCCAAAATGACCTCTGCTGGTAAATTGATCAGTGCAGATCAATGCCGTGACCAAAACAAGATTATAACTTGACCAACAGACAGAGGACTCCAAAACACACAAGATGGACACAAATTTCATATTTTTATGATTTTTTTTCCATTTTATATGATTTTTTAAAGTTCACATTTTCATTTTGAGAAAATCTGATGTTTAAAGGTGCAGAATTTTCATTTTGAGAGGCTGAACTTTGGAAAATCATATAAAATCGAATTAAAATCAGAAAAATATGAAATTAAGGTCCATTTTGTGTGTTTTGAAGTCCTCCATTTTACTGTGGTGTTTGTTTTGCACATAGGTCCATTACTTAATGTGCATAACTTAATGTGCATATATGAGTAAACTAATTCTCTCCATTTGGTGTTTATATAATATTTCTTTTAATATTTCTTTGTATGGCAGAACCATGTCGGATGAGGGTGAGCACATAGATGCGATGGCAGAAGATGATCAGCAAGCTACTGCCTCATCAGAAAGAAGGAAAAGAGGTCCGACAATGTGCACAAGCACGTCTGAGAAGAAACAGTTGGAAATTCGGTTCACGGACGACGGGCGTGCGGAAGGTCCAAACCGAATGGCGTACTCAAATTGGTGTTGCAATTTGGTGAAGCGAAAGGCAAGTATCCTTGTAGAGAGTTGGAATAAGTTTGATAAAGAGGAGAAGAACGACTGGTGGAACATGGTGAAGGTAAAGCACCGAACAACTCTTTACTTTATTTTCATTGTTGTACATGAAATTAAATGCAGTTAATTTGGTGTCACTCAGGCTCAGTGGAACATCGAGAGCGATACCCCAAAGGTCAAGACTCTGAGGATCATGAACGAAGGTTGGAAGCAATTCAAGAGCACGCTGAAGACAGAGTTCATGAACGAAGGGAGAAGTCCGGTAGGGTACTATCCTTGGGTAACACAAGAGGTGTGGGAGGAGTTTCAAGCTTTGAAGTCCACAGAAGAGTTCAAGGTATGTAACATTATCCAAAGTAGTTTATGTTTTTTCTCGATTTTCAATTATTTTTCTAAAACTAATTGATTTTCTTGCACATGTGAAGGCAAAAAGTAAAGAAGGCAAGAGGATCGCTGGCATGAACAAGTATCCGCACCATTTAGGGTCAGCTGGTTACGAGGGTAAGTCGGCAGAGTGGAAGACAGCACTGGAGCAAAACAGAAATTCAGACTCACCCGTGGTCCAGATCCAAAATCCTAGGGGTCAATGTTGGTTCATGGGTAGATCTGAGTTAACCGCTGACGGGAGGATAGTACTCCCAGAGAAATTGCAGCCCGTGGCTCAGAGAATGGTAAGAGTCCTTTGTTATAACTTTGTGTCATTCAAACGAAATTATAACTTCGAATGTACATCACTTGATCTTTTGCTCTAACTAATTTTTTTATTAACAGTTGGAGGTGGAGCAGGAGGTCAGTTCGGGTGCCCGGTCGGTCAAACGACAAAATGAATCCTTGGCCGCAGCGCTCGGGAATCCAGAACACACGGGCCGGGTAAGGGGTGTAGGGGCCTACAGGGGCTGGAAGGAGGTGTTCCGAGTTGAGGGTGAAAAATCTTGAAGAAAACCTCGTGCCAGAGTTGATAAAGACGAGATAGTTGCGCAGGTACGCGCGGAGGTCAGCAAAGAGTACGACTCCAAGATGGCTGCGTACGACGCAAAGATGGCTGAGATGGAATCAAGGTTGTTGAACCGGTTTTCATCTCTTGCGCAGCAATCCGAGCAACCACCTCCTATTTCGCCGGGAGTTCGGCGAAGTAGCCAAGCATCCGGGACTTGGGCCTTAGATGATTTGGAAAATCTAAAGGTAATCACTACTGTTTTATAGTCTAAAGGTAATTCATACCTGTTTGTAGCATTGTTAGACAACATCGCACCATTAAAAAGTAACAACTTTTTGATAATTGCAGGACCCGAGAGCATGCGACCTCGTCCTGTGGCAGGGTAGTTCTCCTCTGACCATTGCCACGGGCGTTGTACTTCCAGGAGTCTCGATTGTACACCATGCTCAGCTCTTGCCCGACTATGCATGTGTGCAGGTTGACTCAGTCGTGGAGGGATGGGGGCGCATACCTCTTCCTGCCCCTACCGTCGCTCAGTTCATTCTTGATGATGTCCGCAAGTCATTTGTCCAATGGCCCAGGAGTCAGATTGTTTTGCATCAGGTAATATCTAAATAATTCATTTCTTTTGTTACATTCAAATCATTCTTTTTCAAATAATTGAAGAAGATATGTTAATTTTAATGCAGACACGAGGAGATGATGACATCGGTGCACAGGAGTTGATGTCACCGGTACGAACTGTTGTGGCTTGCGACGTTGGGGCTGACGCGCCAGGATCACCAGACCGTCCTTTGGTCACCGAAGAAGAATACAGCCGTTTGCCCGGTGATTTGCGCCTTCTCCACGACCGCTTGATGTCGACACCCGAAAGCATGAGGGATATCTTCATCCCCGTCCCACCTGGGATGTTTTTACATGGCGGCGGTATTATCACCATGTCGTTCAAAGACTTCAGGGACATTCTCCACCACTCGTCATCCGATAAATGGCTCGATGTGTCGTTCATCTCCATTTTCCTCATGTTAGTGACTCAAAAATATTTTCATTATTGTATACAACTCAAATATAATTCTAATGTAAAATTTTGA
Source organism: Carex kokanica (assembly GCA_025461125.1). Lineage (NCBI taxonomy): Eukaryota > Viridiplantae > Streptophyta > Magnoliopsida > Poales > Cyperaceae > Carex > Carex kokanica. The sequence goes on along the minus strand of JAJGRX010000985.1, from coordinate 608,736 downwards.
GTTTTCAGGAAGCTAATCCGAAATTGTGATGAGATGGTACAAAGGAAGAACTTGTGCGTATTTCTGGACCCCGAGATGGTGAGTGCTACAATGCTGAGACGTTCTTCGAAGGAGGGTATCGAGTACATTTGTTCAGCGCTGCATCGTGCTCAGGAGGAGGAGAAGAAATACATTCTCTTGCCGTACCACCAGAGGTTAATTCTAACCTTAGCTTATGTATTGTTCATATTAGCAAACACTCGTGTTACTATTATATGCTAAAGTACTTTAATTTTTATCCTCCCACAGCAAGCACTGGTGTCTGATAATAATTGTGCCTTACCTAAATACGTGCATAATTGTTGATTCTTGTAAGCCCGAAGGAAATATCCTGGCTAACAAGTGCAAAGACATATTCCCTTATGTCAACAAGTAAGCAATAATAATTTAATTGGTTTGAATTTTTTTCAATTATATCAAATTATAAAATTGCTATAAACATTCACTCAATTTTGTAAGGGCTTTTGCGAAATATGTTAAAGAGGGAGGATTGCATAACAAGAGCAAGAAAACCAAGTTGGGTTGGAAGTGGTTGTTGGTGAGCACACTATAAATTTATAATTTCATATATATTGTCCAAAAAATTATTATCATTCTAACATAGGCCGCTAAATGCAAATTCCAGGACCCGCAACAGTTGGAGGGTTGGGAATGCGCTTACTACACGATGATTTTCATGTTTGACTTTGTCGAAAGAATACAATTCCAATTTCCAAACGCGGTATGTAATTCATATTAATTGTTCCTATATAATAGCAATTGATATTTGCGACTGTATTTCATCTACCTTTTCTTGTTACTAACTAATATCAAATTGTAATTGTAGAATTTGCCAAAGCAACCGCATTACACCAAGGAGCAGATCGACGATATCAGGTGTGTGTGGGCAAGGTGGTTTGTATCAGAATTTTGCAATGCTCAACATGGATTTCCATAATTTTGTATAATTTGGTGTATGTGAATATTGTATAATTTATTGCATATGAATTTCTGGCTAATCTGGAAAATATGGATTTATTGGTAATCTGGAAAATATGAATTTCTTGGTAATCTGGAAAATATAGATTTCTTGTTATATGAAATCTGGAAAATATGGGAAATATGGAATAGTTCTCTGTAACAAAAATGGCTAGCAAAACTGGAGGCTAGCCGAAAAACAAAAAATACAAAAAAAAAAAAAAATGGTCTTTATACACGGACATTTAACTAAAGTCCGTGTATGAAAGAGGAGAGCTACACGGACATTTAGTTAAATGTCCGTGTATAAAGAGGAGAGCTACACGGACATTTTACTAAATGTCCGTGTAGAAAGAGTCAAGCTACACGGGTTTTTAGTTAAAAGTCCGTGTACGAAAAGAATCGTACACGGTTGTTTAGCTAATATCCGTGTAGCTCTGTATCATGGAGAGCGACACATTCTGGGCTTTTTACACGGCTGTTTGTGTAGTTATCCGTGTAGTATCGTTGAAATTGTACACGGACAAATGTCCGTGTATAGTTATTGACTTATTTATACACCCTCGATTTAAACACGGTAGGAAATCCGTGTAGCTCTTCCATTTTTGTCCGTGTATAATCTCCTTTTTTGTAGTAGTGACGTCGTGCTAATTCACTACATGTATTTCTCTAATTTAAAAAAAAATAATGTGAATAACTTAATTTTATGTCCCATTTGCTACAATGGTAATTCTGATCTTTACTGTATATAATAACAATACTCTTTTTATTTTTTTTGTTTTTTTTTGTACCAAACATAATGTAAAGTACTGAACAATAAAATCTCTCTATATATAGTTTTGACAATAATTTTCTACAATTTTTAATTTATCACAAACTAGGTGAGTTATCATCGTAATCTTCCGTACGTGTAAGGTAACTCAATGAGTTAAAATGAGTTAAAATGATCTAAAACCATCCAGAACAACATCAGACATATAAAATCAAGCAACAAGCAATCCACCGTGTCCGGATCGAATCTCTAGAATAACTCAATTTTTTTTTTCATAAAAAAAATAAAATAAATTTTTTGAATTTAAATTACGGATCCATTTTGAAAATTTACAGTACTCTTTAAATATTAGTTCAACCATAAATAGATGATCATCTATATTCACAATCAAATTGTGAATTAGTTTAGGGTATGTGAATCTCCGCTCTAGGATGGAATGGGTCTGGATTCTCTAAAATAACTCAAAATATGAGTTTGAAATTAGATTGTCTAATCAAAATTCGAGCTATGAATTCAGATTGTGTAATCAAAATTCGAGTTAATTTTGTCCAAATTGTAATTTGTAGGTCCATTTAATATTTGTGTCCAAAACCTAATTTCAAGTGAGTTTTTCGTTAGTCTCCAACTTCTTTTATAGGTACCCAATAGATTCCTTCTATTTTCTTTGTATATGTCGTCGTGTGGGACTAAAGAAACTCTCTTGTACCGGACTCTCTGCCTACATTGATGTCAATTCAGCGAAGTTCTTTCTTTTATTATTAAATGTTACATCATTGTGCACTGACGTCGGTCAAATGCAGAAGATAATGGGCCGGATATTCTGAATTTTTTTTATAAACCATAATTAAAATTTTGGTTTTTACGAAACCAACATGATTATTAGTTTTTTTTACAAAAACAATAAGAACTAAAATGTCATTTCGGTCCGAATTTTTTTTTTATTCTGGACCGAAATGACATTTCGGTCCAGTCTCCTTTTTGGATTTTCTATGATACTTTTTCACAAGTTTTCATATGAGCCGCCACAGAAAATCCAAAAAAGGGACCGGAATAAAAAAAAATTTCGGACTGAAATGGCATTTCGGTTCTTATGGTTTTTGTAAAAAAAAAAGTAATCATGTTGGTTTCGTAAAAATTTTTTTTTTTAATTATGATTTATAAAAAAATTCAGATATTATTCTGGACTGAACATTTTCAACTGACGTCACTCTCAGTGGCGGATCATAGGCATGCCTGGGGTGCTAAGCCACCCCAAGATTTGAATTTTTTTATTACTATGTTTATAAAAACAATACTATATGGTTTATTTTACATGTATAAGCCCCCCCAATAATAATATACAAAGTAATAAGGCTTCAATGTAAAATTTAAAAAACAAAATTAGATATGAATATTATGTTTTAAGTTTGATTTTGATAGACATGATACTTTGTTGGTGTCAGTTATTTATTGTATCATTTTGTAAAATCAAATAGTGAAGGATATTCTTATCTTGTGTTATATATATTGTGTTATGCATTTTTTATTAAAAAAATAATGATATCATAATTCTGGTTCCGCCCCTGGTCGCCCTAATATTTTGATTTAAGGTTTAAAATGAAACCTTGATTTATTAAAGATTTTGCACTGACGTCGCCGAAATGTAACCTTAAGGCCTTTTGTACTCCAAACTAAGAATGAAAAAGAAAAAAAAAATAGAAGGTAGATCTAAAAAATTATAAGTTCTTATCCTCCATTTATTTGGTCATTTTTTTAATCCTCACATATAAATACGCATTAAAATTTGTGTATGTCGCCGTAAACTGCATATGTGATATATAGTGATCTTCCACATACATGAACAAAACTGCATTTTAAACATTGGCCACCACCGACTTCTCTAAGCCGGATGATGTCCACAGTCCGCAAACCTTTGTGCTAGATGCATCTACGCTCAATCCAGATTGTTGCTTCAACTTTCATGTTCTTTGTGGGAGATCATGTTGCTTCATCATCTACAATCGGATTGAGTAATTAACACAGTAATATAATTCACGTATAATTCGTGTATAATTCTTTTTTTTTACGTTTTCGAACCGAACACCAAATAAAATGCAAAAAAATGTATTATATGTTTATTCGCGAATAAAACACGAATCACAAATTATTCATGAATAAAACACGAAAAAAACGCGAATTTCTTTTTGGAGTGTTTTTTTGGGTTTTTCTTTTCTTTTTTTTTTGCTTCCTTGTGGTCCCGAATCACGAATTTCTGACTCCACCAAACCGAACCCGAACTATTCATTTGTCACAATGGTAATTGATTCTTACTTTGAGTCAATCACACAGAATTCTATATTGCAAGCAACCAAAAAATCCTAAAAATATTCAGAAACTGATAGCACACTTTCCTCTTCTTTTTAAACTTTAATGCAGCATGCTTTGTTGCCTCTTAGTTCCTGCACTAAATTTATTAATAAACTGACTACCTCCGTATTGGGCTTCATAGAGGAATTAACAGTTTACCACAATGAATTACTGCATCGTACTCGATCCCACCGAGAATTTTTTTTTTTTTATATTCTAACCGAGAAATACTAGTATAAATGTGTAACAAACTATTTCAAAAATAAAAATAATATTGACAACAAACTTATTTAATAATATTGATAATTAAAATAACACTTGTTAATTTTTTTTTTTAAAATATAACCTTGTTGTGTCACTTATTAATCGAAATAATGAGTACGTCCACAATGTCTTTGATAAGTCATTTTTTAGTCAAATTTTTTGTTATTTGAGAACTAATAATATTGCACAAATTTTAACATATTTATTTTTAACCGATTAAAATAATTTTTTAATTTTTACTTTAGCATTACGAAGATGTGGTAAATACTAGACGCATAATAAGGTCATTGCGAAAAATCATAAATCGAATTCCAAAAAAAAACAAACAAAGGTACTATCAAGAGAATTATGCTCGACCAAAATATTTAAAATTAGTAACAAAATATAAATTGTTGATTTTTCTCATATTTGTCCAATTTTCTGGCATAAAACATCTCCACACCAGAAATCAGATAATTAACAAAATTGAAAATTTCATCTCTTCATGAAAAATAGATGTCACCAAGAAACTGCTCCACTATTTCAGCCCCACTAAAGAAAATTGAAGTGAAAATGAGAACAATATTGTCACAGATTTTACTTTCCATTCTTATGATTAAGTAAAACAGCAATAAAATGAAGAGGGAAATTAAAATATATCGGACATAAAATTTCATATTTGGGATGTGCTGGAATGGAATAGAAGAGGCCCAGTTGAAGGGTGCTGAAATGGAAATGAATTTGTGCACTAGCTGCTAGCTGGAAGGTTAATTGAAAAAATAAAGCATCCCAAAATTATAAGGTTAAATATAATATTAGTTTTAATAATTATTCAATGGATACGTAATAGCTATTATCCATACCCTTATTTATTTAGCTTAAAATTTTTTTTTTATCCATATTCATACTCAATAAGCTAACGAAAGAAAAGCAAATCTTATTCATACCTATATTGTAGAAGAGTATTCCAATGCCTCATCTCCTCATACCTCATCCATACCTCATGTTATATATCTCCATTTTCAAAGTCTAAACTATCGATCCGACCGTTCAACATGATATTCATACTAAAATATGCTTGGGGATGAAATTTTATAATTTTTGCAATTTTTTTACTATTTTTTAAGATAGGTACAAAATCATTGTTTTTTGAATGGTCCAAATACAGTGATTTTGTACCTATCTTAAAAAATAGTAAAAAAAATTGCAAAAATTATAAAATTTCATCCCCAAGCATATTTTAGTATTTAGACTTTGAAAATGGAGATATATAACATGAGGTATGGATGAGGCATTGGAACCCTCCTCCTTCTAAAATACAATATAAGTCAGATAAACGATCAAAAGAGTACTATTGACACCCCTACCTAGGCGGCACTGAAAGGTTGATCAGCGGTTTGGATTTATTGCCCTTACTCTTTTGACTAAAGCTGCTCTCTTTTTCCAGGCTTGACCGGATTCATTGGTCGTTGCTCCGGCTTTGATCTTTTTTCGTATACCCTCTGGAAAAGTTATAATTTTAAAACCAACAAAAACTACCGTAGCAAGCAAATTTAAACTGGCTGGTGGGCAAGCAATTTCCACAAGCACCTTATCATCACAAAAGAGATTTTTTTTGTTTTTGTTTTTGTTTGCTATGCAAAGATGTAATTTTATTTACTAGGCTTCAATCTGACTTCTTAATTATATTGTCATGTGATATTGTCGAACTTATATATTTTAATTACTCACCCGGATTCATATTGAATCTTCTGATGTGGAATTTACTAATAAATCGAGAAACGCCATTATAGCTCAAACCCACTTGTAAATAAAATAAAGTTTATACTTTTATTTAGACAATGTGGACCCTCGAGCAGACTTTCGAAAGTTTATACTTTTATCTTCTTTTTTTAATTTAACTATATAGGCCAGCCTATTTAAAACTTTAATTAAGCTAGAAATAAAGTTATAAAGTACAAGAGTGGGGAGAATGTAAACAAGTGTTAATTTTCTAACAAAATGTTTCTTCATAGGTTTATATCTCCTACAATTAACCCTAACAAATCCCCTACCGATTTAGGTAAGATTATATATTCTCCTATTGTCATTTTTTTTTTCTTTTATACAGCCTATGTTGAACTTTAGTTATAGTACAAACTCAGTGGGAAGAATGTAAACAAGTGTTAATTTTATATCCCATATATATATACACGTAATAATTGGATTTTATGTCCCCGGCCTACAATTATACAATTAACCGTAACAAATCTCTCATCAATCTTGGTATAGAAGATGGAATTTTTATTGTTTCCCATAAATTAATAACTTGAATTTTATTTTAATTTTATGCGTTGTAGCGACTTAGCCACTCTTATGAATTAAAAACTGATGTTTTATCCTTTCTATTTTATAATTTTTATACGTACTTGTACATGTAGTTCTCGTTGGAAATTAAAATTACATTACAATAATTTATTCAGCGTCTCTAATCTCAATTTTCTAGCTCCTCACATGATTAATCACAAGTTAATTTAATTTCAAACAAGAGCACAACCACAGTAAAAACACGTATTCGTAAATTCCACATTCAAGAGCACCGCTAGGAAGGAAGAATACGTTAAGTATTTTTGAAGAAAATCGTCATGAATCCATTAATTACACTAGTAGGGCGAATACTTCTATAAATTTAATGTTCGTAAATTTACAGGTGCTTGTACTTCGAATTTGTACTGTCGACAATTTACTATAAGAATTTGCTCCTCAGTGGCGACATTTGAACCCATCTCAGTTTTTTTTTTGTTGTATTATTATTTTATAAAGTAATGTTGTTAATTATAAGTGCATTGTAACAAGGAGCAAAACAGCATTAAAACAAATATCTAACCAATACGACGAGAACAAGCTGTCAGATTACAATTATGTTCCCTCATGTTAGTGTACTTTATTCTCATAAGCTGCTTTTACCATCACGATCACTATAAACAATATATAATGACCAAACTAAGTGTTTGACAATTTCATTTTTAAAAAAATTGCAACATAGAATAAGTATAGTATTTGAATAAAGAGACTAATCATTGACACATGTTGGTCCAACAGACTAATCATATCATGGCCACTAGAGAGGATTAAAGAAAAAGAATAAAGAGGGTCCGATACCCGAGGTAATATATACTCCTCTCTTTTTCTCCAAGTTTAAAGCGAACTGCCTTATTTTGCTTCATTTATAAAAATATGTATTATTTCCCTGGATGAGCGAGTACTTCAAACAATATTTTTAACTTTTTATCCTTTCTATGCTAGGTATTTTTCGTGACTGATACGCCAGCTGGTCAATGAATTTTATTTTTTTTAGACTGTATCCATCAGTACATTTGGATGAGAATGTGCAAGTCATAAGACGGGATCAACACATCAGATTTTGTATACTTTGGTTTATTAAGATAAAAAAAAACACACACACACACAAAGGTAAAAGTGAGAACATAGAAAATTGTACTGACAAACTTTCTCTGCAAATTTAAATCACATCTGATTTCTCAAGTTAATTAATATGAAATAACAGATTAATTAATCGCTAATTGTCTTGTGTAACAAATGTGTTTCTTTATTACAAGTCAATAGTTTAGTTGTAACAATTTTACTGGTTAAATAATAGGGAAAAACTTTTTCGTCTTTACTATGAGACATTTTCTTTAAGGACCTTGTTCTGATTCGATTTTGCTTCCATAAATGATATTCTATTCATAGGTTGTGCATGTTTTTTTTCTGTCCAGACTGGGTGGTACTTTTGTTTTTTATTGTTCTAGGTAGAGGTGCTACTTTTATTTGATTACCCGGAACCGAACCGGATCCGAACCTGAACCGACCCGGATCCGATTAATTTGGATAGGATATGGTTTAAAAAATATAACCAGTTAAATTATGGGTACGGTTACAAAATTAATAATTTAATATCTGACCTGGATCCGAACCGGAACTGATACTGTAATGGATAGGATATGGGTTAGATTTAGTTATCCGACCCATAACTAAACCCGATCCGATATCCGTATAAATACCCGATAAAATGATAATACCATTTCTTTATAATTATTTAATATAAACACATATATTAATAACCATGAAAAGAAAATCATTTGTAGTATTTTTTAATTTCTTGATTGAAATTTATTCCTCTTTTCGCACAGATTATTGAAATTAAATGTCATGTTCACCTTTTGCCTATAAATTTTCGAAACTAATTAATTACTTTCTTGGTCTCTTTATCTACCATGTATCTACCTTTCTGCACGGATTATTGAATTTTATTGCTCTCTTCGCTGATTGAAACAAATTAATATTAATATTCTATTCCTGGATTTCGGAACCATATAATGAAATCACCATCTCCAATATTTTACTTTCTAAAATTATCTCACCTTCAATATTTTGGAGCAGATTTTAATTTATATTATAATGATATATTATGTGAGATGTTTAAGAAATTATAATTATATTTAAACGTAAATTATGTGATAGGTCGAGTTAACGATTGGATCATTAATTAATTGACATCTATAGTATGAATTTAAGAAAGGGAGAGAGACGGGAAAGGCCTCAAAATTGGTTGAAGTTCAAATCCAGAAACTCCTCAAAATTGACATCTATATGTGGCCCAGAATCCATCAAAGCCCAAACCCACTTGTAAATAAAATGGAGAACCAGGTTGCGCCAAGCCGATATCCAGCCCCGTACAGAAACATAATTGAAAAGAGAAAGAGTGGACTCCTTATAGAGAGCCGAGACAGAGACTAGCTATAAGCAATTGAGCTTAGGTAGAGAAGAAATAATAGTAATTAATGATGCTATTTTGAGAGCAATAATTTAAAATTAAATTATTGAGTGAAATTTTTTCTCTTTATACCCAATTTATTCTTGTTTAAAATTCTTCTAATTATGGTAGAAATTTAATTAAGCTTGTACCAAGTATTTAAAAGGAAATTATTGCATGCTATGCAAAGAGAATTGAAAAATGGCTTGATTTATTGTCTTTTTCATTTTTTAAGGGAAGAAACTTTTATATATTTATATCAATTTTCACAGGATTTGTCTAGTTGATTCATATGCTAGAAACAAAAGCTGAAGACACAAATTAAATTATGCAAAAGAAAAAAGGACATGAATTAAACAAAAAATAATGTGGTGTGCTATATTTAGTGCTCAAAATACTATATATCGAAAGGCCGAAGAAGATTTCTTTTACTAAACCCGGTACATTTCTAGACAATATTTCTCCACGCTGCTATATATTTCAAGCAACAAAACTTAAGTGGATCATACATAAATTACGATTAAAACCAAATTTAAAGAAATGAGTATAATCAAGGCTTTCTTAATTTGAATAATTGTTGCAATCAAACCTAAAATTCCACCTTCAAGAGCACCGCTAGCAAGGAAGAATACGTTAAGTATATTTGAAGAAAATCGTCATGAATCCATTCATTACACTAGTAGTGCGAATACTTCTATAAATTTAATGTTCATAAAATTACATGTGCTTGTACTTCGAATTTGTACTATCGACAATTTACTATAAGAATTTGCTCCTAAGTGGTGACATTTGAACCCTTCTCAGTTTTTTTTTGTTGTATTATTATTTTATAAAGTAATGTTGTTAGTTATAAGTGCATTGTGACAAGGAGCAAAACAACATTAAAAATATAACCAATACGACGAGAACAAGCTGTCAGCAGTGGCGGAATCAGAAATGATCGGTAGGGGAGGCCCAAGGGCTCAGGAACCAGGAATAATCGGTAAGGAGGGGCCAGAAATCAGAAATCAATCGTAATCTCCAACTAATTTTTTTTTTTATTAAAGGAGCTTTATATGTTTTCTGGGGCCAAGGGGGGGCCAGGGCCTAGGCTGGCCCCTGCCTTGGTTCCGCCCCTGGCTGTCAGATTACAATAATGTTCCCTCACGTTAGTGTACTTTATTCTCATAAGCTTTTACAATCACGATCACTATGAAACAATATAGAATGACCAAACTAAGTGTTTGACAATTTCATTTAAAAAAAATTGCAACATAGAATAACGGAGTCTATGAGCAGACTATTATTGCTTAAGTATAATATTTGAATAAAGAGACTAATCATTGACACATGTTAGTCCAACAGACTAATCATATCATACCCACTAGCTAGAGAGCATTAAAGAAGAAGAATAAAGAGGGTCTGGTACCCAAGGGAATATATATACTCCTTTCTTTTCCCCTGTTTGAAGCAAACTGCCTTATTTTGCTTCATTTCACAAAAGATGCGCTGAGTACTTCAAAAAATGTGTTTTATCTTTTCTGTGCTAGGTCTCTTAGAGACTAAAGCGCCAAATGGTGAATGGATTTTAATTTTTTTAGACTCTACCCATCAGTGGATGAGAATGTGCAGGTCATATGACGGGATCATCGTATCAGATATTGTATACTTTGGTTTATTAAGATGAAAACAAAACCGATCCAAATCTGAGATCGTCAATAGTAACTCGGATATTCTGAATCCAGCTATTGAACTGTTTCGAGATGCGTGCATAGAAAAAGTTGGACAGCTGAATTCGGAATTTTAGGAATTTTAGGGATACTGTTCATGAATCTCGGATTTCAGCATATCTAAATCCAAACAAAACACAAAGGCGGTAAAGTGAGAGCATAGAAAATTGTAGTGACAAGCTTCTGATTTCTATGAAAATTTAAATGACATCTGATTTCTCAAATTAATTAATATGAAATACTGGATTAAGTAGTCGGTAATTGTCTTGTGTAACAAATTAAATGATGTTTCTTTATTGCATGTCAAGATTTTACTTGTTAAATAATAGAGAAAAACTTTTTGTCTTTACAATGAGACATTTTCTTTAAGGACATTGTTCGGATTCGATTCTTTGCTTCCATAAATAATATTCTATTCATAGGTTGAGCATGATTTTTTCTGTCCAGACTGGATAGTACTTTTGTTACTTTGCTTAAAATTTGAACACACTCAATTCTTTATTCTAATCTCTGAAGTTTACATCAACAAAAAGAAATAGAATCTAACACATACTTCTTTTTACTGTTGGTCTCCCATCACAACACATGTCAGAAATAAAATCTAACTTTAATTTGGATTAGGTTATTATTGTGATGCACAATTGCTCTTGTTAGCTGTGGTCGATCACCATTCATGTATATACATTAATGCTTTTAAGTTTAATAAATTCTTCATTGGAAAATTAAGCTATTAAAATTTTAGATTTTGAAAAATATTTCGAAAAACTCATTGTTGGTTTTGGTTTAAATAAGTGGGTACTTATTGTTTCAAAAACTATAAAACAATATATAATGACCAAACTAAGAGTTTGGCAATTTCATATTAAAAAAATTTGCATCATAAAAAATGTGTAGACTCTTGCTTAAGTATAATATTTTATCAAGAGACTAATCATTGACACATGTTGGTCCAACAAACTAATCATATCATGGCCACTAGAGAACATTAAAGAAAAAGAATAAAGAGGGTCCGATACCCGAGGGAATATATACTTCTCTGTTTTCCCTTGTTTGTACTCAACTGCCTTATTTTGCTTCATTTATAAAAATATGCATTATTTCCCTAGATACGCGAGTACTTCAAACAATATTTTTAACTTTTTATCCTTTCTGTGCTAGGTATTCTTCGTGACTGATACGCCAGTTGGTCAATGAATTTTATTTTTTTTAGACTGTATCCATCAGTGCATCTGGATGAGAATGTGCAGGTCATAAGATATTGTATACTTTGGTTTATTAAGATAAAAAAAAACATAGAAAATTGTACTGACAAACTTTCTCTGCAAATTTAAATCACATCTGATTTCTCAAATTAATTAATATGAATTAACGGATTAATTAGTCGCTAATTGTCTTGTGTAACAAATTAAATGATGTTACTTGTTAAATTAAAGATTTTACTTGTTAAATAGAGATTTTTTTTTTGTCTTTACAATGAGACATTTTCTTTAAGAACATTGTTTGGATTCGATTCTTTGCTTCCATAAATGATATTCTATTCATAGGTTGAGCATGCTTTTTTGGACAGTACTTTTGTTACTTTGCTTAAAATTTGAACACACTCAATTCTTTATTCTAATCTCTGAAGTTCACATCAACAAAAAGAAATAGAATCTAACACATGCTTCTTTTTACTGTTGGTCTCCCATCACAACACATGTCAGTAATAGAATCTAACTTTTGGATTAGGTTATTATTGTGATGCTCAATTGCTCTTGTTAGCTGTGGTCGATCACCATTCATGTATATACATTAATGCTTTTAAGTTTAATAAATTCTTCATTGGAAAAGCTATTAAAATTTTAGATTTTGAAAATATTTCGAAAAACTCATTGTTGGTTTTGGTTTAAATAAGTGGGTACTTAGTGTTTCAAATTATGGTGATATCTTTATTATCTTACTCCTAGCACTAGGGTAACCAGCAAAGCTATGGGCCTATAATTTCATTTTCTTTATCCATGGATATGTTAATTATAAACAAACAATTAATTCATTTATTAATGGACATGTTTATACCTGATTCATTGTCATTACTCGTTACCCCTGTTTTTATACTTCCATATTGTTTGTCTAAATTTTTGGCACTTGTTTATGTTGAAGCTTCTTCGTACTTGTTTTTATTTTAATGTAAATGATATATGTGCTGAACATCCGATCATATTCCAAAATATTTCTCTAATTAATTATGAATACTTCAGCTCAACTAATTATATGAAAATCCTGTCAGACTCATTAAATCAACTATAGGATTTTTATTAAAAAGGCTATATTTCACAATGTTTTTGTTATATTAAAAAAAATCAATCTGCCAAGTTAGCTGCCCGAAGCAATCCTTAAAACACTCCTTTGTTTATTAAAAAAAAAACTCAGTCCACCTGACAATCAGTCCACGTGGAAAACAATTTGTTTATTTTCATTTAGCTTACCGTATATGGGTAAGATTAAAGTTTTTTTTCGTTAACATAATAGGCAAGGGTATGAAAAATGCTTCCACCTGACCCGTCATAAACGTTGGCATCCCTAACTATGAACAATTAATGTTTATTAAGATATAGAAGGAAACCACACGATCGTGACTATAACAATGTTTTCTTTCAGTGTGAAAAGTTGTAAATTGGAAATCTGACTGAAGAATTAATTGTTGATATAACATTGAAAGATTTGATTTCTATCTTTATCTCAAAAAAATAACAAAAAAAATTATACTCACAATTAGCCTATGATTTCTCTGCAAATTTTAAATCACCTGATTTCTCTCTCATTAATTGTATTTTATATTACATATCAAGAATTCACATGTCACGAATTCTTCAATTATTTTTATTTTTACTTTGTCTTCACTCTGAGGCATTTAATTTGTTCTGATATGATTCATTCCTTAAAGAAATGATATTCTTATTTCATTTAGTTGTACTCTTTTCTACTTTGTTACTTTGCTTGAAGATTGAACACACCCAAATTCTTTATTCCAACTGCTGGGGTTTACATCTATAAAACGAAATATAACTTAACACATCCCATGCTATGTGCCTTCTGTCTAATTCTTCAACTAGTGATCATAATTAAGGTAAATTGAATCTGTCTCATGGCACTTTTTTTGCTATTGACTTTCATATTCCACTATATAAAAATCTTTGCTGATCTAATTAATTTATCTTGTGATAGATTAAGACTAATTAAAGGTACAATTCATTGTAATGGCCATGGAGATGTCATCCTCCCGACGTGAAATAATGGTGCATGAACAACGTCCAGTCATGTCTACTGATCTTTTTTTAGCAGCAATGAAAGGCAACAGAGATGTTTTAATACCACGTCTTGGGCTGCTGGAACAACAAGAAGCCAAGGTATTATTTGAGAGAACAATTTCTTTGGATGGTCCCATCGAATATAATGTCTGTAATTTATATGAGATAGCACTACAGTATGACATATTTTAATTGTTTCCATTAAATTTAATATATCTTTGTTATGGTTAATTAATTGTTGATATTATTGTTTAAATTAACATCGTTATTGACCATCATCTTCAATTGTTACAGTTATAATTTTTAATAATTATGGTTAATTTAGTAACTTCTTATTATTATTATTATTACTATTACTACTACAACAACTACTACTATTAGTATTAGTATTACTATTACTATTACTATTACTATTACTATTACTATTACTATTACTATTATTATTGGATTGGTGAGGGAGAGCACTAATTCTGGTAAGCAAGTTATCAGAATCTTGTTCCGTATTAGAATGGATGAGTAGTTCTTCGAAATAACCACTAATCCCGTTGTTTTGCTATTTCAACCAAAAATTGAACGAGTAGCTATATTTCAAATAACTGGATTAATGCTAACCTCACTAATTAATCTCGCGCTTAATCCGAATGTACTCTTTTAAGTCCCTTCTGTAAGCAAGAGGAACGTTTGCATTTCTTGCTTGATCGATGTACATTCCCTTCTTTAATGAGAAAGCTCGAGATCTTTTTTCTGACTATAATTGCTGTTTATTTTACCGTTCTTCTTTCAGGCTAGAGTTCTCTTACATTTTCTTCTTATTTTCTCATGATCACATGCAATACATCAGATTTAAAACTTGTAAATCGGTTTATATTTATAATTGATGAAAAATAGCGAGTTTAAACCTACTTTCTGAAAACATTTATTAGTGGATGATTGAAAGAGGGACAAGAAACTGCTCCACTATTTCTGCCCCAGGTAGTTGGCAAAAATATTTGAAATTAGTAATAAATATATACATTATTGATTTTCTCATTAATTTTTCAATTTTAATGGTTTAAGACTTTCTCCACACCAGAAATAAGATAATTCGCAAAATTGGAAATTCATCTCTTCTTGAAAAAATACATGTCACAAAGAAACTGCTCCACTATTTCTGCCCCAGGTAGTTGGCCACAACAATCCCCGTGACCACATTCTCTCAACACGATTACACGTGTCATTCCCTGATACGCCATGCCAAACAAACCTGGTCCCCATTTCATTATTTAATTCAAACCTGGTCCCCATTTCCCTGATAATCGACCTCTGTTTTTTTCATTATTTAATTCAATATTTCGTTGTATATAAAAAAAATTCTGTACAAGATCCTGCTGGCCCCGTTTAAAATCTATTTACTTCTCCAAGACTCTAATGCATCTAAACATTAGAGGAGGGTTCAAATGTATCATAATTTTTGTACTCCAATATGTTCCACATCTTTTATCTCCATTTTCAAAGTCCGAACAGTCGATCCGAACCGCTCAACATGATCTTCATAATAAAATATGTTTGAAGACCAAATTTTATATTTTTTAGCATTTTTTTACTATTTTTTTAGATTGGTACAAAATTACTTTTTTAAGGAGATTCTGGACCATCTGATAAAGTGATATGTACCTATGTAAAAAATAGTAAAATAATTCTAAAAAATATAAAGTTTGGTCTCAAAGCATATTTTATTATGAAAATCATGTTGAGTGGTTCGGATCGACTATTTGGACTTTGAAAATGGAGATAAAGGATGTGGAGCATATTGCAACACAAAAATTATGGTGCATTTGAACCCTCCTCTTATTATAATACATCACAAATACTAATTTAAAAATAAATACTTGACAAAAATATGAATTTCAACACTAATGAGTCCTTACTAATTCATATTCAAGTAAAGATCATTATTTTAATGTTTATTTCGTATAAATTCACGATCCAGCAATTAATGTTTATTTTATTTTATTTTATGACATTATGTGAAGTTTATATATCAGGTTCATTCATCTTGCGTAGAACCACTCAAATTTCCTACACAATCATATATACGTTATTACAATATAAAGCTTCTAATTAAATGTAGTCAATTTATACATATAACACGTATTAATTAGATGTAATTAAAAAGTTATAGTTGTTAGTCTTTTAAAAATCATTTTCTCTTGATACATATGACCTAATTAAATTTTATAATGTCTAATCAGGTGACAATAGAGGTTTCAGATTCTACTCCCGAACAAATAAAGACAGAACACCAGACTGTCCAATCCGAGCTCCAAAGTGAAACACGTTTTGGAGACACCGTTCTTCACCTACTGGTTACTGAGGGGCACATCGAGCTCGCTTTGATGGTTTTCCGAAGAGATGTGTCCCTATTAAAATCGCGAAACAAAAAATTAGAGACACCTCTGCACTGTGCTGCGAAAGTCGAAAACGAGAATGTCATCGACAACCTCTTTCAAGCTGATCCTGTTACTGTGAAGGATGCTCTCCAACAAACAAATGACAGTGGCGACACAGCCCTGCACGTTGCCGCTACATACGGCAATATAGGTATTAGCCTCGCGTTGATGAAGTTAGACCCTGAAGTCGTTTACAGGGTCAACAACAATATGTTTTCTGCATTGAACATAGCAATAGACAGAAAATATACTAAGCTGGTGCAGACCATGGTAGAACAGGACCATACTCTGGCATACACCAAATTTTCAACTGGAATGTTTCCAGTTCATTTAGCCGCAAGCACGGGCAATAAGGAATTGGTATTGCATTTAATGAAAAAGTACCCTGATTGTGCCGAGTTGCGGGATCCTCACGGAAGAAACCTTTTTCACGTTGCTGCAGAAGAGGGCATGAGCGAGAGTTTTTGTGAGATATTTAAAAACACCAGTGTTCGAGAAATAATTGCAAGAATGAATAATGCACAGGATTATGAAGGAAATACACCATTGCACATTGCAGCAATGAAGGGACACAGGTCTACTATGGCGGCTATTTGCAAAAACAAAATGAATGACGTGGCAGAAACAATCCAAAACAAGCAAGGCTTAACACCATTTCAACTTTCAACGAACCAAGTATTAGAAACATGTGAGGTATGCCTAAAATAAAAAATTACATTAGAAAATTATTTCTTGTTTATTTTATTTATCTTGTGTGTTGCTACCAACTACTGAACTACCAAGCACGTAAAATACATACTATCTAATTAGGTGATACATAATAGTTTCAGTGTCGACACCAATGCGACTGAATGCTCGTCGAATAAGCAAATTGTACTTGTACTTTAAATATAAGGCATAAAGAACAATACATATTTTTGGATAGTTTTATCTGGAAATTGTGCTACCAACATATTCGAAATAATGTCATTAGATGGATCTAATTAGTTCGCATTAGAACAAGAGTGAGGCTATGGCTATGCATAGCTCACTTTGGTCCATAATATGAATCTATATTGTTATTTTCAATATCTCAATAGTCAATCCAAACCATTCATTTTGATTTCCATATGAAAATATACATGGAGACCAAATTTTACATTATTTAAACTTTTTTTACTATTTTTTTAGATAGGCACAAAATCACTATTTTCGGATTGTCCATAATTTTTAGATCATGTGACTTTGTACCTATTAAAAAATGAAAATTATGTTGAACGGTTGGAATTGGCTGTTTTGACTTTGAAAATAGAGACATGTCACAAGGTTAATTTCCTAATAAGTAAAAGTGGACTACCAAGCTCGTTATGTAAAAAGTAAAAAAACCTTTTTGGGCTAAAAAATTGCCACGAAATCTCTGTTATTCTAACACAGTCACATCCCAATAGTTGTCCAGTACAGATTATGATGTGAGGATTACGGCCTTTAAATGCTTATTGAAAAAAAAAAATCGAATCTTAAAAATTGGCACGAATTATAGCGTCAATTACTAATTACCATTTATTAACTTAGCACGAATTTTTTTAACATCCTATTCTTCTCCAGTACACCATTTTATTTTTGGATAAACAACACAAATATGAATTTTACTCTAGTACACCATTTTATAGTAAAAAGAAATATTCGAATTGATCTCGACTGCTCGATTAATAAAGGCCAAAATAAAAATTAATATTCAACATTTAGCTTTACTGGTACCAAATCTGTTAAATTTAATTGTGATAATTGAGAGCTGGAGGTGTTAATTCTTCGCTATTTTCTTTACTGGTTATGGAGATTAAAATTATTGAATGTTTTTTCGGTGTATTTGAGAATGACCCAATAACACAAATATTTATCTTTGCCCATTTGTAATTCTATTCATGTTAGAACTTGATATATGTTAGTTACGTAAGTGTTATTTGTTAAAACAACAACTTGATATCTGTTGTCTTTTACAGGTTATTGATGATGCCGATATTAGAAGGTACATTAAGAGAGAAGGTGCTAAATTTACTCCAAGGTGGTTTGGCGAGGTAATGAATTTAAAATTGGAAAATATATGGGAGAGAACTCAAGTTGTGGGACTGGGTTCCGTACTTATCACAACTGTAGCATTTGCTGCTGCTTTCACAATTCCCGGAGGTTATAATCAAAACAACGGTACACCAATTCTAGGGAGGAAATATATGTTCCGAGCATTTATTCTAGCAGATGCCATGGCATTTATTCAAGGATTCTTAAGCTTATTTTCGCTTATTTGGAGAGGTCGACTTCGCCCCACCCACATATTTGCATTAGGCACATTTCTGTTTGCAGCAAGTAGTATGGTTGTGGCATTTGGATTGGGAATGTATGTGACGCTTTCTCCAGTTTGCTACCCTATCGCCATTCTCCTCCTTGTTATCTCTCTAGTTATAGGGTCTCCTATCATATTTGCAGTTTTGATCACAGGAGAATTCCTTTTAGCATCACATAATAATGACAAAAATGCGTGGGTTATCTCAATAACGTATGTCGTGTTTTTTATTTTCATCTTCTTCCTGGCATTTCCATTCCCATTCTCTATCCACATGTCTCATTTGTACTAGAATAATGAATTAATGTTTCTTTTATTTCTCATGAAGCATTTTATTCTTAATGCTCTTCTATTTGTACGGAACATTTTTGTTATGTACTTGGTTGGTTGGACTTTCTCATAATGATGTTTCTTTTCTTAATTATTTTTGTCCTGCACGGGCTGGATTATTACAGAAGCTTTCGTCAAGTAACATTGAAATTTTTTTTTTTTGTTTTGAAGTGAGACATTGAAAAATTAAATAGTCTGGTCGGTTACAAGGTTGACGGGCCGAGACAGCTGTACTTAATTTTGGGCTTTTCAAGTTGAAGGTGTCTACATGGCCCATGTTCCAAATAAATCGTTGAACCACTGTAAGCATCATGTCCATCTCATTTAAATTCTACGATTTTTCAACCTATCTAAAAAAATAGTAAAAGCATGGTAAAAAAATTTAATATTTGATCTCCAAGTACATTTTTATATGAATATCATGTTCAACACGTCAAATCAACTGTTTTGGCTTTAAAAACGGAGATATTGATTCATAATATGAACCAATCCGCACTATGCATGGTACACAGACTCATTCCTACTTGATTAATTAAATTCTTTACTAATTATTGTGCTCCTTTTGCGGAATGCCATTCCATGTATTATTATATTGTCAATAAACTTAACATAATGATCCCATGAAGGTTTCGTTTTCTTTTTCGTAATGCTAAAGTAAAATCTAGATAACATATAGATGATAGTCATAATTGCACTGGTAACATATATATTTTACCAGTGCAATGATAGGACAAATTTGTTATAAATACATATTTTAAGGACCAATTATTGACTAAAATTGCAAGTATGTGGTACTTTTGAAACATTATTTAAAGACTACATTATATATATGGAGTAGAACTAAGGTGTGATGTGCTCACCAAACTCTTTGGTGAGCACAACTCTACATAAACTATCGGATTCACTTCAAACGAGATTAATCCAACCGTTGAAACCGATGTACTTTACGAGTGATGCATGTACATGCAAAATTTTGAATTTTTTGAATTCATTTAGTCTCAAGTCAAGTGGTCAAAATTGATGAAAAATGAATGATCCAAAATGAAGTTGTTTTAATGCATTCAAAAAATTCTCAATTTTGACCACTTGACTTGAGACTAAATGAATTCAAAAAATTTAAAATTTTGCATGTACACCCATCACTCGTAAAGTACATCGGTTTCAACGGTTGGATTAATCTCGTTTGAAGTGAATCCGATAGTTTATGTAGAGTTGTGCTCACCAAAGAGTTTGGTGAGCACATCACACCCTAGTTCTACTCATATATATGTGTCGTATATAAATTCCATCAAGTGGCCTAACCTATTTTTCTTTTTCTTTTTTTAAAGTATGATTTTGCATTTTGTGTATGCTTGAAGTCTCTTTATTGATCTAAATTGTGGTATTTATTTCTCTTATTCGAACTTGTTTCTATTTGACTTTAATTGATGAGAATAGTTATCAATGGACCAGCTTGATTACTCGAGAACATTATATTTTCTTAAAGCAAAAACATTAAAAAAAATCGGTGGAGGTTTTGTTCAAACGGCTTTAATTAGACAAAGTCTCATCCAAAGCCAGACCTAAACCGTCCAATCTGCATCAAAATCCGCACAAGCATTTAGATTCAATGAGCCATTTAAATTTATTATGATTAAAATATGTTTGTACGAATCTCAATGTAAATTAGAAGTTCACACTTGGCTTTGGATGAGGTTTTGTCCAAAGCCGTTTGGACAAAACCCAATCCCAAAAAAATATATTTGAATATAGCGTACACAAATTAAAAATGGACCAGCATGAACTCTTGTTTACATGGACAAATAAAAAAAAACACGATCAATGGACCAACTTGATTACATTTAGCATAGACAAATTATAAAAAAAAGATTATAACTAAGATATTGTTATTATGCAATTGTATATCTTGTTTGAAATTATACAATTGAGTTATTTCACATTCCTTCTATTATTTTTTTCCTGTAATGTTTGAAATTATACGATTATGTAATTTTTTTTAGTAATTATACGACTCTTGTATTTTTTGTGTGTTATTTCTCATTCCTTGCAAAAATAATGTGACTTGTAATTTTGTACTGCTATATTTTAACTATAATTAAGTTGGTACTATAAAGACTTGTTTGAACCCGTACCAACTTTTTGTATCATGTTTTGCATTCATAAAAATTGAAATTATTTCACTTTTCTTTGTTTTAGTGTTTGCAGTACATGCACCCAAGTCAAGTAAGATATGTAAACCAAAAAAAGTTAGTGGACAAGGTAAGCTAAAAAAATTGCAAGACTTATACAATTTTTCCATTAAGTAAAAAAAATTGCAGTATATGCATATTTGTGGACGCCAAAACAAAAAAAATAAATCATTATTTAAGCAACCAAAATCTAACCAAACATGAAATAGTTCCAACATGGCATAACTTTAGACCTCAAACAAATATTAATAACTTAGACTGGCCTAACCGCCTAAGTGAGAATAACCAACTTCGGCCCCCTAAACTTTAGGCCTCAATCAAACACCACCATAATTCTTATTTTTACTGTGATATAATAACATGATCCACTTTTCTTTTTTTTTAAATGCGGTACCAAATACAATTAATGTGAAGTACTAAAAAAGAAAAATATTCCAATCAGTAACACGGATTGTTTGATTTATTCATGTTTTAATCAAACACACGGATTTCTACATTGCGAGCACCCAGAGAATCCTAAAAATATTAAGAACTGATTGCATACTAAATCTATTAACCCTTCTTTTTAACTTTTCTGCAGCATATTGTGTTGCCTTTTAGTTTCTGCTCTAAATCATAGTCACAAGATTTGTGAATTATTTGCTACGAATAATTTGTTTTTTGGTGATGACGAACTGAACGTTGAATTATTTAGTTGACCTAACTTTGACCGAATTATTCCCGAATAATTCGTGAATTTTACGAACTTTTCTCGAATTTTACGAATTATTCGTAATTTTTTCCCAGAACATTTTTTGTTTGTTTGTAGGACTGAGATCTCTGATACGGATAATTTTGAATCATTCCCGAATTATACCCGAATTATTTCCGAATCACGAATTTTTGACCTCGCTAAACCAAGCCCGAATAATTTATTTGTTACTATGCTCTAAATCTATTAAACCGACTAGCTTCATATTAGGCTCCAAAGAGAAAGGAACACAAAACCAAAATGCATTACTGTTTGGTACTCCCATCAAGAAGTATAGAAATATAGGTAGTATAATTGCATTCTGTAACAGTATGCAAGATGAAAAATGTGAAGGTAAAATATCTAAAATGAAATTTTCTTTTTATTGGCAAGTGGGACCCACAGGAAACCATTCCTGTTTCTTCTTTTTTCTTCTTTGCCCAATCCCCACCGCCTATTTTTTTCTTTCTTCATCTCAAACTCTGTTGCTTTTATTTGTTGTTCTTCTTCCTTGTTGCGAGACAAACCTGAAGAGGGGTTTTTCTCTCTTGATGGCTAATCTGATTGAATCGCTGACTGGGTGTGTGCTTCTCTTTCAGTGCATCTAGTGTGATTATTGGTTATCACTCTTTTCCCTCTTGATTCTATTTTATCTCTCATCCGACAAGGGCTTGGAAACCCATGAAAATTGAGTAGGCAAGTCTATTTTAGTTTGAATTGTATTAGCAAAGCTTGCTTGGAAGTTGAAATTCATGAATTTTTGGTATTTCATTTTTCACATATTGAATCCCTAGTGGGTTTAAACCCGAACTGCTATTGATGGCTCTTGCTCCCTTGTTTACTTGTATTGAATTGGGATTTCAATTTTCTTAGGGGTTGCTATTAAGATTTAATCTTTATTTTGAGTTAAAAAAAACCAAGAAAACCTCAACATATTACTTGGTACCTATGTTACTTGGATACTCTAATATAGGCTTCCGTACCTGTATCTGACACGTATCGGACACGGATACGCACCCGATACGGCCCCGATACGTATCCGATACGTCAGCTGGCATATCGGCTTACGTGGCGTATCCTTAATCCCTTGATACGGTCTCCGATACGGATTGACTCGCTGGGATACGCCACTGACACGTCTAGATACGTCTGGGACGGATGGTCCACTGTGCACCGCGCATACAACCCATACAGTGCACGGTCCACCATGAACCGTGCCAAAACCAAATTATTTTGACGCTGAGGAGAAGAACTGTGGCATCGTACTCATACCACATTACCACTACACCACTTCACGTTTGTTGTTAAAAGATCGTATCTATTGTATATAATGTATAGTTAGCTATAGTTTTGTATTTAAATATTGTATTTATATAATACGAATGAATAATATAATTAAATTATACAAAAATATATATATAATAGACGTATCGTATCCTTGATTTTTGACAATTGCCGTATCGCCGTATCTATATCGTATCCGATACGATACTCGTACCCGTATCCATGCAACATAGATTGGTACCGTTTCTATGAGTCACTGTACTAGTGCTTTTCTACATACTGATATACTGTGTTGAATTATCAGGGGTTTGTTTGTAATAAAGTATAAAATGAAGTGGAAAATCTGTAAAATTCCTATGGCTGGGTAATATTCCCTTGTCAGGGGGGTTAAATTGCAAAAAGGGAAATTTTCATAACCTCGGCTGGAAGTAGAAAATGAAATATGAATTTAATTGTGGGCTTTGGGCCTTTGACTAGAAAATGAAAATAAAGAAAATAAATAAATACTAGAATTATTGAACTTGACATTCGGAAAATATGAAATTGGAAAATAAGATGAGAACGCTTAATTCAATGAACTCTGTAGGAAAATAAATGGACGTGGACCTTAAGGCCATGTTCGGTCCAAGGGAATGGACATGGGAATGGATAAAATATAACTGAATTTTTACTGTTCACGTGGGAAATTTTTTTTTTTCCGAACGGGCCCTAATTGTTTGGACATATGGACTGGATTGTCGGATTATTGGATTGAATCTGTATTGAATTAGAAATGATTAATGAAGTAACAAAATAATTAATCAAAAGGTGTCATTAATTGAAAATGAGTACTTTTATTAATCAAACACAGATTGGGGATGATTATAGATATGCTCAGTTTTATGTATGAGGACTTATCTGATATTAATGAACATTGTATGACCCCACAAGTAGTTAAACTTGGAAGATAATAGTTCTAAGAAAATAATAACTTAAACTATAAACAGTTAAAGGAAAATAAGATTGTTCTAAAATCTAAATAAAATTGTGTTAAGTACTTGCATAACATAAATACGTGAGATATACATGGGATTTTACATATTGAAATACGTAAATTATTTTGTTATACTTAATTGTTATAAATATTGATCAGAATATATATTATTCTGATATAGGCATAATTATGAGAAAGACTGATGAGACAGAATGATCAGGAAGAACAGACTGTTAGCGACCTCATCTGTTGCCCTACGATATTAGGTGCGTGGTTATTGAATTAGTCTGAGATTCATTACTAGGAATTAAATCGTAACTCGCTGTGCATTTTAAATATTTGATTGACTGCATTTATTGAAATGTTAAACTGTTGGCATCATATGCATAGCCCAATATAATTGAATCTGAATTACAGGTAAGTCTATTGACTATCATGTTGATATTGTTAATCGATTGATTGATTCTTTTTGCAAATGATTGATTGAGACCACAGTGATTAAATTGATTGAATATTGAATACTGTAATTCTTGAACCTCCGTATAGTTGAGAAAAATTATTACTATATTGTAAAGTCTAGGTAGCTACTAGACTTTACTCCAGGGCATTTATGCGCATATGGTGAATAGCCCCAACTGAACCCAGTACGGTTGGGTAGGGGATATTGAATAAGTGTGAATTGTGACTGTAAAACTAATGAACTGTGGTAACTGTCTTATCAATGATTTTCTTTCCGATAATGACAGTATTGTGATATTGATTTCGTATTGTTTCTGTTAACCAATTGTCAAGATATTTAGAACTATCTTATCATTGATTTTATTTCCGATAATAACGACATTATGATATTGATTATGTATTGTTTCCGTTAGCAAATTGTCAGGATAGTTAGAACAGTATAAGACCTAACACGACAAATACATGTTATGGTATCTGTCAGTGTTACCAGACTAGAAATTGTAAAGTTAAGAAACCAAATGTTATCAGACTTTATGGTTTAAAAGATTTTGACCCAAACCATTCATTCTGATAAAATCCTGAGAGTTCTGATTTATTTATGTAATTTTTGTTGTTCAATTGGATACTGTTATTGAGCATTTGTATTCGTCATTGTGAAATGAATTGTTAGTTTCTCGTGCGGAGATTTCATTCGAATCAAATAACTTGAGTGGCAATTAGCATTGAGAAATAATTTATTATTTATCACCCGTTTTCCCTTGTGGGATTCACAAGCTTGTTAAACGAAGACCGAGAAACGTTTTTGGGATAATAATTGATAGCAGGGTCATCTAAAGGTATGGAATTTGGGATTATTTTATCTGACATTGTGCAAAGAATTCTTCTCTAGCATCATCCATTATAAAATGTTAGATAACTATTGTAAATAAATTGGGATGTGGTAAAAATAATGGATGTTATTGGCAATGCATAAAAAGATCTATGCCTTATGTTACGTATATTGAAGGGTAAATAGACGCGGTAGAATTGTCGCACCTCCGGATCGGGGGTGTGACACATTCAATTTAAAAACAAAAAAAGATTATATTGACAGAAATTTACATAATAATATTGACAATTAAAATAACACGTATTAACATTCTTTTTTTCAAAAACTATAACCTTGATGTGCACTCATTTTATTGAGATCATCAATTTAGGTTCATACATAAAATTAGTTGAAAGCAGGGAAAAAAAACCCTCTTCCAACAAACACATATACACGCAAAAGCAGGGGAAAAAAAAAAAAAACCAAAAACAGGACAATTAATAAATCGAAATAATAAATTCTTTCTCAATGTCTTAAATAAGTCAATTTTTTTATCAAATTTTGAGTTATTTGAAAATTGATGATTCATTTACGAAGTCATTTCGAAAATTTTCTCCTTCAGGTTTTTTTTTTCATTTAATCTATATATAACTGAATGATTTTAAAATTGCACAAATTTAAGCATATTTATTTTATATGATTTAAAATTACTCTTTAATTTTAATTTTCAAACGAACATGCATAACATAAACAAAAAGATATGGTCAATACTAGACTATCATTGCGAAAAATCATAAATCCAATTCCCAAAAAAAAAGCACAAAATATAGAGAATTATGCTTGGCCAAAATATTTGAAATTAGTAATAAATATATACGTTATTGATGTTTTTCATTTTTTTTTTCAATTTTAATGGTTTAAGACTTTCTCCTAGGGCTGTAAACGGATATGGATATCCGTCCAGATATCCGCTCCGAATCCGCTTATATCTAAATCCGGATTTAAACGGATACGGATACGGATATTTTTTGCATAGGGAAATTTGATACGGATACGGATACGGATAATTCTTTGAAAGTATAAACGGTGCGGATATCTGCACTATCCGGATCTAAAATTTCAATTTCTCCGCTTCGCTGTAACTTGACTTTCAGCGGTTAATATTCCCTAACTCCTCCTCATTCCTATATCTTCTCTATTTCTTTACATTTTTTTAATTTACTTTTGTTTGTCTTAATTGTTTTTAATTTTTTTAATTTAGTATTTGTACTTAAAGTTCATATGACTCAATTATCCGACAATTATTCGTTTCGTAACCGTATTCGAATCCGTATCCGTGAATTATCCGCTCCGTATTCGTATCCGTTTAAGACGGATTTGATTTTGAATTTTAATATCCGTTTACTATCCGTATCCGTATCCGTATCCGCTCATTGAAAAACGGATACAGATTTAATATCAGCATTATCCGCTCCGAATCCGCTCCGTTTACACCTTGCTTTCTCCACACCAGAAATCAGATAATTCACAAAATTGGAAATTCATCTCTTCTTGAAAAATTACATGTCACAAAGAAACTGCTCCACTATTTCTGCGCCAGGTAGTTGGCCACAACAATCCCCGTGACCACATTCTCTCAACACGATTACACGTGTCTACGCCATGCCAAACAAACCTGGTCCCCATTTCTTTAATGACGCGACCTGTCTGGTTGTAGTCAACTCTACAGTAATCCTCCGACGTCCAAAACAGATCAGCATCTACCATCCAACGGTCGACATGGCTTACCGGGTATAGCACGTAGACCCGGCACTGAAAGGTTGGTCAGCGGTTTTGGGTTTATTGCCTTTACTCATTTGACCAAGGCAGCTCTCTTTTTCCAGGCTTGACCGGTTTCACTGATCGCTGCTTCTCCTTTGGTATTTTTCGTATACCACCCTGGAAAAGTTTAATTTTGTGAACAGACAAAAAGTACAATAGCTAGCAAATTCGAACTGTCCAAAGCAACCCATCATTCCTCATCACAAAAAAGAATTGTTTTGTTTTTCTGTGAAAAGAAGTAATTTTATTTAAAATTCTTAAAGATGACTACTTTACATTTTTCTCAATAAGCGAAAGACATAATTGAAAATATAAAAAATTAGATAATGTTTTAATTAATTTCAAGTCATTGTAATATTATAAATCTTTAATTAAAATAATCTTAGTTTATTGAGTCAATTAAATTAGTGGATGCTATTAGTCATTTATTAGATGCCATCCATGCAATTTCATTTAGTTCTTATTCTTACCCCAATTAATGTAAAAACTAGCTGTCAATTAATTATTTGAATTAATCAAGTATTTGGTTATAATGATTAATTAAAATGAAACACCCAACATTTATTATTTGATTAAAATAAAAATTGTGTTATTTATTCATCTACATAACCATACAATTTCATGGGCAATTTTCTAAAGAGTTGTTTACCAATGTAATGAAACCATCATCCTTTGGAAAAAAAAAGGGAGAGAACTCATATGACAAAGCTCCGTATTGATCATAATTGTGACATTTGTTGCTGCTTTCACAATCCCTAGAGGTTATAACCAAGGAGAAGATATACGTTCTGAGCATTTATTCTAGCAAACGCTTTGGCATTTATACAAGGATTCTTATGCTTATTTGCCCTTCTTGTTAATGCTCTGCCAGATGTGACTGTTGACACCTTCGAATTTGCAACAATTGTTTTTCTGTTTGCAACGTGTAGTATGGTTGTGGCATTTGGATTGGGGTTGTATGTGACGCTTGCTCCAGTTTGTTTGCCAATCGCCATCATTCTCCTTGTTATCGCTCTTTTATAGGGTCTCCTGCTCTGTTTATGGGACGTTCTTAATCATTAGTACTAATTTTATTTTTAATGCGAACCTATAGTGACAGTTTATGCCCTGTCTCTCCTGTTCGTTTTCTTCTTGGCTTTCCTGAGTCAATAATTCCAATGTCATTCTCTATCGAAGTCTACCTTGTTTGCTTCATGAAGCATTTTTTCCTTCTTTATATATTTTTTTTTGTGACATAAAAATAACATTTCTGCTATGTACTTGGTTTGTTGGACTTTTTTATAATGGATGTTTCTTTTTCTTTTTTTCTTTTTTAACTGAATTTTTACCTAACGACTAGAAACTTTTGTTAATTTAAATTAGATTTTATTTTTAAAGTAAGCCATTGCAAAATTTAAAAAGTTTGGTTAGTTATCAATTATCACCAATATGTAATTGCTAGGGCCCAAGGCTGACGGGCCTAGACGGCTGTACTTAATTTTGGGCTTTTGAAGTTCAAGGTAGGTGTCTATGAGGCCCATGTTATCTGGCTAGTAATCATGATATATAGTAAAACTATAACATGCATATATATTGTGAAATGGATATGTTAGTATGTTACAAGAAACAATCAAGCATCATGGGCTTTTCAATGTCATATTCAATTAGAACCTAAAAGTCTTTTATTTATTTAATTAGAATTTGATCGTTGCTAAATTAAAATAAAACATGGGCAGAATAAGACCATTTATGAACTTAATGTAGCGGGTTTGGATCGTATGCCTTCCTTTGTTATGAATAGCTGAGTCGGAAATAAAACTTTTCAATAGCAGATTAATTCATTGATGTACTCTTTACGTATAATTGTTTCATTGATTGACACAAGTACTGGCCCGACTCTTACGTATGATTGTTTCAACGGAACGGACTCTCCTGTTTTTCCGATCCCAACCATTCAAATTCGTTGAGATTTGTGTATGAAAAAGTTTCTTTAACGAGATACGCGAATGAAAATTTTTGAATGGTTGGGATCAGAAAAACAGCAGAGTCGGATCCTATTTCAACGAGCCAGTCAGTAATTGTTCAGACTCAGTCCCTTTATAAAGCCTGATTTATAGATGAAACGAATTTTAGGCCCTGTCCATTAATATACTCGTCCAATTTAAATTTATTAAGTATCTCAGCCGTCCATTATAAATCATACGGCTCACAGCTTAACTGTAACCATCCCAGTCGATAATCTGAAATGCGGCTCTTATTATTTAAACACTACAGCAAGGCGGTTAATGTGATATGCCATGGTTTGTTCAGACGTACGGTTTGTTCGTTCATACATAAATTCATCAAAAGAAGCAGATAAGGAGAGAAAATGGGGGATTATGACGTGGTTGTACAGGAATGGCGCGCTCTAAACACCTCTCGTTTTTCCCCTCGCGATAGGATGGATGCTGCGTTGCTTGCCATACACTTTTCAACGCTTCCTCTCCATTTTTATCTGAATGGGATAGATATTTTGTTATTATCCATTTTTTCTTAGAAGAAAAGTAGTATCAACATCAATATAGTTTTTCTGTTACAAGGCTCCACGCAATTTTATGAACTTCATTTTTTTTTGGGGTCAATAGATTAGGAAGAATTTAATTACGTATATCATTTAAAAATCTCGAAATTATCTATATTTTTTCTAAATTCATAATATCATAATTATTTTTTTATATTTTAGAAAGTTGCAAATTTAGTCATCATTTTATCCTATATTAAAAATAAATAAAAATATGCAATATGTGTAGGAGATATATATGATCAGTCTTCTAATTATTAGATTAGATATGTAACTTTGGTCAATTAGTGTGTTGTTCCCGTGCTTCTGGTGTTTTTCTTGATATTATTTTTATAAAGAAAATACTATTAAGTTCAACTGATTTCATTAGTTTCTTAAAAAATGAAAAACAAGTATCTTTCAATTTGTTAGTCAAAGAAGAATATTTTGATAGATCCGAGTAATCAGAAATAAATATAAAACCTACACACAAAAAAATATCTGAACAAAGATTTATTCGTTTGATCTTAATATCCAAAAACTGTACAAAACATATCAAAGTATATAAATAGTATTACTTTGAGACAATCCAATCAACGTTTAACAACTCTGATTCAAAACAAATAAACAGAACAAACTTTTTTAGTCCAAAGACTTTCTGCCATTCGAATTATCGGATCAATTAAAAGCTTTCGTAAAAAAAAAAAAAAGATTTTTATCCATGCATTAAGTGGACACATGAAGGCCTTCGCACATATATACAAAAGAATTCACATCCTCCCCGCCGGTACCTAATAGGAAATCTTTTACATTTACTGGATTTGGACCGTTCTTTTTAATTTGGCACGAATCTCAAAGCCAAATAATGCTCCCCGCGCTAGCCCAAATCTCAAAGTGGCTGAGAATTAATCTCAAACCGTAAAATGAAGGAAATCTTTTACAGTAATGGAGAGGATACTTGTCCATATACAAAATTACTCTATGAAACACATGCCCCACGATCAGCCATACAGACCACGAATCAGCGAATAGGCGAGGACACAGGAAAAAAAAACTCTATAATTGAATATTTCAAAAATAGAAAGAGTGTTTGATTTGCAACATTAATAGAAATATCGGGATCAACGGTCGAAAATTTTAAATATATAATTTTTCTTATTAATGATCTACGTTATGTTGTGTCGAATGAATAAAAAAAATCTATACTTTGAATTGGAACTAATGATCTCGATCCAAAAACTTTGGATTAGGACCGTTGATCCTGATCTTTATAAAAATATTGCAAACCAACCACTTTTATATTTCCGTATCTCTTATTTTATTAATTTTTCTGGATAAAAAATTCTCCCTGCTCCCCGTTCTTAACTAACTTATAGTCCTTATTGTATCCTTACAAATTTTATGGTAGTGGAAACCACGTGTTGTGTCATGGTAAGTTCAGGGACACTAGTAAATTCACCCAACATTGAAAAACAGTCATTTTGTATCTATCTAAAAAAATAATAAAAACTTATAAAAAAAATATAAATTGCTATCTAAACACATTTTAACATGGAGATCTTGTTGAGCGTTCGGGTCGACTGTTTGAATTTGAGAATGAAAAATAAGAATATGAGCATAATTGGGGCCCAGAAAAAATAAATTCCGAACAAAAAAAGATGAATTGTGTATTAGATTAAATTTATGTGGGTGTGCTTTTTTAACTAGCAAACTCATTATTTTAAAAGAAAATTCTACATTTCTGAGGATATGAAATAATATAAAAAGAGTAGGAAGTGAGACGAAAGGTTTTCTCCAGCTGTGGACTTTTCCAACGATGGAATAGGCTACGGGCCACAAGTTAAATTAAATAAATAAAACTAGTTATTGACCTTGAGACTGCACAATGAAATCTTCCCCAACCATATATATATATATATATCTATCCTCCTTCGCTACAGAGTAAGAGCAGTTCAAACGAAACGTGAAAGTAATGGCTATTCCATCTTCCCAAAGCATAAGACCTGAAAGTCAAATGGTACCGGAATTATGTCCAGTTATGCCTGTAGATCTTTTCAGAGCAGTAATGAAAGGCGACAGAGATGTGCTGATACGACGTCTTGGACTACAGCCGGAAGAACAAACAGAATTCCAGGTAATATTTCAGAAACTATTGCTTACTTATATAGCGTCTCTAATCTACCCTAACAACACAAGGATGCACACAAGAAACACATGTTGGCGCCGTGAAGTAATATTAAAACATTTAAATTTAGTTTTTTATTTTATTTACATTATTATTCTTATGAATTGTCGTCGTTATTGTTATTGTTGTTATTATTATGATTATTGTCGTTAACATTGTTATTCTTCTTATTGTTATTATAATTTTAATCAGAATTTTTCAAGTGTTTATATAAATAAATAAGTACATATTTTCTTAACATTCGTCTGTTTACTAAAGTTTCAACTTAAGATTATTTAATAATTTCTCTTTATCATTCAGAAGAAAGTAAGTTTTAATCGGGTAACTTATATTAAAATTGTGACAGAAAATTTCATATAAAAAAGATAGGCAATTCGAAACTATCATAAGAAATTTCTTTCAACTTATAAGCACCTACTATTATTCTAGTTTTAAAATTAACTTGAACACACTTAAGTTACTCTTTTTTTTGTTAAATGTCGAAAATAAACCTTTCAATTTCATTGAAATCAAATTGTTCATATTAGATAATAATAGGGCCATATGCCAATGGCCCTTGACCAACCTAATCTCGGCTCATAAACGTCGTTATTGTTGTTGTTGTTGTTCTTCTTGTTATTATCACCATCAACATATATCATCCATCAACATATATCATCATCCTCATTGTAATTTGTAATTAACCACTGCGTACTATCATCAACACCACCACCACTGCTGCTATTGCTAATATTATTATCATTTATATTATTGTTATTGTTATTTTTATTATTTGGGTGAGGAATTAACACATATTCAGGTCAGCAAGTTATTTTGAAGACACTGATATAATAAGTAATGGATTGGAGGTGATATTAGATAGTCTTAAATATACTCTTAAATGGTTTTAATGCTCCTAATTAAGCTGAGTAACCATCAAGCTGATCGTGACATGCAGCTTTGGAAGTATTCCTATCTAATAGGAGCGTTCCCCAGCCTAATTAATTATGAGCAAAATGCCTGAGAGAGATGATTACCTCCTCTGTCTTATCTTCCAAATCTTTGAAGAAGATATAATTCATAAGTCCAATTTTGATGCGTTCATGAAATTTTACATTATCTAATCAGGTGACAATAGAGGCCTCTCCTTCTGCCCCCGAAGAAGTAAACACAGAAAACCAGACTGTCCAATCCGAGCTTCAAAGTGCAACGCGTTCTGGAGACACAATTCTTCACCTACTTATTACTAAGGGGCACAACAACCTAGCTTTGAAGGTGTTTCAAAGAGATATGTCCCTGTTGATAGCACAGAACTACATGTTAGAGACACCTCTATACTGTGCTGCGAAGGTCGGTAATGAGAAGGTCATCCACAACCTCTTTGAAAGTGATTGTGTGGTCGTGAAAGATGCTCTCGAAGAAAGAAAGAAGAATGGAGACACAGCCTTGCATGTTGCTGCAGAACACGGTCATGGAGATATCGGCCGCTTGCTAATGAACTTGGATCCAGAATTGGCATACAAAGTCAATGACGAAATGAAATCTCCATTCTACATGGCTATAACCGAAGGGCATACTTCGATGGTATGTACCATGTTAGAAGTTGACCCTAATCTAGCATGCACTCCATTTTCAGATGGAATGTTTCCTATTCATGAAGCTGCATGCAAGGGATACAAGAACATTCTAAATGTATTCCTTAAATACTACCCTGATGATGCCGAGTTCCAGGATTCTCGTGGAAGAAATCTTTTTCACATTGTTGCGGAAAAGAATTGGGTACGTATTTTTTCAGGTCTATTTGAGGACGCCAGTTTTAAAGAAAAGCGAGAAAAAATGATTACTGCAACAAATTATGAAGGAGATACACCATTTCACATTGCAGCAAAGATGGGACACAGGTCAATTATGAGAACTATTTGGGAACACTATCAAGTTGAAGAAACAGTCCAAAACAAGAAGGGCAATACACCACTCCAACTTTCCGCAAACCAAGTAAAAACTAGAGAGGTATGCCTAAATTAAAGAAAACATCAGAAAATTATTTCCGGTTTATTTTAGTTAACTTGTGTGTTGCTACCAACTACTGAACTACCAAGCTTGCAAAACACATACTAGCTAATTCAGTAATCTGGTTATACATAATAGCTTCAGTGTCAACACCTATATATGTGACTTAAGCTCGTAGTATAGGCAAAGTCTAACATATTTTTTATCTGAGGCATAGTGAACAATAGATATTTTTTTATAAATTTATCTAAGAATTGTGCTGCCAAAGTACTACAACACCTATATGAATTTTACTCCAGTACACCTTTTTACTAAAAAATGTTAGAATTTTGATATCAACCGTCCGATTTTTCCATGACTGATTTAGAAAAATAAATAAATATTCAAATTCTGGCTTTACTGGTATAAAATATATTAAATTTAATTGAGAGCTTAACATCTGTGATATCTACTAGTCCAATCTATATGTTATTTACTAAACCTGAAAATTAAATTATTGTGTTAATTCCTGCAATTGTATACTTCCTGTTAATTTACAATCGTTCTATGAATTTATAGTTACTATATATGGATCTTATAAAGTTTCTCAGTGCATTGGAGTATCACCCAATACCACAAATATATATATCTTTTCCCTTTGCATTATTTTTCATATATTAGAACTTGATATCTGTTACTTCATTTCGTTATTTTTTTGCAATTAATGATAGGTAACAAAGTAAATAAGACGTGGCTTGCTTTCAATCATATTTTTTCATTCGAACTGTTGGTATTGGTTAATAAGTGTGATGTTGGTTAATAATATTATAACATAAACTTGTTTTGTCTCTTACAGGATATTGATCATGACATGATTGACGAGTACCTTAAGACTCATGAGGATTATAAATTTACTCGCAAGTGGTTTGACGATGTAATGGAACCACCATTGGAAAATAAATGGGAGAGAACTCAAGTCATCGGACTGGGCTCCGTACTTATCACAACTGTAACATTTGCTGCCGCTTTCACAATCCCCGGAGGTTATAACCAAGACCACGGTACACCAGTTCTAGGGAGGAGATTTATGTTCAAGGCATTTGTTCTAGCAAACGCCCTGGCTTTTATACAAGGATTCTCTAGCTTATTTTCACTTCTTTCAGAAACGAGTTACGGAGGTCTATCTGACCACGCTCTCGTATTTGCATCATTATTATTTCTGTCTGCAGCGAGTAGTATGGTTGTGGCATTTGGATTGGGGTTGTATGTGACGCTTGCTCCAGTTTGTTTTCCAATCGCCATCCTCCTCCTTGTTACCACTCTCTTTTTAGGAACTCCTGCCTTGCTTATTTGTGTTAAGAAGGGAAAATTCATTTTTGGCCCCATCTTTTTAGGGAGAATCCATTTTAGGGACTCCTGCCACTCTATTATATTCACATTTTATGTCATGTCTTTCCTGTTCATCTTCTGCCTAGCCTTTATGTAGCTCGACATCTAGCTTTTTTCTTTATGTTCTTTTATTTATGACATCACGAAACATTGTTTTTTATGTTCTCATAATAGATGTTTATTTTTTTCTTACTTAATTTTTTCCTCTGAACGGGCCGAATTTTTACATAACCTTTGTGTAATTGTGTTAATTTACAATGGAAACCTTTGTTTAGGAAGGAAACCCAACTCGCATAAAAATTGTAGCTGTCAGGCTAAATTAGGTGCCTAGCTTAATTCCCTCAATTAGGCAAAATACATAATTCAATATTTTAGGCAAGCCACCAACAGCTACAAGAGAATTAGGCTATAAAGAGCCATGTAATACCTCTGTATATCAAAAATTGTTTTTCAGTGCATCATTTCTGTTCTTTCTATCACATCACAAAATTCATTAATAACATATGTGCACATTCTTCCTATAATATCAAAAAACGAAATGAAATTCTCAATAATTTATTGTGCTGGTCAAAACAATATCAATAAATGTGATCGTAATATTAAGAAGATTTTCCAAGAAAAAAAATGCAGTGTAGTTGGGTCTTTTGTTTACTTGACCAATCAAGAACAATGCTTTCCAGTATATATCAAAGTTTATCTGGGTGGACTTGGATGTTTGAAAACTTCTTGAGAAATATTTCGTTTCATAATTCGATCCCTGCAAGATTGCTGGAATAGTGTAATAACCAGTTTAATACATGTTCGGTACTTTTATTTGCCCTGCGATTAGACAGGTGATCAGAAAACCTCGGTTTTGTCTAACCTTTTTTTTTAGTCTTGGTATGGTATTTCACATATAGATTTTCTTCTAGTGTTCTTCACCACCATATTTATTGATTTTTTACATCAGAAATCATTCCATTGATTTGATAAAAAGATAAAATAGTCAAAACGCAGAACAAATTCTCTTCAAATTGTTCCTATAAATCTCATTACTAAATATACAAAATCAAAGAAAATGACTAATTTATCTTACCTTTATAATATATGAATTAAAGAAAAGGAGAGAGAAGGGAAAGGTGGCCCAAAATTGGTTGAAGTTCAAATCCAACAAGTCAAGTGTTTCAAGAAAACATGTGGCCCAAAATCTATTAAAGCCCAACCCCACATGCAAATAAAATGGAAAATCATGTTACGCCAAGTCATTCCAGCTCCGTACAGAGAAGAAAAGAAAAGTTAATAATTGCACAGGTAGAGACAAGCAGAACAATAATAACTGCATAGAAGTAGAACCAGGTCGTAATTTCAAAAGACCCCGGATTATTTACTTACTGCGAATAGTCCAAAACAGACTAAACAGTACAATTATTACTAATCCTAGGTCGTAATTCCTCTCCTACGGGCTTTGTGGAGTGATCCTTCTTTGCTTGTAAATTATTTTTTTGTCGTATTATTATATTATATTGTAAAGTAATAATGTTGTTGTTTGTAAGTTTATTACAAGAAGAACACAACAACATTAGAACAAATATTTAATAAAAACAACGAGGCCAAGGCGTACTCTATTCTCATAAGTTTATACCATCACGATTACTATAAAACCATATATAATCCCGTTCACCTCATAGTCATGAATTTTGCATGTTAATTAACTTAATCGGAGTATTAATTGCTATATAAACTGTGCGTTCACATAGTTGTTTGGATAGAGTATTTCATAAAACAATGATACTCTTACCAGCCTTAAATCATAAATCCAATTCAAAACAAAAAAAAGTGCAAAATATATATAACCTTACGCAAAACAAGAGAATTATGCTTGAACAGATATTTAAAATTAATAATAAATATATATACTGTTAATTTTTGTAATTTTTATTTATTTTAATAATGACTTAAGACATCTCCACACCAGAAATCAAATAATTCATAACATGACACATCTAACATCAGATGTCATGCTCCGCCGTGTTCTAGTAATGCATATTGTGTCGTATTCACGTGTTACTTTTTTTAAATGTGTTTGACATCAAATTTCATAAATTTGCTGGTATCCGTCACATGCATATATATTTTAACTTTAATCGAGTTTTTTTAGAGGATTTTGAATAATTCAAGTTTTTCCTTTCTACTTAAATCATTTTTTGCCCAAGCCTTTCTTCTGTTTATATCAATAATTGGCTTGAACAACTAAAACTCGTTTTGCTGATGCAAAGATTTTGGTGGTAGTTTAGGAGACCTTCAAACAAAACTATATATGGCCTGATTGGAAGATGCTACATGTCTTGCAATTTGCATTATAAGATGACTATAAAATGTGAGAAAGCAACATACCATCTGAAAGCGTCCCTACAACATGTCATCCGAAAAACATACAACAATATTATATTTCTAAAATCTGGAAATAAGGGCATTGTATCTTTTGGATTCAAACTTGCCAAGTCAATCAGTCTTATTTTCACATTGCAACTAAACGACGTCGACATCATAAGCTTTTAATAAAAAAAAACTATGTAATTAATCCCAAATATTTAATTAGAAGTTCGGCTACACTATTTCTAATATTAAACGCCAATATATCCTAATTAACCGCAATAATGTATCCAAGTTCTCACCTAATACGTACATTTTGACCTAATTAAAGCTATTAGTGTTATCTTGTTTAAGAGAAATGCAAGATGGACATGTAAAATATGTACTTTTGGACCTCTGACGACTTATAAGTTATAAATAATAAAGTATTAATATTAAGCAATGAAATATTTAAATTAAAGTTCGATGGTGGTTGATAAACTTCTGACGTACCAAAACAAAAGCATTTAAAGTTAACAATAACACATACAAACTGAACAAATAGAATTTAAGATAAATAATAAAATATATAAACCGAACAATTAATACACAGGCTAAATATCGAAGTATTAATACTATAATATTTAAACCTAATAATAAAGTACACAGACTGAATAATAAAGCATTTAAACTAAATGATAACACACTACACTGAATATTAAAATATTAATTGATCTGAATAATTTATGAAGACTGATATTAAATCATGACATCTATTATTCTTATCCAGTCTATTTATTATTCATGTTGAGTGCTATATATTATTATTCAGTTTATTGCTTTATATTGTTATTCATGCATGTATTTTTATTGTTCACTTCGTTTGTAATTTTGTTATTCGTATATTGATGACTTCATTATTCAGTCAAACTGGTCAGGACACACTTAAATATTCATAATGTAAAAAAAATAATTCTTTTTGAAATTAAATTAAATAATTAATTCTTCTGAAAATAGAATGACATTTTTTTCAAAAAATAAATGAAACTGCACTAATAGCACGGTTCATCAGATACAGATTTTTGAGACCTCTGAGATATCGTGCCTATTAGCAATGGACAGGGTCAGTATTAATATGCTTTGAGATTTGCGCAGAAAGAATTTAAATGGTCTAGATTTTGTACAAATTCACTCATAGTTTTGAGATATCAGGATGCGAACTCGTACCAACAGTGGTATCATAATGGGATCTGTGTATTAGCTTTCCAAAAGAGAGATGGTATATATAGGTTACAATTGGAATGGACGGTCCAGATTTACTCTCAGTTGGTTCTCATTTGCGATGGTGCAGGGAGCCAGTATTATTTGTGCTTTAAAATTCATGTCAAGTTAACATAACGATCTTGGACCGTCTGTTACAATTGTACTCAGTCAGCTAACCTGAGGGGATGTGAATTGTACGTCGTCACGTAGTTCATTTTGGCCAAGATTGAATAATAAAATGGAATATTTATTTGTTGATGCAACTAATTAAACTGAAATTTTTGCTTGCTTATGTCAATTCCTAATTTTTTTTAATTTTGTTATTCATGTATGAATGGGCTAATTAGGCGGTGCTGTTTCTGTGCTTTCTGCAACGAATTGCCTTATTTTGCGTCAGTTGTAAAAATAAGTATTATTAATAAAGAAGTATAATCTAATAAATCAAGATCATCACAAAACTAAATATAATTTATTGCACAAAATTTATATATTTAGACAATCAATTAATTACATTAGTTTATTAATTTAAATAAATCATGGAAAAATGAGAAAATGTTGGGTTGAAGGACATAAATAAACAGTGTAATCAGAGTGCATATATATATATTGACAATATTGCCAAAAATTTTGTAAGGCAGTGACTGAGGTCAAAGCACCATTCCAGTACCCTTTTTTGTTTGTTCATCTATTCCACTCTGGACGTTCATATTCAATATTCTGATTTGGAATAATTCCGGCTTTAAATTTAAGATATTACTCACCGGGATTTGTATTGAATATTCTGACTTGGAATTCTACTAATTAAATTTATGTTTACCTAATTAAAGCCAAAAGGCCAGTGAATTCATCTTCAAAATCTGCACATACAAGAGATTAAGCTATTTGTGAAACAAGAGGAGGGTTCAAATGCCTCCATGTTTTGAACTTTTATTTTGTCTCAAAATTTAGAACTAATATAACCTTAATTTAATAAATGTCAAAACAAAACAATTAGATATGATCTATATTATTTTCTCTACATGTAAAAAAATCACTACATTTCAATTTTGTACTGATTAGTATCAATGGCTTGCAAAACACTAATGTGGATAATTTCTGGAGATTGATTTTTTAACTTATTGATTAAAACTAATAATTTTTTATGTACATGTAGAGAAAATAATATATATTACATTTAACCGTTTTATTTTGATATATAAATTTAAGAATTTTGTTATTAAAAAATTAAAAATGTAGAAATGATGAAGATACAAAAATTAAAATGATTTAAACTCTCTTCATGGAACAAATTTTGTAAGATAGATCAAGTACTCGATCCAAACATTAATTATTCATTGATATCTAAAATTTTAATTTAAGAAAGTGAGAGAGAAGCGAATTTTCGTTAAAGTTGAAATCCAATATGAACCAACATTTTTATTAATATCCAAAGTTAATTACAAATTAATAAATATATTCAGTTCACATGAGTTTTGTTAAAAATGTCCAAACCGGCCATTAAATGGCCGGTTTCCATTTTAATTCAAAACCGGTCATTTAATGGCCGGTTCCCAATTTTTTTTAGAGAGAGAGGGACTGGGAGAGAGAGAAAGATTCTTAAGATGGGCATAGCATAGTTGGCTAGAAGAAAAAGTCGTAGGAAACTCGGATTGAAGTTTGCACTCGGTTTGGCCAAGATCAAACAAATGCATTTGGTTGGATGCGTGTGTTACATCGGTTGCATGTATCGGTGCATCATCGATGTTTTATTAGCCTTAGCATTGACAATTAAGCAGGGTAGTACTAAAAAAA
The DNA here is from genome assembly GCA_025461125.1 of Carex kokanica. NCBI lineage: Eukaryota > Viridiplantae > Streptophyta > Magnoliopsida > Poales > Cyperaceae > Carex > Carex kokanica. Next base: position 567,803 of record JAJGRX010000985.1, on the reverse strand, counting down.
ATATCGGTGCGTCGCTGATGTTTTTGTAATGAAACATCGATGTTTTATTAGCCTTAGCATTGGCAATTAAGCAGGGTAGTGCTAAAAAAATATCGGTGCGTCGCTGATGTTTTTGTAATGAAACATCGATGCACTTCTGCCGTTGTTAAGCCGTGCATAAAGTATCGGTGCGTCATCGGTGTTTTTGTACGAAATCATCATTTTTTTAACTTTAAACGGCCATAACTTTGGCTAGAGAACTCGGATTTGCGCGTACGACCCCAATTCGGAAAGCTTGGGTCATCCCCAAGGAGCCGACAGAATCAGAATTGCAAAAAAAATGTCGTTTAGTGCCTCAAAAATTGAGTTAAAGTTTTTTATCATCGGTAGACACACAACGACCCATATGCGGCTAGTGATAGTGTCGTATGCAGCATAGTAAAAAGTCAGAACTTGTATCAAAATTACTGATGATTAGGAAGGATAGGAAACATGAATCACATTAAACCAACTGGATCAACCTGAACTAGTGAAATTGTTAAAACTTAGTACCTAAAAAACGTAGTTTAGTGTTTGCATGCGGCTAGTGAATTTAATTTGACAATAACCAGCATCCTAAAATTGAGTATCTTTCATTTTGTAAGATGTTAAAATCTAACATGATGCTGAAGAGCACGATGCTGAAATCTAACATCTCTCTCCCAGTCCCTCTCCTCAACCGGCCACTATGAAGAGCAAGATGCTGAAATCTAACATTAAAAATTCGAATTTTTTTTTAAATATTTGTTAGATTACTTTTTTTGATGTATAATTAGCATATTTATACTAAATTACTTGAAATTATGTTAGCGAAATTTTGCGTATTTCAGTATAATTATTGTAATTTTGCATATTTCAGTATAATTATTGTTAGTTTGCGTATTTCAGTATAATTATTGTAATTTTGCATATTTCAGTATAATTAGTGAAATTAGTGTAATTTAGCGTAATTTAACGTAATTTAATGTAATTTAGCATAATTTAACATAATTTCAAGTAATTTAACGTAGTTTAGTATAAATATGGTAATGCTAATTATATATCAAAAGAAGTAATCTAACAAATATTTTGAAAAAAATTTGAATTTTTAATACTAGATTTCAGCATCTTGCTCTTCTTAGTATCTAAAAAATAAAAAAATTGGGAACTGGCCATTAAATGCCGGTTTTGAATTAAAATGGAAACCGGCCATTTAATGGCCGGTTTGGATATTTTTAACAAAATCCATCTCAACTGGATATATTTATTAATTTGTAATTAACTTTGGATATTAATAAAAATGTCAGCAATATGAATTAAAAGCTTTTGTTAACAAAAATAAAAAAATAAAACTATTCTTACTCCATTAATCAATTAGCAACATGAAGACGCGCGTTCACACCAAGTTGAAGTAAAAGAACAGAAAGAGAAGCCGCCTCTGCCTACCCTGTCCTGCTTTTAGTCAGTGAATGGAAAAGCGTTGCATACAGACAGGGAAGTAAAAGAACAGAAAGAACAGAACAGAAAGAGAAGCCGCCTCCGCCTCTGCCTACCCTGTCCTTGCACTTATAAAATAGGGCGGCGGGATTGACATTGCTATCCTGTAGAATGGTTGTGACAAAATATATAAACAAATGGACCAAAAACTAATATATTAAAAATAAAAAACAGTAACGTTGGTTGAGGGTGACAGGGAAGGCTAGGGGCGATCTCCCCTTCTCGCTCCCTTCCCTTCCTGCACTAAAAATATTTTAGAAAGAAGGACACTAATTATTATTCCGAAATGTTCTCTCTCATCTCATCCAGTACGAAATTCATTATTATTTTACTTTAAAATTCGCAGATATATAGTTCACTATTTAAATACACACGAATCGTCATTTCCGATCATAAGGTAAAACAAAGTGTATTAGAAAAATCTAGGTGATTTTTTTTAATTCTTTGAGAAATTTTATTTCAGAGGATATGAAATAATAAAGAGACAAGAAAGAGAGATGAATGGTTTTCCCCAGTTGAGTTCTCTATCCCAAATTCCCAATGATGCAACATTCTAGAGGCCGGTCATAACTCATAAGTTAACTTTAATAAATATAGCCCCCGTTTTTAAAATTCAAATAGGACAGCGTATCTATGGGGTCTAGATATGATAAAGTTAATGGTTTTTCACTTTTTTGTCTACGCATTTTTCCAATAAAACTTATTAACTAAGTTATTGCGTAAAAGGGGTGATTATTTCCCCCATCCAACAACTCTTTAGTCATTTTCTATTTTTGTTCAGCACACATGAGGCGCAGGCTGCAGACGTGCGATCTGAACTCGACTAATTAATCAAACGGAAGTAAATACAAATGACAGTGCCCAATGAATTCTAAACTAGGTTATATCAACTGATCAACGGAATTCATTATTACACAAAATTAAATTGATGCACCTCGGAATCCGATCAGCATTGAGTTGACATATTATTTTGTAAAATGATATCCTCCATGTGAATGCTTTGTTTCTTCCAGCATCGTTAATTTGTTGTAAAATGATATCCCTATGACATATTATGGCATACGGATGGATGGATTTTGAAGAAGATGTTTTTAAAATTTATGCAACACGATCGAATTTAAAACAATCGAACGGTCTCGAGCTGCGTACGTACACCCATTCTTTCAATTTCATATCACAAAATCGTGACATTTACTAGTTTATATATTCTCAATGAATTGTGAAGAGAAAAATAAATACTTGTTTCTTCTTCTTTTTTAATAAATGGTTTATTTCTCTAACTGTGACACATATATGGTGACATATAGGCATATGTTTGTGGATGTGTTATAAGTAAAAAAATAAATGAATTTTTTCTCTCTCAAAACTAACCAATTAGAACTTTAGAAGATTGAATATTTCTAATTTTTTGTTTTTTTTAATAAATGGCAAAAGTAATATTTTATTATATAAATATAAAATGGGTTTTAATAAAATAGTTATTTGGTAAATGTGTGAATTTTTAAAATTTAGAAGGGTATAGATGATATTATGAATTTTAGAGAGACCTATACGTAATTCTAAGATTATTGAGGGGTATACATGAAATTCTCCAAAATTATAAATCCAGCTGGAGTTTGTCTTCGCATCAACAAAATTGTAAAAAAAAATCTTCCGAATTTATTGCACACTTGATAGCTCTTAAATCATTAATCGAACAATGTATGACAAATTTAAAAACCACGTGAATCACATTTTATTTATGCACTAGAAGGCCCCTACAGTTGTGTATATTACAAAAAGTTGATACCAAGAGCAATTCGGTATTGACCTCCTGCAAGATATCATTCAAGGCATCCATGGTACGTATCAATAGCCGTCAGTAGCTGTTGTGACCCAACCAATTAAAGCAAAACGAAAGTGGAAAAAGTGTATAGGCACCATGAATCCAGAGAAACAGATTAACAAAAATAACGTCGGCCACATGAAAATTTCTCTGATATACCTTTAGGAGGAAATAATATATGCATACATTTTCGTGCGCACAAATTGTAAAACGGATTAAACGTCTTAGAGTTCATCATACTCAAAAGTAGATCCGATGTCCATGGGATCTACTTCACTCGATCTACTCCCTGGTTAAGTCCTCACAGTGATGCAACAATATGTTACCGGTCATAAGTTAAATCAATTAAATACAACGCATTATTGACTTTCAGACTCCACTATAGAATATTCCCCATGTATGTGCAACATGCACGCGGTAAGTTATATAAATATAGCACATTGATTTTCAGACCGGACAATAAAATCTTCCACAACAATCTTTCCTCCTTAGCAAAAGAGTAAGAACAATTCAAGCTAAACGTGATACTAACGGCCATTTCATCCACCCAAAGCATTAGATCTGAAAGTGAAATGGTGTCCGGATTACGCCCAGTTATGCCAGTAGATATTTTCATGGCAGCAATACAAGGCAACAGCGATGTATTAATACCACGTCTTGGACTACAGCCAGAAGAACCAATGGAAACTCAGGTTATATTTCGTAAACTAATTCTTGCTTATATATATATATAGTGTCTGTAATTAATCTACTTAATTAAACGGGGGAAGCTAATACTAAGACATTACATTTAGTTTTCATTTTATTTATATTATTAGTGTTATTAATTTTCATTGTTTGTTCTTATTGTCATTATTATTATGAATTTTATTGTCATTGACGTTGTTATATATTCTGCTTATCTTTATTATAATTTTTATGAGAATTCTTTTATTGTGCATCTAAATATTTAAGTATATATTTTATTAACATACGTATGAGTATGACTACTAAAATTTAAACTGAAGAGATTTAATAATTTTTCTTTTTAATTAAGAAGAAGGTATTTTTCATGGAGTAACTTATATATTAAGATTGTAGTACACTTTTTTATATACAAAAAGATAGGAAATTTGATACTATTATTGAAAATTTCTTTACTCCAAAATCACAAACTATTATTCAGTGAAAAGGTCCAGCGATTTCAGTGAAATCAAATTGTTTAAGTTAGATAACAAACATCTTGTACTAAATGCTTTGAGTTATGCTCACCAAGAGAAGCACACACTAGCTTTACTCTAGTACTTAATATATGTAAAACTAGGGGTGGCAACAAGCTGAGCCCAGCACGTAATCGGCTCGTTTATTCACCGAGCAAGCTGGACCGAGCTGACTTTAGAGGTCTGAGCTGAAATCTCACGACCTGGCTCACTAGATCTGGCTGGATCTTATTTTAAGAATAAAATAAATTATACAAACTATTTGGACCGAGTTAGATATATAGCATAAAATGCAAATAAATTCTTACAAATTCAAAAATTCATATCTAGCCGAGTTTGCTCGCGAGCTGGCGATAGAGCTAGACTCTATCTTGAACTTGTTTAATGTGGACCGAGAACTTGTTTAATGCGAGTCACAATCGAGCCACGAGCTAAGAGTTTTTTTTGCCACCCCTACATCATACAGCTACTTATGAATATTTAGAAAATTCCTAAAGATGTAACAGTTCCATCAAAAATTAGACAGACAATATTTGACCAAAGAACAACTAGTAATAAGTCTTTGTTAATTAAGAAAACATAGAAGCTTCATCAATTTTAATTTTCAGCCAAATCATGTACTAATTTTACTGGTTTGTAGCTGACAGCTCCTTCACATCACATGACATGATAAGAGTGAGTTTAAAATTAAAATGATTAATCTTCCTCTTTAATTAGTTTTACACCGGAAGAAGTCAATAATTTTAGAACGGTCCTAAGGATTTAACTGAAGCCCCCTATAACAAATGTAATTATGTTCTACTAAAATATCAATATCATGACTGCTCGTCTTACTAATTCAGTTAAAAGTTTTCCCTTGAGAGAGATTTGTGAATTAATACACCATAGATCCTCAATAGTACTACAATCAAAATGAATTACTTCGTTAAAAGAAGGTATCCAAATCCTGCTGCATAGACTAATAAGGAATTAACAAAATAGTGACCAACAGTTACAAGGTGTCCATCAAAATTAAAAGTACAAGTAATATTACCTTGTTGCCCTCTTTTAGAGAGATTGAACGTAATCAATATTCTATTTTTTTAATTAACCAAAATAGATTTAATTTTAAGGAGTATTTAAAATTTTTAATTTACTCGATTTTTAATTGAGTCCTTCGTGCTTGCTTTTGAATTGGTTTTGCTTATTACCATCTTTTTTTATTTTTAACATATATGCGATGCCATGTCTCTCGATCAGAGTTTTTTTAATGAATCATTTCCTGTGTTGATTAATTTATAGCACAAATCAGGGACGTTAGGCCTAAATTTTGTTGACTGGTTAATCATTTTGTACCAAATAATACTCTCTCTATATAAATATAAATATTAATATATGTATCTTTGCAAAGACATCAATTCTAAACAGGCCTCGACAACTGAATGCACTTTCCTATCCAATGGTATCATCACTATCAAGCAATAATCCTTCTTCAAATAGCAGCTTGTCACAGGTTAATATTTAAAAATGTTCTTCTCACTTTGTAAGTCTGTTGTTGAAGAATTTCATGGAGTTCCCTCCTGAGTCCTGCCTAAATATATATAATATAGAGTAATTGTATCTTCTTAATTCTATCACCTAGTCCCCTACGCCCCCAATCGTTTCAGTCAACGCGCTAAAACTCAGTTCCCTATGAAACCCCCAATTTAAAAAACTCTTTGGTTTCTTATTTACCCTTAAAAATTTCAATATATCTTATTTAACTTCCAACTCTCACAAACCTTTCTTATTTGTCCCTTGAGTTTTTTGGATTAAAAATCATGCAATGAACAATTTGTTATTCCGACTATGCCCCTCGGCCAACTATGTTTCTTTTCAAATACTATTTTGGTATTGTTTATTGAGATATAAATATTTGATATTAATATTTTCAGATAAAAAAAATTAATATTTGTTATAATATGTTAGGTAGAAACACTTGATACATGAATTATTCATACTTATGAATACTTGCAATAGTTGATATTAATACTTTCGAACGTTATTCAATGTCATAAGGAAAAAAAATTGATAGAATATGTTAGATACAAACACTTGATACATGAACTATTCACACTTGTATTATGAGGTATGAATATTTGCAATACTTGATATTAATACTTTCAGACATCATCCAGTGTCATATAGGAAAAAAATTAGTAGGATCTTGTAAGTACAAACACTTGACATATGAACCGTTTACACTTGCATGACGAGGTATAAATACTTACAATATTTGATATTAATTCTTTCAAATGTTATCCAGTGCCATATGGAAAAAAAATTAAAATTCGATAGAATCTGTTAGGTACAAATACTTGACACACAAACTATATACACTTGCATTACGAGATATGAATACTTGCATGACGAGGTATAAATACTTGCTCAACAAGATATGAATTCTTGTACGACGAGGTATCAATACTTACGCGATAGACAATCCAAACATATTTCATCATGGATCTTATTTGAAAGATAAAATTGCATCGAAGATGTTCGTGATTTTAGATTCACAAAATTTCTCACAAATCGTCAGAAAAATGGGTAAGAATGAACAGAGAAAAAAAATCACCTCTAAAAACGTGCAAAAAATGAGTGTATGATGAGAGAGATAAAAAAAGTTGATATATTCAGTTTTGAGTGAGGCTATGGTGCTATGCATAGCACGGATGGCTAGTGTACTACGGCTCAATATGGTACTTTTTAAAATCCTAACGGTCGATCCGACCGTTCAATGTGATATCCATATGAATATGTACTTGCAAACTAAATTTTATATTTTTTCGAATTTTTTTACTATTTTTTCAGATAGGTAGAAAAATCAGTGTTTTTTGAAAATTCTGGACCATCAAAATTCTACCTATCTGAAAAAATAATAAAAAAATTCTAAAAAATATAAAATTTAGTTTGCAAGTACATATTCATATGGTTATCACATTGAACGGTCGGATCGACCGTTAGGATTTTAAAAAGTACCATATTGAGCCGTAGTACACTAGCCATCCGTGCTATGCATAGCACCATAGCCTCACTCTTCAGTTTTTTATTATAAATACTTGCACGCATAGATATCTATACTTGTGCGCGCCATTGTAAAATATTTCAAATATAAAACATATTAAGTATTTAATTTGGCTATCCCCTCAAGTAGTTAGTGATCCCTCAGATAGTTAATGCATGGGAACGTTTGGGAGATTTTAGCTTGGAGTTAACTAAGCGCTCCCTATAATATAATATTCTATTCGAACTAATTAGTTTTGAGTTGCTTCAAATGTCAGTCTGTGTGGGAGCGAAGAGATGGACTAAAAGGCCTCGAAGATTGGTCCATTAGAGTGTGCTCCTGAAGACCAAAGGTAGAGGGAAGGAACGAGAAGGGAAGAAAGGGATCAGAGACGTGTTTACTCTGTCTAGACCTGATTTGAGGGTGACGTATATATAGCAATTTCACCCTCTCTCCCCTTCACTTCCCTTATGTCCCTCTCTGAATGACTTTGGTCAGGTCCGGTCTGGTCGCTCTACCTCCCTTCCATTTCCTTTCCTTTAATGAGGGTTCTTCTGGAGCACAGCCTTAGTCCCTTTCAAATTATCAAGTAAATGGACTCAAAAAGTACAATTCTCATCTTCCTATCATCGAATCTATTTTTCAAGTAAGAGTTCGTTTGTTTTTTTATGAGCAGAGGAGTTCTTATTGGAGAATAAAGGATCCCTCCATTTAAAATAAATGTTATATTTGTCAATTCAATTTTAAAAATAATTAAATAAAAAATAAAGAAAAGGAGATAGAAGAAATATTTTAATTTTATGAGAATGTTGGATAATCGACCTCTGTTTTTTTCATTATTTAATTCAATATTTCGTAGTATATAAAAAATATTCTGTACAAGATCCTGTTGGTCCCGTTTAAAATCTATTTACATCTCTAAGACTCTACTGCATCTAAACATTTTCAAACATCGTCCAATACTCAAACTAATCAAGAATCCACTATTTTATTATAAGACATCACAAATACTAATTTAAAAATAAATACTTCACAAAAATATGAATTTCAACACTAATGAGTCCTTACTAATTCATATACAAGTCCAAAGATCATTATATTAATGTTTATTTTGTATAAATTCACGATCCAGCAATGATTTTTTTCATTTTATGACATTCTGTGAAGTTCATTCATCTTGCGTAGAACCACTCAAATTTCCTACACAATCATATATACGTTATTACAATATAAACCTTCTAATTAAATGTAGTCACTTTATTTTATACGTATAACACGTATTAATTAGATGTAATTAAAAAGTTATAGCTGTTAGCCTTTTACAAATCATTTCATCTTGAAACATATGACCTAATTAAATTTTACATTGTCTAATCAGGTGACAATAGAGGCTTCACATTCTGCTCCCGAACAAATAAAGACAGAACAACAGACTGTCCAATCCGAGCTCCAAAGTGCAACACATTTTGGAGACACCGTTCTTCACCTACTGGTTACTAAGGGGCACAACGAGCTCGCTTTGATGGTTTTCCGAAGAGATGTGTCCCTATTAAAATGGCGAAACAAAAAATTAGAGACACCTCTGCACTGTGCTGCCAAAGTCGGAAACGAGAATGTCATCAACAACCTCATTCAAGCTGATCCTGTTACTGTGAAGGATGCTCTCCAACAAACAAATGAAAGTGGCAACACAGCCCTACACGTTGCCGCTACATACGACCATATAGGTATTAGCCTCGCGTTGATGAAGTTGGACCCTGAAGTCGCTTACAGGGTCAACAACAATATGTTTTCTGCATTGAACGTAGCAATAGACAGAAAATATACTAAGCTGGTGCAGACCATGTTTGAAAAAGACCATACTCTGGCGTACACCCAATTTTCAACTGGAATGTTTCCAGTTCATTTAGCCGCAAGCACGCGCAATAAGGAATTGGTATTGCATTTAATGGAAAAGTACCCTGATTGTGCCGAGTTGCTGGATCCTCACGGAAGAAACCTTTTTCACGTTGCTGCAGAAAAGGGCACGAGGGAGAATTTTCGGGAGATATTTGAAAACACCAGTGTTCGAGAAATAATTGCAAGAATGAATAATGCACAGGATTATGAAAGAAATACACCATTGCACATTGCAGCAATGAAGGGACACATGTCTATTATGAAGGCTATTTGGTCAACGAATGACGTGGCAGAAACAATCCAAAACAAGCAAGGCTTAACACCATTCGAACTTTCCAGGCGGCAAGTGGAAGAAAATTATAAGGTATGTTTAAATTAACAAATTACATCAGAAAATTATTTCTTGTTTATTTTAGTTATCTTGTGTGTTGCTATCAAAACAAATATGAATTTAGCAAATTTCATCCTATTCTTTTCCAGTACCCAATTTGTTTTCATAAAAATATTTTTTTAATTATGGTTTATAAAAAAAATTCTTTAGTACGTGTACATGTAGTTTTGATCTGAGGCATAATGAACAATTGATATTTTAGGATAAATTTGTCTGAGAATTATGCTGCCAAATTAAGTACTACAACTGAAATATGTATTTTAATCTAGTACACCATTTTTCGCTAAAAAATTTTCGAATTCATATAAACCGTTCGATTAACCATGACCAAAAAAAAAACAATTTTTGACTTTACTTATAAAAAACCTATTCAATTTAATTGTGATAATTGAGAGCTAGCTAGACACGTGTGAATTCTACTAGTCCAATCTATGTGTTCTTTACTATTTCTGAAGATAAAATTATTATTTTAATGCCTGCACCCATAAACTTAGTTATATGTTCTTTACATTCCTTCTATGATTTTACTTCATGGTTCTTCTAAAGTTTTTCAGTGTATTGGACGATGACCCAATACCACAACTATATATATTTTCAGTTTGCACATTTTCTAATATGAACTTGATATAGCTGTTGTCTCTTCCAGAATATTCATGATGCTGATATTAGCAAGTACGTTATGACTGAAGGTAATATATTTACTGGAAAGTGGTTTGAGGATGTAATGGTACCTGTACGGGAACGGGAACCGAAACCGGAACCGAAGCCGGAGTCCGACAATAGATGGGAGAAAACTCAAGTTATTGGACTGGGCTCTGTACTTATCACAACTGTCGCATTTGCTGCTGCTTTCACAATCCCCGGAGGTTATAATCAAGACCACGGTACACCAGTTCTAGGGAGAAAATATATCTTCCGGGCATTTATTATTGCAGACGTCTTAGCATTTATACAAGGGTCCCTAAGCTTACTTGCGCTTCTTTTGACAGCAATGAATAATCAATTTGATAGTGCCATCCCATTTGCAACAATTTCATTTGTGTTGGCAGCGAGTAGTATGATTGTGGCTTTTGGATTGGGGTTGTATGTCACGCTTGCTCCAGTTTGCTACTCTATTGCCGTCCTTGTCCTTGTTATCACTCTGATTTTAGGGTCTCCTGTCGGGCTTTTTCTTATTTTCTTGACACAAATGTATTTAATAGCCCGTCCTCATAGTCTTGCATTTTCTTGTCAAATGATGGCATCAATTATCGTGTCTTTCTTGATCATCTTCTTCCTGGCCTTCCTGTAACTCTACATACATTTTCAGTGCGATTCTCTATCCACGTTGATCTTATTGTACTAGAATAATTAATGTTAATAACATTTTTTCCTTATTTATTTTATTTATGATATTACGGAACATTTTTTTCTACGTACTTGGTTGGTTGGACTTGCTCATAATTGTTGTTTCTTTTCTTAATTTTTTACTCTTTACAGAAGTTTTTTTTTTAATTATATTGGAAAATTATTTTTTTTCCTTTTTGAAGTAAGATATTAGAAAATTAATTAAATAGTCTGGTTATCACAAATATTGTATGCGCTCCATTCTCGTGCTAGGGCCCAAGGCTGACGGGCCTAGACAGCTGTACATATATAATTTTGGGCTTTCCAAGTTCTAGGTGTCTACGTGGCCCGTGTTACTGACAACTCATATCGATATATATAGTAGAACTGAACTACTATAATATATAAAGCATATATACTGTAAAATGGATATGTACGCATATATACTAGGAAGAAATGGATATGTTATATGTAACATGTAAGCACATTCAGCATCGTCGGCTTTTCATTGTCATATTCGATTACAATATAAAAGTCTTTTATTTAATTATAATTTGATCGTTGCTAAAATAAAAGAAAACATATGCAGAATAAGACCAGTACTTGTGAACTTAATTAATTACATAGAGGCTTTGGATCGTAGGCCTTCGTTTTTTACGAATAGCTGAGTCGAAAATAAAACTTCTCCTGTGAAGATTAATTAATAAGAACATGGTCTAACCATATATGCATAGGAGGAGGATTAATAATTGTTTGGCACAGGCCTGACAAATCTATCCCCCATCAGCTGATTAATTAATTTAGTGCCAAAAATAACTTATTGAAATTTTATTTGATTAAATTCTTAACTAATTAGTGTATTTTTTTGTGGAACGTAATTAATATCATCTGTTATTTTATTTTCAATAAATATGTGTATTGAACATAATGATGACATTTTTTAAATATGGTAAAGCAATAAGTAAATTCTAATTAACATAATTATGGCCATTGTTATTACGAAACAAATCGTAGTATTACAATCATATTTTTGAATTATTCTACTAGAATAGTCAACAAGTTAATTTTTTTTAGTAAATTAATAATACTTAATTTTCCTAAGTAAGACTTTGGAAAATTAAATATTCAGGTTAGTTATCAGTTATCACCAATATTTATGGGCTCCATTTTCGTTGTGGGCCCAAGGCTAACGGACATATATAGAGAGAGCTATACTTAATTTTGGGCTTTTCAAGTTAAAGGTGACTACGGGGCCTATGTTACCCAGTTAGTACTATCATGTAAACTGTAAAGTATATATAATGTGAAACAGATCTGTTAATTAATATGTTACATGCAAAGCAATCAGACATCATTCATTTTTTTTAATGTCATCTTCGATTAGGACATAATAGTCTTTTATATAATTATAATTTGATTTTGTTGCTAAATTAAAACAAAACATAAGCAGAGTAAGACCAGTTTTGAACTAATTAGCGGATTTGGATCGTAGGCCTCCATTATCCATTACCATTTATAACTACAAATTTTGTTTAATATAATGCATGATATTTGTCCCACAATTTCTACGGTGCTTTCTCTCGTATTTTTTTAATACGATCACACTCTATAACTTTAATTAGGTCATGCCTAATTAAAAGAAATTTTATTGAAAAAGTATTTTTTTTTTTCTTTTTTGAGATAAAAAGATGGAAATCTAGTTTTATAACTTCCATTTAATGTTTATGACAAATCCCTATACAGATTTTAAACTCATAACCTCCCCAAGGGTGCAAACGGATCGGATACGGATCGAATAGTGGTAAAATCATATTCGTATCCGCTTTTATTTTTTGGATACAGATATGGATTGGATATTAGATGGATATGTATAGATACAAATCGGATACCGGATATCCATAGATATATACATAAATAATTTCATAATATATATTAAACTATATGGTATATATCTACTATTAGGATACAGTTAATTAAAAATTCAAATCATATCCGTATCCGCATTTTCACGGATATTCGGATATCGGATATCTGTGTCAAATTTTCGGATCTGGATCCGGATATGGTCCGATAAAATCATATTCCAAATTTATATTGATTGTTTGTGTTTTAATTATGTACTATCCCTCGTTCCGATTTATGTATTCCAAATTATGGTGATCTTTTCTCTGGGTATCTTCCTCGTTTCCTTAATTGGTGTAACCAGCGTACGTAGCAATAATTGCCTTTTCAGCTTTCCTAGCTACAGTAATAATAATTTTTACCATAACAATTAATTCCATGCATGCTATATATATATATAGTGCCAATGCTATCGGAATTTTGGATATGACCCTCATTAAGTACATGCATGCTATAGTGCCAATTCTATAGGAATTTTGGATAGAAAATATGGCTATGAAAATAAGACGTAATCATGTACTAACAGAGGATGCGCAATCTCACGGGGAATAAAATTTGCTTAATTTATACCCAACATCTTGGACATGGGGTCAGATATTGTAACTTTTGGTTTATTAAGAAATCATGATGGTGGAAAACAGAACAGAGAAGAGAGAATCAGTTTTTTTTTTTTTTTTTTTTTAGTGATCAAAGGTAATGTTTCGGCTTCATTGTGGTGCTATCGGACCTTAATTTAGGCTTGTCAAGTTCAAGGTGTTTACATGGCCCATGATACTCAGGGTAGTAATCTAGATATTTAGTAGAACAATAACATGTATAGCATATATACTGTGAAATGAATATATGCTAATAATCTAGATATATAGTAGAACAATAATATGTTACAAGAAGCAAGAAATCAAGCCTCATCAGCTTGGGAAAGGAGTGCGTCCGATGCTTATCAGATTCAAATTTGAATTGGATGAGTTCCGTTTTATTTGATTCGTTTATGATTCATACAAATATTACAATTGACGCGCAAATCCCATTAAAGCCCAAATCCACTTGTAACGAAAATAGAGAACCAGTCTCGTACAGAAAAAAGAAAAAAGAAAAAATTAAAGATACAACTTGCTGGATATGTAAAGTACAGAAGCTATATATGAGTGTACATTCTCTTCAATCAAAAAAGACCCCGGATTTTTACATATTACGAAAAGCCCAAAACACCAAAGATATAACTGAATCCAGGTCGTAATTCGTCCTCCGTACTCTGCTTTCATATATACTAGTTGCAACACAAAGTGGCCGCTTGCTTTTAGACCTTACCCATAACCCATTGCAGATGCATTTCGACAATATATATGGAGCCTATAGCAGACTGGCAAAAGTTTGTACTCTTGTAAACTTTAATTAAACAAGAAAAAGGGTTATAACTTATAAAGTACAAAAGTGGGCAGCATGTGCACAAGTGTTAATTTTTTAAGAAATGTCATGTGTACATATATAGGGTCATATCCTGATATCCCTCACAATTAACCGTACCAAATCCCTCATCGATCTAGGTCTAGAATGTTGGAACTCTCATCGTTTAACCTATGAGAACTTTAAAATGTCTCTGTTTGTAATATTTTTTGGTCGTACTATTACAGTATTACATTGTAAACAAATATTGTTGTTCGTAAGTTCACTGCAAACAAGGGCACAACCAAAGTGCAACAAGTAATTAACCAATACAAGAAGGTCAAGGTTGCTGAAATTACAATTATGGAACAATTAAGTGCTATGGTATGGTGGCATTTACCAGTACCACCCAAAATACGAATATTTATGTGGCTGATAGAACATAATAAACTGTTGACCAAAGACAATTTGTTGGCCAAAGGATGGAGTGGTAACCCTATATGCCTATTCTGCCCTGAAAATGAATCTATTGATCATCTGTTTTTAATGTGCCCTCTGGCTCAAAAAATTTGGTTTTGGCTTGGTAAGTCCCAATGGTATACATGGCAAGATATTTTCCAGTATGCAATGTCCTTAAATTCCCTTGAAAAGATAGGTTTATTAATCATAGTCAGTGCGGTTTGCTGGTGTATCTGGAAGCATCGAAATGAAGTTTACTTCGATCACTGTATGCCGAAAAATGCTAGACACTTGATCCTACTAATTAAATCTATGTGTTTGTATTGGGCAGGGAATATGTCCCAGAGGATTAGGACAGCAATGGGTGGATGGTTTCCGGTACATGAAGAAGAAATTCCTTTAGATCAATACATGCCGTTAGAGATGGTACTGTATGCAGCACCAGGAGGAGATGGAGGGCCAGGAGAGATTGGCGGCACCTCCTCAGTGCACTAGTAGATGCATGATATTCCAATCTCAAAATTTTGCACCATAATATTAGCTAGCCTCAGCCCTTACTTGAGTGGCTTAAATTTAGATATTTGTGATTATATTTTGGCAACTAGTTGTAATGGTTTTATGGGTATGCTTTGATCTAGGTATTGACTTGGTACTAGCTGTTACTTGGTAACAGTCAGAGATTCATGAACTCTGTAATTATATATTTCTGAAATGGAATGGGCTAATAGCCTTTTTAAAAAAAAAAAAAAACAATTATGGAACAATTGTTTAACCAATTCAAAATGACGGGGCCAATGTTAGCGTAGTCTTATTCAAGCTTTTCCCATCACGATAACTACAAAACAAAATACACAAATTGAAGATGCTATCTTGGATACACCAAGCAAAAACTAAAAAATAAAATTTTACAAAGTTACCCTCTAACTTTTTCTTTTCCCTTTTCTCGATACCTTCTGTATTTAATTATTTTCTCAACGGCTCTTTTGCCTATTCTCACTTTTTATCTTACTTTTTCTTTTCCATTTTCCCGATACATTCTGTATTTAATTATTTTCTCAACGGCTCTTTTGCCTATTCTCACTTTTTATCTTACTTTTTCTTTTCCATTTTCCCGATACCTTCTGTATTTAATTATTTTCTCAACGGCTCTTTTGCCTATTCTCACTTTTTATCTAACAGCTATAAGCATTGTATCCATCCATTATGCATAGAACTTAGAGCTGTAAAGTAAAAGTATGATTAATCACTGAAATTATTTTACTTTCAATTCAATCTCAAATTTAACAAACATGCACCGTAAGATCATGTTCATCTCATAATCATGAACTTTTAATCGTAATAAACATAATTAGAGAATTGTTACAAATAGTTCATTTGCAGAATAGTGCACATAGAGTATTTGATAAAATTATACTCACTAGTCTTAGATCATTCAAACGACGTATATGCTATGTACAAATGCTATGTTTAGAACATATTCACTCCAGTACAATTTTATTTTTATTTTCAAAAAGAGACACCAGTACAAATTTTAACGGTACACTTCTATATTTTATATCTATAAAACGAGAGCTAGCTACTGTTTTGTAATAGCAAATAACGAAATCTGTATAATAATAAATTATGTACAAAATGCTGGAGATTCATAACACGGCACGTGAAAGGCACTTGACACAATGCTGGAGAGGACTCATAAATTGGTCCGACGGTGTTTGGAGGCTTGAGCTGGAAATTATACTTTTCTATTTATTTTTACTGGGACACTATTTCCGGAGCACGAAATCACGCGGACTTCGGTAGATAGGCAAGAACCAAGGAGAGAGAGGCATGGCTTTCGGCAGTAGTGTACAGGGCACTTCTTTCGAAGAAAACATGCGGGAAACAGCCTTTGCTTATTTCGAAAACCAATCCACGTGATTGGCTGCATTATTTTGATTCAGCAATTTTTCTTAATGCTTAAAAAATTGCCTAATCTTAATATCAAAGAAGTGAGAAAGGACCAAAGTAAGTATTTATTTTTAACTTTCATAACTCAAAGAACCCGCCCATGTGCTGCCCATGCATGCGTTTTCAGACTCAACTATAAAATATTCCCCCATGATACAACAAGCAACCGGTCATAAGGTAATACAAGTAAATATAACCCGGCCCGTCAATAATTTTCAGACTCCCCTGTAAAATCTTCCCCCAGCAATATCCTACTTTGCTATAGAGTAAGAACTATTCAAGCTAAACCTGATAGTAATGGCTATTCCATCCTCCCAAAGCATTACATCTGAAAGTAAAATGGTCTCCGAATTACGTCCAGTTATGCCAGTTGATCTTTTCATGGCAGCAATAGAAGGCAACAGCGATGTATTAATACCACGTCTTGGACTACAGCCGGAAGAACAAGCAGAAATCCAGGTAATTAGTATTAATTTCACAACCTATTTCTTGGTTTTATATAGATATATATATAACATGTTACATTTAGTTTTCATTTTATTTATATTTAGATTTATATTGTAATAATAATTATTGTTATTATTAATGGTGGTCATTATTGTAACAATTATCATGATTATTATTGTCATTAATGTTGTATTATTCTTATCGTTACATATTATTCTTAACATATGTCTGATTACTAAAATAAGAATTTAAAAAGATTCAATAATTTTTCTTTTTCTTATTCAGATGAATCTCAAGTTATTAAACTATTATTCTAGATTTATTATAAGGTATGTACATAAAATTAACTTCAATACATGCTTAGGTTGCTTTTCTTTTAGTTAAAGTGAGAAAAATAAACCAATTGATCTTGTTAATCAAATTGTTCAGGTTTGGTATCAAACAGCCGGTACCTAATACATGTTACAAGTACTTAAGAACATTGAAAAAGTATGTATAAAGTAACAGTCTCATCACAAATTTAGACAGAAACAATTGTTAATCAAAAGAACTTCCAATTCTAACTTCATATCAACTTGAATTTGTTATCAGGATTTTCATCGGAAGTAGGTAAGAAAATTAAATGATAAGCTAAATTTTTGTCCAATATTAAATGTTCGAATAAATAATATTTTTTCCATATAAAAAAATTATAGTAGTACTAGATAGTCAAATCAATGGAAGGAGCCTTTCTCTATGAATTTTCATATTTTTGAAATTTTTATCCATCTGTGATAGTTTGATTGACAAATTAATTTTTAAATTAAGAAAAGACATACAAAATTAACTACCAAATAAATTATATCGTTGTATCAATCTTACTTCTAAGTTACAAGTTCTACTAGGATCTGTAGCTCACGAATCAATAAATAAAGAGAAAATTAAATATTTTCCCACCAAAACATTGTGTATTTAGATATTTCCTCTTCATAATATTAAATTTTGATATCTGCCCATCCAATATCATCTTTTTTTTATAAATATCCCCCATTTTTAATTTAATCAATCTTAAATATGAATTAGAAAAGAAATTGACTATTTTGCCCTATATATTTTAAATTTCTATTCTATTGTCTTTTTATTGTGAGAGAGAGTGTGTGTTACCGGTAGCAACCGCCACAGGAATACTTAAGGGCAGTTGTGGGCGACACTTATATGATGAGTCAAACAGTCAAACTGGACCAAAGGCCAAGGTTTATTGAAGTAGGGAAAGAAATTAAAGGAGAGAGGGAACTGGAATGGAGCAGAAAAATCCTGTAGTGGCCGACACTTACAGAGACAACAGCACGGAACCTGATTACCTGCTTCTCTTTGGACAGAAAATTCCTGTACTAAAGTGACACGTGAATTCAAGTAGATTTCGAGATAAAACTATATTCAATATTTAAATGTCAAAATTCACTCCGGATCTACGTATCAGTGGTTTTAGGAGCAGAAATTTCCTACCCACAGGAGGCACGAGATTCGGTTCCCAACAACACACCGTTTTGGGGCTCATGCTATCTCCACACGGCCGCCGCAAAGGAATTCACATTATGTGAGATATCTCAACTTTTGCGTTTTTTTTTGGAAAATCTCAACTGTTAAAATACGTTTTTTTTTCCGTTATCTTACCCGTTATCCTATAAGATAATTTAAAAATAAAATTATATATATAGATATATATTTGTATGAAAATAATACATCAAAGAATAAAGTTTTGTATTTTATTAAATTTTCATAATACAAATTAGTTGTATTCATTATTATATTTTTTCTTTTTTTGCTTGTTTTGAAAAATATTTTATCGAAATCACAAATTGAGATGTCAATGGCACTTTTTTATTCGTTTACCGTACTGTATTAAAAAAAAAAAAGGGTAAATTTTTTTTTTCGTTATCATAATAGGTACGGGTATGAAAATGCCTCCACCCGACCCGTATCATACCCGTTGACACCCCTAGCGGGATTAGAATGTGCAGGTCATATGATGGGAACATCACATCAGATATTGCATACTGTAGTTTATTAAGAAGAAAACAAAACACGCATTGTTGTATTGTACTGACAAGCCTATGCAAATTTAAATGACATCTGATTTCTCAAATTTATTAATTTGAAATACCAGGATTAATTAGTTGGTAATTGTCTTATGTAACAAATGGTTTTTCTTCATTACATGTCAATATTTTTAGTTTGATTACAGATGAATGCTTTCTAAGACACTTGTCTAATTATATGTACTAGCTAGTTTGTAACTCTTTAAAACAATGAAATCGCTTATGGACTTTACACAAAAAGAAAAAAGAAAAGATAACACAGAAGTGAAACTGAGAACAGAGAAATACCCGATTTATCTAATTTATAGAGAAAAACTTTTCTCTGCAAATTTAAATGACATCTGATTTATCTAATTAACTAATATGAAATACCCAATTAATTAGTCGGTAATTGGTTTGTGTAAAAAATGGTGTTTCTTTATTACATGTCAATATTTTCGTCGTAATGATTTTACTTGTTAAATAATAGAGAAAAACTTTTGTCTTTAGAGGGAATTTCACCTATATACGGTATACTCCTCAAAAACTTCAAAATTACGTATTTCGTCCTCTAGACATTAAAATTACGTATTTCCTCCCCTAAGCATCAAAAACTCACAAATATACTCATTTTATTGTTTTTTTATATTAAAAGTCATTCTAAATTTATAAAATAATCATTTTACCTTTTATTAAAAGCATAAAAAGTCCATCGGACTCAAATTTGAATATGAAGAGTTCCTCTACCATCCGATCCAAGCGCATTGCATTAAGATTTGTGTGTGTCGCTTCAATATATGTGCTTGTTGGCTTTAAGATTCGTGCTGATTTAGCACGCACAAAATTTAAAGCAATTTCGATCTGCACGCATTGCATTAAGATCTGTGCACGTCGCTTCAATATCCGTGTGTGTTCGCTTCAAGTCTTAAAGCAGTTCGAAGAGTAGAGGAAACCTTCAGATTCAAATTTTAGTACGATGGGCGTTTTATGCTTTTAATAAAGGGTAAAATCGGTATTTTATAAATTAGGAATGAGTTTTAATATAAAAGACAATAAAATGGGTAAATTTCCGAGTTTTTGAAGTTTAGAGGTGGAATAAGTAATTTCAAACTTTGGAGGGGGGAATACATAATTTTGAAGTTCTTGAGGGGTATACGTGAAATTCCTCCTTTTCTTTAAGTACCTTGTTCTGATTGGATTCTTTGCTTCCATAAATGATATTCTATTTAGAGATTGCACATACTTTTGTTACTTTGCTTAAAATCTGAACACACTATTCTATATTCTAATCTTTGAAGTTTATATCAACAAAAAGAATAGAAAATAACACATGCTTCTTTACTGTTGGTCTCCCATCATAACACATGTTAGAAACATAATCTAACATTTGGATTAGGAATTTATGTGATGCTTGCTCCTGGTAGCTTGCCATCGCCACCATCGTCCTTACTAACACTATATATCCAGATGTGGTCACCATTCATCCATATATAATGCTATTAAGTTTAATAAATTCTAGATTTTGAAAAATATTTCGAAGAACTTATTGTTGGTTTGGGTTTAAATAAGTTGGTAGTTTATGGGTAGTGTTTCATATTATGGTGGTGATATCTTTATCGATGTGTCTTCCTCGCACTAGGGTAACCAGCGAAGCTATACTTACTTTTTTTTAGGAAGAAACTGGAGTCACACCCTCATTTTCATTATAATGGTAGAAATGTTACAAAAGGTTTGTAACCAAGAAACACAAAATAAAAGCGAAGCTATACTTTCATTTTCTTTATCCATGGATATGTTAATTCTTCCCAAACAATTAATTCATTAATTAGTGGACATGTTATACCTCATTCGTTGTCATGACTCGTTTGCCATTGTTTATTCTTCCAATTGTTTGTGCAGAAATTTTGCACTTGTTTTTGCTGAAGCTTCTTCGTACTTTGTTTTTTTTTAATGTAAATGATAGACGTGCTGAACGTCCGATCATATTCCAAAATATTTCTCTAATTTATTATGACTACTTCAGCTCAACTAATTATATGAAAAAACTGTCAGACTCATTAAATAAACTATAGGAATTTTTTTTTAAAAATGGTATATTTCACAAAGTTTTTGTTCTATTAAAAAAAAATCAATCTGCACACCTCTTTGCTTATTAAATAAAAAAAATCCGTCCACACTCTCCTTTCCGGATAAAATTATAATGTCGAATAAAATTTGTTTATTTATCTTGAGAAGTTGATTTTACCACGTCTGATTTGTTAGTGTTTAGATTTTACTTTGTCTTCACTCTGAGGCATTTAATTTGTTATTCTTTCCTTAAAAAAACGAAGAACTCATCGTAAATAAACAACAGAGAAAATTGTTTGAACTAGGGTGTTCACTCTGAAGCATTTAATTCAAGATAGAGTAAATTAAATGCCTCAGTGTAAAGATTATACTTTGTCTTCACCCTAGTTCTACTATATCTAAAAAGGTAACAACAGAGAAAATTGTCACAAACTCCAGATTTCTATGCAAATTCTAAATAACACCTCATTTCTCTCTCATGAATTGTAACTTTTATTGCATGTAAAGACTTCACATGTAACAATTTTACTTGTTATTTTTTTCATTTATTTTTAGTTGTTGGATAATAGAGAAAAACTTTGTCTTCACTTTGTAACGCTTACCTTGTCCTAAAACGATTCTTTCCTTCAAAAAATGATATTCTTTTCTCAAATAGATCATGATATAGGTCCTACGCTGAGTTGTACTGTTGTTACTTTGCTTCAAAATTGAACACATCCAAATTCCTTATTCTAACTGCCGGGGTTAACATCTATAAAACGAAATATGATTTAACACATGCATGTTCCTATCTTGTGTGCCATCTGTTTAAATAATATCCTCAACTAGTGATTATAAGGTAAATGGAATCTAACACATGGTTCTTTCTTTGGTTATTGACATTCAAACTCCACAATAAAAATCTTTCCTCATCTAATTAATTTATTTTGTAATAGAGATTAAGATCAGTTGAAGGTAAAAGTCAGTGCAATGGCCATGAAGATGTCATCCTCCCAACATGAGATGGTGCAAGAACAACGTCCAGTCATGTCAAATAGCTAGCCACGAAGAAAGGACTAATTGCTAGATTTTTGATGGCCAATTTTCAACATACAATATTGCATCTCTAAAACATCTTAACATTTTTAAATCTAACCCAATACTGATCAATAATAAACTATTTTGTAAATAAACAATTTTACAATTCAACAGTAAGCAAATGCATATATGTAGTGTCAAAAAATCATGGTATTTAATTTATTTGTATAAATTCACGATGCCAGGAAAGAAATTTTTCACTTTATGATATTCGCTGCAGTTTATGTACTGTCAGGTTCTTTCACAACCATATATATATATATATAAAATGTATTAATTAGATGTAATTAAAAAGCTACATTTAGTCTTTTACATCTCTTTTTCTCTTGAAACATACGACTTGATTGAATTAGTGGAAGTTGGGTGTAAATTGAAAGGTTTTGTTATGGCCCGGTTTTGGTCTCACACTAATTATTCTGATTCGAAGTGGCTCTGTTCCATACAACCGATTTTCTCATGGTATTATAGAGTTTGGATGGGCTATTAGACATTTGGTGAATGAGAGCTTTTTGGAAAGGGTAGAATAGCACTCCCCTAAGAAATAGATTGTTAGCTCTTTTAAATGGGGTTAATTACCTCTTGTGAGAGATGTGTCTTTAATTACCTCCTTTCTTATTTCCTCAATATAAATACTAAGAAGATGATATATTTCCAATATGTTCAATTAATTTCATTGCTTCCATAAAATTTTACATTGTCAAATCAGGTGATAATAGAGGCCTCTGATTCTGCTCCGGAACAAACAAACACAGAAAACCAGACTGTCCAATCCGAGCTCCAAAGTGCAACACGTTTTGGAGACACTGTTCTTCACCTACTTGTTACCAAGGGGCACAACGAGCTAGCTTTGATGGTTTTTCAAAGAGATATGTCCCTGTTGAAAGCACAAAACAACATATTAGAGACACCCCTACACTGTGCTGCGAAGGTCGGTAATGAGGATGTCATCCACAACCTCATTCAAAGTGATCGTGTCGTCGTGAAAGATGCTCTCTCAGAAACAAATAAATATGGAGACAAAGCCTTGCATGTGGCTGCAAAATACGATCATAGAGATATCGGCTGCATGCTAATGAACTTGGATTCAGAAGTAGCATACACAGTAAATGACGAAATGAAATCGCCATTGTACATGGCTATAAACGAAGGACATACTCCTATGGTACAGACCATGTTAGAAGTTGACCCTACTCTGGCATGCACTCCATTTTCGGATGGAATGTTTCCCATTCATGAAGCTGCACGCATGGGTAATTATAAACTGATAAATCATTTCATTAAAAAGTACCCTAATGATGCCGAGTTGCAGGATCCTAGTGGAAGAAATCTTTTTCACATTGCTGCCGAAGAGAATCAGAAAAAAATATTTTCAGGTGTATTTAAAGATGCCAATTTTAGAGAAATGATAGAAAGAATGAATACTACAACGAATTATGACGGAAATACACCACTTCACATTGCAGCAGCGAAGGGACACATGACCATTATGATAGCTATTTGGGAACACTATCAAGTTGCAGAAACAGTCCGAAACAAGAAGGGCTGGACACCACTCCAACTTTCCGCAAACAGATTAAAAACTAGACAGGTATGCCTAAATTACAGAAAACTTCAGAAAATTATTTTCTGTTTATTTTAGTTAACTTGTGTGTTGCTACCAACTACTGAACTACCAAGGTCGCAAAACACATACTAGCTAATTGAGTAATCTGGTTAGACATAATAGCTTCAGTGTCAACACCAATGTGACTTAAGCTCGTAGTATAGGCAAAGTGTAACATATTTTTTATCTGAGGCATAGTGAACAATACATATATTTTTATAAATGTATCTAAGAATTGTGCTGCCAAAGTACTACAACACCAATATGAATTTTACTTTACTAAAAAAATGTTAGAATTTTGATATCTACTGTCCGATTTTTCCATGGCCGATTTAGAAATAAATAAATATTTAAATTCTGGCTTTACTGGTATAAAATATATTAAATTTAATTGAGAGCTAAACATCTGTGATATCTACTAGTCCAATCTATATGTTATTTACTAAATCTGAAAGTTAAAATTATTATGTTAATGCCTGCAATTATATACTTCCTGTTAATTTACAATCGTGCTATGAATTTATAGTTACTATATATGGATCTTATAAAGTTTCTCGGTGCATTGGAGTATCACCCAATACCACAAATATATATATCTTTTCCCTTTGCATTCTTTTTCATATATTAGAACTTGATATCTGTTACTTAATTTAGTTATTTTTTTGCAATTAATGATCGGTAACAAAGTAAATAAGACGTGACTTGCTTTCAATCATATTTTTTCATTCAAACTGTTGGTATTGGTTAATAAGTGTGATGTTGGTTAATAAAATTATAACATAAACTTGTTTTGTCTCTTACAGGATATTGATGATGACATGATTGACGAGTACCTTAAGACTCATAAAGATTATAAATTTACTCGCAAGTGGTTTGACGATGTAATGGAACCACCATTGGAAAATAAATGGGAGAGAACTCAACTCATCGGACTAGGCTCTGTATTTATCACAACTGTAACATTTGCTGCTGCTTTTACAATCCCCGGAGGTTATAACCAAGACCATGGTACACCAGTTCTAGGTAGGAGATATATGTTCCGGGCATTTATTCTAGCGAATGCCATGGCATTTCTACAAGGATTCTTAGGCTTATTTGCGCTTCTTTTACAAACACTGAGAAGTATACCTGACAGCGCTCTCCAATTTGCAACATTATTATTTATGTCTGCAGCGAGTAGTATGGTTGTGGCATTTGGATTGGGATTGTATGTGACGCTTGCCCCAGTTTGCTACCCTATTGCCATCCTTCTCCTCGTTATCACTCTCTTTTTAGGGACTCCTGCCGTGATTTTGTGTGTTAACTATGGAAAATCCATTTTAGGCCCCTTTTTTAATTCTAATAGTGAGAAAGGCATTTATTGTACATTGGCATTTTATGTCATGTCTTTCCTGTTGATCTTCTGCCTGGCCTTAATGTAGCTAGACACCTGGCTTTTTTCTTTATGTACTTTTATTTATGACATTACGAAACAATGTTCTTTATCTATGTTCTCATATATAATATATAGATGTTTCTTTTCTTACTAATTAATTTTTCCCTCTGAACAGGCCGAAATTTTTACATAAGATTTTGTGAATTTACAATTTAAACTTTTTTTCTTGTTGTTTATGTTTGTTAAGTAAGACATGGGTTTTATTTAGTTATCCGACCGATAACCGAACCCAATCTGATATCCATATAAATACCCGATAAAATGATAATACCATTTCTTTAGAATTATTTAATATAAACACATATATTAATAACCATGAAAAGACAATCATTTGTAGTATTTTTTAATTTCTTGATTGAAATTTATTCCTCTTTTCGCACAGATTATTGAAATTAAATGTCATGTTCACCTTTTGCCTATAAATTTTCGAAACTAATTAATTACTTTCTTAGTCTCTTTATCTACCATGTATCTATCTTTCTACACGGATTATTGAATTTTGTTGTTCTCTTCGCTGATTGAAACAAATTAATATTAATATAAATATTATATTCCTGAATTTCAGAACCATACAATGAAATCACCATCTCCAATATTTTACCTTCTAAAATTATCTCACCTTCAATATTTTGGAACAGATTTTAATTTATATTATAATGATATATTATGTGAGATGTTTAAAAAATTATAATTATATTTAAACGTAAATTATGTGATTGGTCGAGTTAACGATTGGATCATTAATTAATTAATTGACATCTATAGTATGAATTTAAGAAAGGGAGAGAGACGGGAAAGGCCTCAAAATTGGTTGAAGTTCAAATCCAGAAACTCCTCAAAATTGACATCTATATGTGGCCCAGAATCCATACAAGCCCAAACCCACTTGTAAATAAAACGGAGAACCAGGTTGCGCCAAGCCGATATCCAGCCCCGTACAGAAACATAATTGAAAAGAGAAAGAGTGGACTCCTTATAGAGAGCAGAGACAGAGTCACTAGCTATAAGTAATTGAGCTTAGGTAGAGAAGAAATCATGGTAATTAATGATGCTATTTTGAGAGCAATAATTTAAAATTAAATTATTGAGTGAAATTTTTTCTCTTTATACCCAATTTATTCTTGTTTAAAATTCTTCTAATTATGGTAGAAATTTAATTAAGCTTGTACCAAGTATTTAAAAGGAAATTATTGCATGCTATGCAAAGAGAATTGAAAAATGGCTTGATTTATTGTCTTTTTCATTTTTTTAAGGGAAGAAACTTTTATATATTTATATCAATTTTCGCAGGATTTGTCTAGTTGATTCATATGCTAGAAACAAAAGCTGAAGAAACAAATTAAATTATGCAAAAGAAGAACCGGACATGAATTGAACAAAAAATAATGGAGTGCGCTATATTCAGTGCTCAAAATACTATATATCGAAAGCCTAAAGAAGATTTCATGTCCACGCTGCTATATATTTCAAGCAACAAAACTTAAGTGGATCATACATAAATTACGATTAAAACCAAATTTAAAGAAATGAGTATAATCAAGCTTTCTTAATTTGAACAATTGTTGCAATCAAACTTAAAATTCCACCTTCAAGAGCACCGCTAGGAAGGAAGAATACGATTAGGTATTTTTGAAGAAAATCGTCATGAATCCATTAATTACACTAGTAGTGCGAATACTTCTATAAATTTAATGTTCGTAAATTTACAGGTGCATGTACTTCGAATTTGTACTATCGACAATTTACTATAAGAATTTGCTCCTCAGTGGCGACATTTGAACCCTTTTCAGTTTTTTTTTGTTGTATTATTATTTTATAAAGTCATGTTGTTAATTATAAGTGCATTGTAACAAGGAGCAAAACAACATTAAAACAAATTAATATCTAACCAATACGACGAGAACAAGCTGTCAGATTACAATTAATCATGTTCCCTCATATTAGTGTACTTTATTCTCATAAGCTTTTACCATCACAATTACTATCACAAATATATAACCAATACAACGAGATCAAGCTTTTACGAGATCAAGGGGGCTCTGACTCGGTTGGAAATTTCTTGTTTTAATTCTGAAATTCAGCTTTTTCTCCGTTTTGCTTGATTTTCTGCAATTAAAATAACTTTTCGGCAGTAACTTGATTCTTAGATATATTTGACACTAAACGAAGCATAAATACAAGTACTTTGGTACAGTTTGGAGATAAAACCCTATCCTACGGTGTATATAAAATTGGCTTATCACAAGCTTTTACTATCACCATAACTATAAAACAATATATAATGACCAAACTAAGTGTTTGACAATTTCATTTAAAAAAAATGGCAACAAAGAATAAGGGAGCTAGTGTGCAGACAGCAGACTATTGCTTAAGTATAATATTTGAATCAAGAGACTAATCATTGACACATGTTGGTCCAACAGACTAATCATGTCATAGCCACTAGAGAACATTAAAGAAAAAGAATAAAGAGGGTCCGATACCCGACGGAATATATACTTCTCTGTTTTCCCTTGTTTGTACTCAACTGCCTCAGACATTTTTAATAATACCCTAAGTTAATTAGAGATTAATAAATCTGGACATGGTTCGCAACTTTTATTAAAAATGTCCAAACCGGTCATTAAATGGCCGGTCCCGTAACTTTTTTTTTTTTATTAAAGAGGGGAACCGGCCATTAAATGGCCAGTCCCCCATTTAATTTGTTTTTTTTTTAGATAAATAGATAAAATGCTGAAATCTAACCCTAAAAAATCGAATCGTTTTTTTAAAATTTGTTAGATTACTTTTTTGATAGCATATTTATACTAAAATACACTATGAATAGGGCCGATTTTGTGCTAAAATACACTAAATTACTTCAAATTATGTTAATTTATGGTGATTTACACTAAATTACTTGAAATTACAATAATTATGTAGAATTATGCTAAAATACGGTAAATTACGCTAAATTACGTATGAATAAGGCCTTTTGTAACATCTTTCATAAATCATAAATAATAGTAAAAAAATTCCAAAAATAATAAAAATTGGTATTCTACAAGTTCATTATATAATTAATTTACTGAGCTACGTAGATTGGATAATAGAAATGAAAATCTTAATCGGAAACTTTAACTGAAGTTTTGAGGCCCTTCTCATTATACAATAATTAGTTCGGACGCATGCGTATTTTTACAAGCTTTCCGAAAAGTGGTCATTTGCTGAAATCGGACACTCGAGCGCCGTTTTATGGCCGTTTAAAGTTTTGTCATCGTTTTTCGCCTTCTGAGTGAAGATATCATCCCTATTCATACGTAATTTTGCATAATTTAGTGTATTCTAGCATAATTCTACATAATTATTGTAATTTCAAGTAATTTAGTGTAATTCAGCAAAATTTAACATAATTTCAAGTAATTTAGCGTATTTTAGTATAAATATGCTAATTATATATAAAAACTATAATTTAGCAAATATTTAAAAAAACAATTCGAATTTTTAGGGTTAGATTTCAGCATTTTATCTATTTGTCTAAAAAAAAAAATTAAATGGGGGACCGGCCATTAAATGGCTGGTTCCCCTCTTTAATAAAAAAAAAAAAGTTGCGGGACCAGCCATTTAATAGCCGGTTTGGACATTTTTAATAAAAGTTGCGAACCGTGTCCAGATTTATTAATCTCTAATTAACTTAGGGTATTATTAAAAATGTCGGCAACTGCCTTATTACTTGTAAATATCTTTTTATTCTCAATATATATCTTAATGGAAACTTTCCACTAACCCTAAAAAAAAAAAACTGCCTTATTTTGCTTCATTTATAAATACTCAACTGCCTTAATTTTTTTAGACTGTACCCATCAGTCCATAACTCCATATGGATGAGAATGTGCAGGTCATATGACAGGAACATCGCATCAGATATTGTATACTTTGGTTTACAACTCAAAAAAAAAGTATACTTTGGTTTATTAGGATGAAAACAAAACACAATGGTAAAAGTGAGAACAGAGAAAATTGCACTGACAAGTCTCTGATTTCTCTGCAAATTTAAATGACATCTGATATCTCTAATTAATTAATATGAAATGCCGGATTAACTAGTCAGTAATTGTCTTGTGTAGTTTGTGTAACACATGGAGTTTGTTTATAAATCATAATTAAAAAAATATTTTTAGAAAACTAACATGATTACTTTTTTTTACAAAAATCATAAGAACCGAAATGTCATTTCGGTCCGGTCCCCTTTTTGAATTTTCTGCGGCAGCTCATATGAAAACTTGTGAAACCAGTACCACAGAAAATCCAAAAAGGGGACCGGACCGAAATGCCATTTCGGTCCGAAATAAAAAAAAATTTGGATCGAAATGACATTTCGGTTCTTATGGTTTTTGTAAAAAAAAGTAATCATGTTGGTTTCGTAAAAAACAAAATTTTAATTATGGTTTATAAAAAAAATTTGTAACACATGGAGTTTCTTTATTACATGTCAATATTTTAGATGTAAAGATTTTACTTGTTAAATAATAGAGAAACTTTTTGTCTTTACTATGAGACATGTTCTTTAAGCACATTGTTTTGATTCGATTCTTTGCTTCCATAAATGATATTCTATTCATAGGTTGTACATGCTTTTTTCTGTCCAGACTGGGTGGTACTTCTGTTTTTTGATGGTTCTGGGTGGTACTTTTATTACTTTGCTGAAAATTTAAACACACTCGATTCTTTATTCTAATCTCTAAAGCTTACATCAACAAAAAGAAATAGAATCTAACACATGTTTATTTTTACTGTTGGTCTCCCATCACAACACATGTCAGAAATATAATCTAACACATGTTAGAAAAACTTTTTGTCTTTACTATGAGACATGTTCTTTAAGGACATTGTTCTGATTGGATTCTTTGCTTCCATA
The DNA here is from genome assembly GCA_025461125.1 of Carex kokanica. Lineage (NCBI taxonomy): Eukaryota > Viridiplantae > Streptophyta > Magnoliopsida > Poales > Cyperaceae > Carex > Carex kokanica. The sequence goes on along the minus strand of JAJGRX010000985.1, from coordinate 537,373 downwards.
AATGATATTAAATTCATAGGTTGTACATGCTTTTTTCTGTCCACACTGGGTGGTACTTTTGTTTTTTGATGGTTATGGTGGTACTTTTATTACTTTGCTTAAAATTTGAACACACTCAATTCTTTATTCTAATCTCTGAAGCTTACATTAAAAAGAAATAAAATCTAACACATGCTTCTTTTTACTGTTGGTCTCCCATCACAACACATGCTAGGAATAAAATCTAACTTTTGGATTGGAATATAATTGTGATGCACAATTGCTCGTGTTAATTAGCTGTGGTCGATCACCATTCATGTATATACATTAATGCTTTTAAGTTTAATAAATTCTTCATTGGAAAAGCTATTAAAATTTTAGATTTTGAAAAATATTTCGAAAAACTCATTGTTGGTTTTGGTTTAAATAAGTGGGTACTTAAGTGTTTCAAATTATGGTGATATCTTTATTATCTTCCTCCTTGCACTAGGGTAACCAGCAAAGCTATGGTTTCGTTTTCTTTATGCATGCATATGTTAATTATACCCAAACAATTAAATCATTTATTAATGGACATGTTTATACCTGATGTTCTGATTCATTGTCATTACTCGTTACCCCTGTTTTTATAGTTCCAAATTGTTTGTCCAAAATTTTTGCACTTATTTAAGTTGAAGTTTCTTTGTACTTGTTTTTTTTAATGTAAATGATATACGTGCTGTACATCCGATCATATTCCAAAATATTTCTCTAATTAATTATGAATACTTCAGCTCAACTAATTATATGAAAAACCTGTCAACTCATTAAATCAACTATAGGAAATTTTTTTAAAAAGGGTATATTTCACAAAGTTTTTTTTCTATTAAAAAAAATCAATCCGCCAAGTTAGCTGCTCGAAGCAATCCTTAAAACACTCCTTTGTTTATTATAACGTGGAATACAATTTGTTTATTTTCATTTAGCTTATCGTATACGGGTAAGGTTAAAAAAAAATTTCGTTAACATAACAGGCAAGGGTATGAAAAATGCTTCCACCTGACCCATTTCATAAACGTTGACATCCCTAACTATGAACAATTAAAGTTTATTAAGATATAGAAGGAAACCACACAATGGTGACTATAACAATGTTTTCTTTTTGTGTGAAAAGTTGTAAATTTGAAATCTGACGGAAGAATTAATTGTTGATATATACATTGAAAGATATGATTTCTATCTTTATCTCAAAAAAATAACAACAGAAATTATACTCACAATTAGCCTATGATTTCTCTGCAAATTTTAAATCACCTGATCTCTCATTAATTGTACTTTATATTACATATCAAGAATTCACATGTCATGAAATTTTCAATTATTTTTATTTTTACTTTGTCTTCACTCTGAGGCAACTAATTTGTTCTGATATGGTTCTTTCCTTAAAAAAAATGATATTCTTATTTCATGTAGAATCTGGTACGTACCTGTTCTGCTGAGTTGTACTCTTTTTTACTTTGTTACTTTGCTTGAAGATTGAACACACCCAAATTCTTTATTCCAACTGCTGGGGTTTACATCTATAAAACGAAATATAACTTAACACATCCCATGCTATGTGCCTTTTGTCTAATTCTATCTTCAACTAGTGATCATAATTAAGGTAAATTGAATCTATCACATGGCACTTTCTTTGCTATTGATTTTCATATTCCACTATATAAAAATCTTTGCTGATCTAATTAATTTATCTTGTGATAGATTAAGACTAATTAAAGGTACAATTCATTGTAATGGCCATGGAGATGTCATCCTCCCGACGTGAAATAATGGTGCATGAACAGCGTCCAGTCATGTCTACTGATCTTTTTTTAGTAGCAATGAAAGGCAACAGAGATGTTTTAATACCACGTCTTGGGCTGCTGGAACAACAAGAAGTCAAGGTATTATTTGAGAGAACAATTTCTTTGGATGGTCCCATCGTAAATAGTGTCTGTAATTTATATGAGATAGCACTACAGTATGACATATTTTAATTGTTTCCATTAAATTTATATCTTTGTTATGATTAATTAATTGTTGATATTATTGTTTAAATCAACATCGTTATCGTCCACCATCGACCATCATCTTCAATTGTTACAGTTATAATTTTTAACAATTATGGTTAATTTAATAACTTCTCCTTCTTCTTATTATTATTACTACTACTACAACTACTATTACTATTACTATTGGATTAGTGAGGGAGAGCACTAATTCTGGTAAGAAAGTTATCAGAGTCTTGGTTCCGTATTAGAATAGATGAGTAGTTCTTCGAAATAACCACCAATCCCGTTGTTTTGCTATTTCAACCAAAAATTGAACAAGTAGCTATGTTTCAAATGACTGGATTAATGCTGACCTCACTAATCCCGCGCTTAATCCGAATATACTCTTCTAAGTCCCTTCTGTAGACAAGAGGAACGTTTGCATTTCTTGCTTGATGTACATTCCCTTCTTTAATGAGAAAGCTCGAGATCTTTTTTTCTGACTATAATTGCTGTTTATTTTACCGTTCTTCTTTCAGGCTAGGGTTCTCTTACATTTTCTTCTTATTTTCTCATGATCACAATACATCAGATTTAAAACTTGTAAATCGCTTTATATTTATAATTGATGAAAAATAGCGAATTTAAACCTACTTTCTGAAAACATTTATTAGTGGATGATTGAAAGAGGGACAAGAAATAGTGAGTTTAAACTTTAATTTTTAAGGTCTGTCAGGTTCTTTGATCTTGCAGAGAACCACTAAAATTTCATAACACAACCAAATATACGTTCTTACAAAATAGAACTTTTAAATTCTGATTGTAGTATGTATGTATGTATGTATGTAGTAGTATGTATATTATATATAGAAGTTGTCTACTTATATAACCCATTTCTTATCGAACAAAGTTAGGGTGTGATGTGCTCACCAAGAGGGTTTGGTGAGCACAACTCCAAAAGTATATTAGATCGGCGTCAAATGACGAATCCAAACCGTTGAAATCCATATACTTCAGAAGTGATGCATATACATGCAAAATTTTGAAAGTTTCGAATTTATTTACTACAAAGTCAAACGGTCAAAGAAATGATGAAAAATGAATATATAAACCAACTTATAAAATAACTTATGAAATGTTCATTTCTTTGACCCCTTGACCTTATAGCAAATAAATTTGAAACTTTTAAAATTTTGCATATACATGCATCACTCATGAAGTACATGAATTTCAACGGTGTAGATTCATCGTCTAAATCCAATTCGATATACTTTTGGAGTTGTGCTCACCAATCCCTCTTGGTGAGCACATCACACCCTAGCTTTGCTCTTTCTTATCCTTCATTACCTTCTCTGCCTTATTTTCTCGATCTAAAAAGTTGATATGTTTCAGATGGTCCAATTTGAGAAAAATGTAGGTCGATGGGTTTTGGACCTACTTTTGAGTTCGATGGGCACTAGATCTTTCTGATGTGTTTTAAGATTCGTGCACCCCTCCTCTAAGATTCATGCACACAAACTTTAAAGCGCATCAGACGCCTCCGTTGCCCATCAGAACCAAAAGTAGGTCCAAAGCTCATCAGATCTTCTCTGCATTCGTCCAATTTGGATGTTTTCATAAAAAAAATTACATTGTCTAATCAGGTGACAATAGAGGCCTCTCATTCTGCTCTTGAACAAATAAAGACAAAACACCTGACTGTCCAATCCGAGCTCCGAAGTGTAACTCGTTTTGAAGACACTATTCTTCACATACTTGTTACTAAGGGGCACAACGAACTCGCTTTGATGGTTTTTCGAAGAGATGTGTCGCTATTAAAATCGCCAAACAAAAACTTAGAGACACCCTTGCACTGTGCTGCGAAAGTCGGAAATGAGAATGTCATCCACAACCTCATTCAAGTTGATCTTATTGCCGTGAAGGATGCTCTCGAACAAAAAAATGAAAATGGGGACATAGCCCTGCACATTGCCGCTACATACGACCATATAGGTATTAGCCTCGCGTTGATGAAGTTGGACCCTGAAGTCGCTTACAGGGTCAACAACAATATGTTTTCTGCATTGAACGTAGCAATAGACAGAAAATATACTGAGATTGTACAGACCATGTTAGAACAGGACCATGCTCTGGCATACACCAAATTTTCAACTGGAATGTTTCCCGTTCATTTAGCTGCAAGCACGGGCAATAAGGAATTGGTATTGCATTTAATCAAAAAGTACCCTGAGTGTGCCGAGTTGCTGGATCCTCACGCAAGAAACCTTTTTCACGTTGCTGCAGAAGAGGGCATGAGCAAGAGTTTTTGTGAGATATTTAAAAACACCAGTGTTCGAGAAATAATTGCAAGAATGAATAATGCACAGGATTATGAAGGAAATACACCATTGCACATTGCAGCAATGAAGGGACACAGGTTTACTATGGAGGCTATTTAGAAAAATAAAATGAATCACGTGGCAGACACAATCCGAAACAAGGAAGGCTTAACACCATTCGAACTTTCCAGGCGGCAAGTGCTAGGAACTTATAAGGTATGTTTAAATTAAGAAAATTATTTCTTGTTTATTTTAGTTATCTTGTGTACGTGTTGCTACCAACTAATGAACTACTAAGCACGTAAAATACATACTAGCTAATTAGGTAATTAGGTGAAAAGTATTAGTCTCAGTGTCAACACAAATGCGATTTGAGTGGACGTCATAGTATTAGGATAAATTTATCTTGGAATTATGCTGCCAAAATATTCGAACTAATGTCATCAGAAGGATCTGATTAGTTCGTATTTGAATAATGTCATCAGAAGGATCTGATTAGTTCGTATTTGAATAATGTCATCAGAAGGATCTGATTAGTTCGTATTTGAATAATGTCACAAGGTTATTTTCTCAATAAATAGAAGTGGGCTCAAAAATTGCCACCAAATCTCACTTATTTCTTTTTTTTTTTTTTTTTTTTTTTTGAAATCGGGCAGAGGCTGCCAGATGTGATTTAATTAATATAAAGGAGTAGTAGGGTACATCCAGCATTTACATTCCCACAAACAGTACCATGCACACCACTTTTCAAGCCCTACTACACGAGACGCCCCCCAACAACTATGTCTTAGTAATACAGATACTACAGAGACTACAGAATTAACAAAACCTCTCCCAAAGAGTCGCCTCGTGAATAATCCATCCTGCAACAACATCCGCAGTGCTAGATTGTTGCTGAAAAATTCTCAAATTTCGTTGCTTCCACAACAGCCAACACGTACAGGAAAACACGGAAGGCCACCTTCTAGTTGCCTCCGATGTCCTGTTCATTCCAGCTGAGGCCTCCCAAATTTCTGGAACCGAAGCACCATTGGCTAGCAGCGCAATGCCAGTAACCGTTGAGACACGATGCCAGACCCTTGTTGCGAACGCACAATGGAATAGTAAGTGCGCCGCAGTTTCGAGACCATGTTCGCACATTACACATTCCAAAGGGCATGGGAAGTGCCTTTTTTGTAAAACATCCCGAGTGAGGATTTTACCTTTGAGCAGAAGATGGATGAATATCTTCACTGTAGGGGGTATACGATAACTCCATGCCTCCCTGAACTGCCAGGTAATTTTCCCCGCTGATGTCATCGTGTCATAAACCGATTTAGCGCTGTATGCTCCCGAAGCGGTCCATCTCCAGGTAAGCTCATCTTCTTGATCATTGAATTCCACATTCTGTGTTAGTTGGAATCCATCCTTGGCTTCCCGGAGTGATAAAGCGGAGTGCGGCAGCCTTGTGCCATGCGGCGCTATGACATTGTCACCCCATTTGTCAAACCAGAACGAGATGTTGGTGCCATCCCCAATAACCCAAGAAGTTGACCAGTTGAAGAAGTGCTTGATACTGATCAATTGCGCCCAGAAAAAGGAGCCTGCTTTTGTCCAGATTAAAGGCCCCGTGGTCATTCTTCCCTGCCCTCTGATCTTAGTGATTGTGGTAGTCCAGAGAGACCGGTGCTCCCTATAACACTTCCACCACCATCTCAGGAGGAGGGACACATTTCTGATATGCAAGTCTGGCAGGCCTAGACCACCCCAGCGCTTCGGCGTGCACACTAGCTGCCAGTTACATAGAGATATTCCATTGACTTGTCTGGTGGCGTTCCCCCACAGAAAAGAACGCCTTGCCCTGTCGATCCTTCGGATTACCCATTTCGGTAGCAGGAAGCAGTGCATATAGTAGATGGGAATTGTTGATAGCACAGATTGTACTAACTGGAGGCGCCCTCCTCTGGAAAGTAATTTGGATTGCCAACCTTCAAGCCTCCTCTCAATCTTCTCCACCAGGGGTAGAAACAAGGATCTGGCCGGCCTCTTGATGGTGAGGGGCATACCAAGGTACATAACCGGAAAACTGGTTTGTGTGAAACCCAGTATTGCTCGAACAATGAGCGTGTCATTTGCAGGGACGTTGATCGGAATGAAGGAACTTTTACCATAATTAATCTGTAGGCCTGAGATAGAGGAGAAGAGCCTTAAGATCAATTTAAAGGTAATCATGGTGGATATATCCGACTTAGCCACAATCGCCGTGTCATCGGCATATTGTAGCGCAAGCATAAATCTCACTTATTTCCAATAGGGCTTTAATCCAGTTGTACGAATTATGGCCTGTAAATGGTTATAGAAACTTCTTTTTCGAATCTTAAAAATTAGCACAAATTAAAGCGTTTTTGGATAAACAAAACAAATATGAATTTTACCGCGAAATTACCACGAAATTTTTAACATCCTATTCTTTTCCAGTACTCAATTTGTTTTTGGATAAAGAAAACAAATATGAATTTTACTCTAGTACACCATTTTTAACAAATGTTTGAATGATCTCAAAAGAAAATTCAATAATTATCTTAAAACTGGTACCAAATCTGTTAAATTTATTTGTGATAATTAAGAGCTAGATACATGTCAAATCGAATAGTCCAGTCCGTATCTTTTTGCTGATCTGAAGATTAAAATCACAAGGTATCTTTCTATTTAAATTGCAGTCGTCATATGAATTTAATTACTATATATGGACCTTTAAGTTTTTTGGTGAATTGGAGCATGAACCAAAACTCAAATATATATCTTTCCCATTTTACATTTTTTTTTTCATATTAGAACTTGATACTGGTAGTTAATATTCGTTAGTGTTATTTGTTCAATTTGCAACTATTAACTTTTATTTATAACATTAAGAATCCAATCTGATTTCTAAGCTTTTTCAAACAAAATATTTTAACTTGAGTTCTAATTTGAGGTTTTGAGTCAATTGGAAAATAGGCTTATGGATTTATCGTTTTATGATGAGTAGTTCTTGAATTTATTTTTTAAAAGGATTAAAAGGAGTAGTCCCTGGTTCGGTTCCGAGAGGAGGAACTCTCGGCTCCGTTTCAGGATGAGTTTTGAATCCTATCTGTTGTCTACTACAGGATGGTGATCTTCACAAGATTTCCGAGTACGTTGAGACTAAGGATATAATGGTACCACAGTCCAATGATAGATGGGAGAGAACTCAAGTTGTCGGTCTAGGCTCCGTACTTATTACAACTGTAGCATTTGCTGCCGCTTTCACAATCCCCGGAGGTTATAACCAAGACCATGGTACACCAGTTCTAGGGAGAAAATATATCTTCAGGGCATTTATTCTGGCAGACGCCTTGGCATTTATACAAGGGTCCCTAAGCCTACTTGCACTTCTTTTCACAGCTCTGAGCAATAAATATCAGAGAGCCATCCCATTTGCAATAATGTCATTTGCGTTGGCAGCGAGTAGTATGATTGTGGCATTTGGATTGGAATTGTATGTGACGATTGCTCCAGTTTGCTACCCTATCGCCGTCCTCATCCTTGTTATCACTTTGTTTATGGGATCTCCTGGCGGGCTTATTCTTATTGCCATCACTGAGACATATTTTACAGCCCGTCCTGCTAGTTATTCATTTTTTTATCAAATGATGGCATCAATTATCGTGTCTTTCTTGATCATCTTCTGCCTGGCTTTCCTGTAACTCTACATACATTTTCAGTGCGATTCTCTATCCACGTTGATCTTATTGTACTAGAATAATTAATGTTAATGACATTATTTTTTTCCTTTTTTATTTTATTTATGATATTACGGAACATTTTTTGATGTACTTGTTGGTTGGACTTGCTCATAATTGCTGTTTCTTTTCTTAATTTTTTACTCCTAGAACGAGTAGGAACTTAATTTGTACTGAACGAGCTGGATTCTTACAGAGGCTTTTTTTGTATATTACATTGGGAAAAAAAAATTCTTGAAGTAAGATATAAGAAAATTAATTAAATAGTCTGGTCATATTATATATCAACAATAATCCAATATGCATGTATGCCCTTCATTTCTCGTGCCTAGACAGTTGTACACATAATTTTGGGCTTTTCAAGTTCTAGGTTTCTTGGCCCATGTTACTCGACAACTAATATCAAGAAATATATTAGAACTATAATATATAAAGCATATATACTGTGAAATGGATATGTACGCATATATATATACTAGGAAGAAATGGTTATGTTATATGTAACATGCAAGCACATTCAGCATCGTCGGCTTTTTATTGTCATATTCGATTAGAATATAATAGTCTTTTATTTAATTATAATTTGATCGTTTCTAGATTAATAGAAAACAAATGCAGAATAAGACAAAGTACTTGTGAACTTAATTACATAGCGGCTTTGGTTCGTATATACTTCGTTGTTTACGAATAGCGGAGTCGATAATAAAAATTCTCCTGTGAAGATTAGTTAATAAGAACATGGTCTAACCATTAGATGCATGGGAGGAGGGTTAATAATTAATTGTTTGGCACAGGCCTGACTAATCTATCCACCGTCAGTTGATTAATTAATTTAGCGCCAAGAACAACTTATTGAATATTATTTGATTAAATTATTAACTAATTAGTGTGCTCTTTGTGCAGAATTTAATTCCATCTGTTATTTTTTTTTTCAATAAATATGTGTATTGAACATAATGATGACATTTTTTTTCAATATGGTAATAAAGCAATAAGTAAATTATAATTAACATATTTATGGCCTTTTTTTTACGAAACAAATTGTAGTATTACTATGATATTTTTGAATTAATCTACTAGAATAGTGAAAAAAGTAAAAAAAAAAATTATTAGAATAATAATTAATTTTTCTAAGTAAGACGTTGGAAAATTAAATATTCAGGTTAGTTATCAGTTATCACCAATATATATGGGCTCCATTTTCGTGCTGGGCCCAAAGCTAACGGACATATATAGAGAGCTATACTTAATTTTGGGCTTTTCAAGTTAAAGGTAACTACAGGGCCTATGTTACCCGGTTAGTAATATCATGTAAACTGTAAAGCATATATGATGTGAAACTGATTTGTTAATTAATATGTTACATGCCAGCAATCAAGCATCATCCGTTTTTTCAAGGTCATCTTCGATTAGGACATAATAGTCTTTTATATAATTATTATTTGATTTTATTGCTAAATTAAAACAAAACATAAGCAGAGTAAGATCACCAGTTATGAAATTTAATAGCGGATTTGGATCGTAGTCCATCATTTGCCGTTGTTACTAATTATTGTGCTCTTTTCACAAGCAAAATACCTCTTTTCCTCAAGTAAATTTTTTTTTCATAAATTGTCACATGAGTTCATTTCCTAAAAAATATCGTTGGCACCACTGTAATCATCATGTGCGTGTCGTTAATTAGATTCTAAGATTTTTCAATTCTAGGTGTCAATGTGGCCCATGTCTGAATGGTAACAGAATTTTCAGATCAAATGATTTTCTACCGATCTAAAAATAGTAAAAAAATTATAAAAAATGTAAAATTTGGTTTGCAAGTACATATTCATATGGAGATCATGTTGAACGGTTCGGATCGACTGTTAAGATTTTGAAAACTCAAATATTGAGCCATAGCAAGGAGGCCCTCTATGCTACGCGTAGCATATTAGCATTTTTCTATATATATATATATATATATATAAGACTTGGACATCCTTCTGACAAGATTTTAAATAATATCTTAGATTTTAAAATTTTGAATTGTACTAAAGTGAAGTATGCAAGTTAGCATAACAAACAAAGCTTCATTTCTCTCTTTCTACTAGCAAAAGTGAAGCTGTTTTTGATTTAGTACATTGCGATGTATGGGGACCGGCCCCAATTGATTTATATAATAGATTCAAATATTTTGTTATATTTATTGATAATTTTTTCAATAGCTACTTGGTTGTATTCAGTTAAATCTTAAGATGAAATGTTTGATTGTTTTTATGAATTTTTATGTCTTATAGAAACACAATTTAATGCAAAACTGAAAATCTTTAAATCGAATAATAGAACATAATTTATAAACAAAAAATTTCAAGTCTATTTAGAGAAAAAGGTATTATAAATCAAACAACTTGTATAAATACTCCCGAACAAAATAGAGTATCGGAAAGGAAAAATAGACACTTATTAGAAATGACACGATATTTATTATTTTAAAATAATGTTCCTGAACGGATTGGATATGGAGGTGGAACAGCAAGGGCTCGTATTCGGCCAAATCATTCTACAGCATCATTAAGACGGGAGGGAGGATGAGATGGCCTTATCCGGAAACCTGGCGTGCCAGAATACCCCCAACAGTGAAAATTTTCCTGTATCTTCTTCTCCAAGACCGAATTCTGACGAAGGAGGTACTGCACAGGAGGAACATACATGCGCCGGGCCAATGCGTTCTGTGCTCCACGTGTCCTCTTGAAACTGGTATGCATCTGTTTTTCACCTGTCAGTACGCAGTACGGGCTTGGGCAAGAATAGCGAGGCTGGTGGGGTTTAACATTCTCACTATCAAAGAAGACTTCGGATCAACTTGGGTGGCCTCCCTACAATCCGTTAATTCTAGGGGAGGGCCAAATAGTGAAAGGGGAAAGATAGCTTTCATGAGTTTGTGTTGGCATCTCTGGCTGTATCGCAACAATCATATTTTCAAGGGATCATCAATACCACCAGAAGTCACTGCACAAAGAGCTAATGGAGTATCACTTCTATGGCTCAGATTTTGTGGTTTTTAACCTAGTTTTTTGTAAATAACTACTGTTGTAGGGGGGTTTTTGTAAATGTAGAGAAGGAACCCTCTAGCTCAACTGCTGCTGTAATTATCGTATTTCAATTCAATAAAATTTATAGTTGGTAGCCTCTACCAACTCTTCAAAAAAAAAAAAAAAAAAAAAAATAATGTTCCTAAAATTTATTTGTCGGATGCTGTATTTTGTGCCACAGATTTAATTAATAGATTGCTTAGTGTTACATTAAAAAATAAATAGATTGTCTAGTGTTACTTTGTGCCAAGCATTTTATTTAATTTAATTATTTCCCGTTGTTACTAATTATGGTGGCAGGAGCATTTATCGCTTTCGTACTATTTCAGTCCTTAAAACAGTTTATTTGCAACAAATTAGGCCCATCATTATATTGGCCAATACAACATAGATGAAGATCCATTTTTACATAATCATATTTATGATATTGGATACGTAAATATGACTTTTTATTAATTTCTGATGGCAACTGGCAAGCAATAAAAATTAGTGCTGTTGCACCAGTCCCAAAACCTGATAAAAAGAAAAACGTAGATTTTAAAGGGAATTTGTAATGAAAGCACACCAAAACTCAAAAGAAAGCTCTAGGAAGAACAAAGGTACTCAGATCTCTTGCACAGAGAGCGAGCCGCGTGACAGAACTTAGATGAGAGAAGCGAAGCGGGGTGGTGAGGGAGGCGGGGTGAAAGGAAGTGAGCTGTTCAACGGGCCTGATTTAAATATGAGACGAATTTTAGGCCCTGTCCATTAATCAATTCGTCCAATACTTATAAATTTATTAAGTACTCGGTCCCTTTTTTCATGGGCAGGCCCGTTCATTAAGCAAGTCTAATTCTCAGCCGTCCATTATAAATCATACGGTTCACAGCATAACCCTAACCACGCATACCATTAGTCTGAATTCTGAAATAGACAGCTCCTATTATTTCCACACAGTTTTTTTTTTTTTTTTCTACTGCAAGGCGGTTGATGTGATGTGTAGTGGTTTGTTTCTCCATACATTAATTCTCCCAAACACATCTCAATGGGATGGATAGTGCGTTTCTTGCCATACGTTTTTCTACGCTTCCGCTCTATTTTTCCTCTTAATGTGATAGATATCTTGTTATTATCCATTTTTTTCCTAGAAGAAAAGTAATATCAATATCAATATAGATTTTCTGTTACAACGCTCGAGGCAATTTTATGATTTTTTTTTGCAATAAATTAATAATATTCCTTTGCAATAAATTAATTAATTTGGAGGAAATTTATGTATATAATTTAAAAATCTCGAAATTATGTATTTTTTCTAAATTCGTAATCTCACAAATAAATTTAATTATTGCATTTTCTATTAAAATTATTTAGAAATTTTGATATTTATCATTTTACCTTGAGATGGGTTCAAATGCACCATGATTTGTAATGCAACATTCAATATTGATTATACTATCCAGTGTTCTAAATAGCGCGCTATAGTGTTTTTGGACCCCAAACGCTACGCTATGACATCAAAATGCGCTATTTGCGCTATACAATATGAGTTTTTTTTTTTTTTAAGCAATTTATATGGGTTTTAAATAAAGATAAAAAAAAGCTCAAACCGAAATTGAATTTGTTGCTACTTGCTACATATAAATCAATTTGAAATTGGGAATAAAAATTGAAATTTGAATAGAAAAAAAGTCCAAACCGAAATTAAAATTTGAATAGAAAAAAAAATAGATTATGTCATGAATCATGATGCTTAAAATATTTTTAATAGGAAAAATCGATAGTTTATGATATTACTATAAATATTTTGAACCGCAAGTTAGACTTTGTACGGGTTCAATACGAATATTATAATTTCTTAATTACTTTGGTATTATTTATTGTTCTATGAGACTTTAGATAATGTTGATACTTAGTACAAATATTGAATATACGGAATGTAAAAAAAACGCTATTTGGAATAGCTTCCGCTATAGCGACGCTATTCACTATAGCTTTTTTTTTAGCCTTCCCGCTATGACGCTATAAACGCTATTTAGAACCTTGATACTATCTAAGGAAACATTTAATTCAATGGTACAAATTTGGACAAACTCTTTAATTTTGTAAAGACCACAATTAAGAAAAGGGAAATTTTGTTAATGTTATCCGTTTATACAAAATTAACCAATAAAAAATTGAGAATCATTTTATTGACAATCTTTACTATTTTTCTATTACACTATAAAATGCTTCGACAAATTTACATATTATGTAAAATATAAGAACAAATTGAATTACCGTGTACAATCATACTATATGAAATTAATTATCTGCAAAAACATTATTAATTAATTAATTTTATTATGAATGGTTATATATTTTTATTTTATTATATTATAATAGTGTATTATATGAGTGTAATTTTGTCTTAATATCATTTTTTGACAAATTATTTTTTCTATTAATTTTCCAATTTTTTTAGTACAAAACAAGGTTCTGCCAAAAAAATCCGTGTTCTTGAGTCAACTCGGCCGATTCCGGCTGATTTATCTGATTTTGATTCCACAGTCAAGAATCCGATTTCGATTCCGATTTCAAATTTCAAAACCATGAGTATTATAGGTACAAGAAATCATCAAGTACAATAGCACCCTCTTACAAATTTTAAGAAGAAGAGAGCAAAATCTATAAAGGCTTGGTGAAGAAGAGACTTCAAACAGACAGATCAAAGCAGCTCAATCCAAAAAGTTACGCAGGAACCCTTTTAATTAAAGGCAACGCAATCGGTTGATCTCAAACCGATGGGAAAAAGTAAATGGGCCGCCCAATATAATTGTCTTCAAATCAACACATCATGTATCATGCTATTGAGTTTAATAGGGAAGAGGTCAACACACTCAAATATTTAATATAACAAATTAAAAAACTTTTCATTTGAATTTTAAACTAATTACCTTTCACACAAGAATATTGGTTTTGTCACTAAATGAAAATCCAGTTCTCAATAAATTCTTCTTAAAGAAAGCTTTTCATGGTTTAGATTTTGAAAAAAAATAATTGTCCGTCTAGGGTGGAAAAATAATACTTTTACTTTGAGTGAATGGATGGTTGGTTGTGATATATATATTTGGAAAATATAACGCGGATAAAATTTGGTCCTTAGCAGAAATTCTCAGCCGTCCATTAGAAATCAGACTGTTCGGAGCTTAACTCTAAACACTCCATCATCAGAAATGAACGCTCATATTATTTGGACACTCCAATGAGATCCAGACACTGGAGACTGGAGACTGCCAGACTGGAGAGGAGTCATAGAACGACTCAGCATGCAAGACGGTTGATGTGAGATGACGTGTTTTGCTGACGCAGTATTTCGTTTCTCCATACATCCATCCAAAGAAGCAGATAAGGAAGGAATAAGGGTCATGGAATTAGGGGATTATGGTTGGACGGGATTCGCACGCTCTCAAACACCTCTCGTTTCGTTTTCTCTCCTCTGGGCTCTGGATAAGGTGGATGGCATATATGGTTACCACGTTACTTGCCATACGCTTCCCTTCCATGCCTCCATCCTGGTTCCACCCCTTAGATATTTTTTTTCTGTTGACCCCTTCTTTTCTACAAGAAGAAAAGTAGTATCAATATCAAATAACAAATATAGTTTTTCCGTTACAAGGCTCGGGGCAATTTTATGAAATTAAAATTTTTGGGTCAACCACTTGAGAGAGCTAAATGATGAATGCTTCAGTATTAAGATGTAATCTCTTCGCAATAAATAAATTAGGAGGAATTTTATCTATGTCATTTTAAAATCTCGAATTTATATATATTTTTCTTTCTAAATTCATAAATACCATATTTACCTTTCTAAATTTAAGAAACTCTCAAATTTAGATAAATTATTGTCTTTCTGTTAAAAAAAGTCATTTAAAATTTATAAATTTATCATTTTTACACTTTATTAAAAATTAAAAAATATGTAATATATGTAAGAGGGAAATGTTAATCTTCTAATTTATCAATTTGTGAAATTAAATATGTAACTTAGTTCAAATTTTAGTGTGTTGTTACCGCGCGTGCTTATGGAGTTTTTGGTTAATACACTTTATTAAAAAACATATTATTAACTGCAGCAGATTTTTTTTTTGTTTCTAAACATATTATCATCTTACAATTATTTCTATCACCAAGGACAATTTGGATTGCTTGATAGAAGAAGAAGGTTATGTGCTTGGAAGCTCTTCTTTTGTCATCAAAACTCGTCCGACTCATTTCGCATTCTTTGCAAACCATATGAATTTGCTGAAGAATAATGTTGAAAGATAAAATTGAACAAATTAAACCAAAAAAAATTGCTGAAGAATTTGCTGAAGAATATATAGGAATCGTTATTTCTGAGTGAAAAAAAAAAATGGAACCGTACTTTGATACATGCGTGTATGATATAAAATTTAGGTGATTTTGTTTTAACAAGACAACATTATCCTTTAATAAATTATAAATTGAAGAGGATATGAAAGAATAAAGAGAGGCGAAAGGTTCCCCCAAATAATTTAGGCCTTTCCGTGAGCTTGACTAACATTTTTTCTCAAAAAAAAAAAAAAATTAAGGCCTTTCCCACTGACGCAGAATGTGACCGGTCAGAAGTTAAATTATTTAATAAAAATAACCCATTATTGGCCTTGAGACTCCACTATAAAATCTTCCAGCAACAGTCTATATATCCTACTTTGCGATAGAGTAAGAGTAATTCAAGTTATTGATTTTCAGACTCCACTACAAAATCTTCCCCCAATAATCTATCCTATTTTGCTAAGTGTGAGAGTAATTTAAGCTAAACGTGATAGTAATGGCCATTCCATCCTCCCAAAGCATAAGATCTGAAAGCGAAATGGTAACCGAACGTGCAGTTATGCCTGCTGATCTTTTCAGAGCAGCAATAAAAGGCGACAGTGATGTATTAATTCGACGTCTTCGACTATTGCCCGAAGAATCGCAAGAAATGAAGGTAATATTTCAAAATTACTGCTTCATTAAATATATAGTGTCAATAATCTTCCTAACTAAACGGGGAAGCACACAGGGAAAAACATGATGGCGTCGTGAAGTAATAATAATACATATTACATTTAGTTTAATTTCATTTTATTAATTCCTATTATTATTGTTATGATTTTTTATCAGAATTTTTCTAGTGTGCATCTTGTTGGGAAATTTTGACGTACTAATATGTTTAATACTAAGTTTAATTCTTGATAAGTTTAATACAAAATATGTTTACTTGTTTAGTAGAGTTTGAAATAGTATATATGGGAAGGAGGGATTGCTCAATTTATCTTTGGACAACTTTTTTTATGTTGCTCCGCTGATGATTTTTTTTTATTTGGACACTTGCTTTGTTTAATATTAATGACAAAAAAAAAATCTTCCATTTTGAACTTTCCAAGAGCAATAACTTTTTTTCTTTAATGCTGATGATTGGGAAACCGAGGCAAGTATATGGAAATGAAAATGCAGTCTGATCCTAATAACTAACTGAATTTGATTTGTAAACTTTACAATATTATATAGGGAGGCTAATTAATACATATAAAAGACAAATAGTTAAGGTTCAAATATACTTCATAAAAAAATTCAATATGGCCCAATACTTATACTAATCAAGAATCTGTTATTTTGTAATAATGCATTACAAAACTAATTTAATAATAAATATTTTGACCAAAATATTATTTTCGACACTAATGACTCCTTATGCATATACATGTCCAAAAAACATGATTCTAAGTTCATTTTGTATAAATTATGGATGCCAGCCTTGAAATTTTTCATTTTATGATATATTGGGTGCTGTTTATCTGTCAAATTCATTCATCTTGCACAAAATTACTCAAATTTCATAACAAAAAAATATACACGTTCTTACAAAATAAAGCTTTTAAATACTGATTGTAGCTAACATAACCCACCAAGAATATGATTTTAAATCATCTAAAATATAGTGCTAAACGGTTTTATTGCTCCCAAGATGAGTTATTGTCAAGTGTATCATGACAGCTTTGAAAGTATCCCTGCTTAATTGGAATGTTCCCCAGCCTAATTAATTAACGAGCAAAATGTCTGAGAGATGTGTCATTAATTACCTCCTCTGTCTTATCTTCTCAATCTATAAAAGATGATATATTTCAAATAAGTCCAATTTTGATGCGTTCATGAAATTTTTCATTGTCTAATCAGGTGACAATAGAGGCCTCTCCTTCTGCCCCTGAAGAAGTAAACACAGAAAACCAGACTGTCCAATCCGAGCTTCAAAGTGCAACGCGTTCTGGAGACACAATTCTTCACCTACTTATTACTAAGGGGCATAACGAGCTAGCTTTGAAGGTGTTTCAAAGAGATATGTCCCTGTTGAAAGCACGGAACTACATGTTAGAGACACCTCTATACTGTGCTGGGAAGGTCGGTAATGAGAAGGTCATCCACAACCTCATTCAAAGTGATTGTGGGGTCGTGAAAGATGCTCTCTTAGAAAGAAAGAAAAATGGAGACACAGCCATGCATGTTGCTGCACAACTCGGTCATACAGATATCGGCCGCTTGCTAATGAACTTGGATCCAGAATTGGCATACAAAGTAAATGACGAAATGAAATCTCCATTCTACATGGCTATAACCGAAGGGCGTACTTCGATGGTATGTACCATGTTAGAAGTTGACCCTAATCTGGCGTGCACTCCATTTTCAGATGGAATGTTTCCTATTCATGAAATCGCATGCAAGGGGTACAAGAACATTCTAAATGTATTCATTGAAGACTACCCTGATGATGCCGAGTTCCAGGATTCTCGTGGAAGAAATCTTTTTCACATTGCTGCGGAAAAGAATTGGGAACATATTTTTTCAGGTCTATTTGAGGACGCCAGTTTTAAAGAAAAGCGAGAAAAAATGATTACTGCAACAAATTATGAAGGAGATACACCATTTCACATTGCAGCAAAGAAGGGACACACGTCAATTATGAGAACTATTTGGGAACACTATCAAGTTGAAGAAAGAGTCCAAAACAGGATGGGCTATACACCGCTCGAACTTTCTGCAGACAACGTAAAAACTAGAGAGGTATGCCTAAATTAAAGAAAACATCAGAAAATTATTTCGCTGTTTATTTTAGTTAACTTGTGTGTTGCTACCAACTACTGAACTACCAAGCTCGCAAAACACATACTAGCTAATTGAGTAATCTGGTTATACATAATAGCTTCAGTGTCAACACCAATGTGACTTAGCTCGTAGTATAGGCAAAGTCTTGTTGAATGTAATCCAAGTCAGCAGCCAAGTCAGCAAGGTGCATAAAAACTGCAGTTTCTAGAAGCTACGTTTTTAGTTGTAGGTCTATTTTTGGTTGTTAATTTAGGCAGCACGTTCTATGTTTAGACGTGTGCAGGGAGAAGTTTAGAAAGGGTAGTTTCTATATTTAGTGTGTCATGTAGTGGGCTGGTTGTAGGCTAATTATAGCAGCGGTATATTGGGGTTAGTGGGTGCTAAATTTAGAATACGCACTATCTTAAATACCATGTTTGTATCTGTTGTTAAATTAAGAAAGTTGTGAGAGAAATTAATTTTGCTGTGTTCTTGCTGTGCTCTTGCTGTGTTCTGTTTTTTCCTCTTATTTTCTGAAAAAGTTCCAACAAATTGGTATCAGAGCGAGTTGATCCAATGGCCGAAGCAGGTAACAACACAACCATCAGCATGTCTAATCAGACGGTACCTTTGTTCAAGGGTGAGAGTTACGAATTCTGGAGCATAAAGATACGAACTATGCTGAAATCTCATGGCTTGTGGGAACTAGCAGACAAGGGAATACCGAATTCTGATCCAACACCAATCGACACAGCCAAGCGAGATGCAAAGGCGCTCTTCTTCATTCAGCAAGCCGTACACGAATCGGTGTTTGCGAAGATTGCAGCAGCAGAAACAGCAAAAGAGGCCTGGTCTACTCTGAAAACTGCATTTCAGGGAAGTTCCAAGGTAGTAGCTATCAAGTTACAGGGCTTGAGACGGGAGTTTGAGACATTGAACATGAAACAAGGCGAGTCAGTTCAATCCTTCCTCACGCAAGTTACAACAATAGTCAACCAAATCCGAAGCTGTGGAGAAGATCTTCCAGAAAACATGGTTGTGATGAAGGTGTTGCGCAGCCTAACAACCAAGTTTGATCATGTGGTGGCAGCGATCGAAGAATCCAAAGATCTGTCCACCTACACATTTGATGAGTTGATGGGATCACTGCAGGTCCATGAAGTTCGTCTCAACCGATCAGAAGTGAAGGACGACACCAAAGCTTTCTATACCAAAGGCGATTCCTCATTAAACCAACAGCAAGGTAGAGGTAGAGGCCAAGGTAACAGCAGAGGTCGAAGTAGTCAAGGCGGCAGAGGCAGAGGCAAGCCAAGTTA
Organism: Carex kokanica; assembly: GCA_025461125.1. Lineage (NCBI taxonomy): Eukaryota > Viridiplantae > Streptophyta > Magnoliopsida > Poales > Cyperaceae > Carex > Carex kokanica. The sequence goes on along the minus strand of JAJGRX010000985.1, from coordinate 517,845 downwards.
CAATCAACCGCACTCTAATCAACCGAAGAAAGATGTAGAATGCTACTATTGTCACAAGAAAGGGCATATGCAAGCCGATTGCTACAAGAAACAAAGAGAAGAAAGTAAAGATGTGGAGTGCTATTACTGCCACAAGCCCGGTCATATGCAAGCCGATTGCTACAAGAAGAAAAGAGAAGAAGGACAGGCAAGTTTTGTTGAAGAGAAGAGCAATCAAGCACGATTGTTCATGGTCAAAACTGATGAAGAATCAGATGTGAGTCAAATCTGGTTTTTGGACAGCGGGTGCTCAAACCATATGACGGGTTTCAAACATCTATTTGATAAATTAGATGAGTCATACAAGAAGGTAGTAAAGCTTGGTGACGATAAAGAAATTCATGTTGAAGGAAAAGGAAGAGTAACCGTGCAGACCAGCAGTCACAATACACGGATGCTACATGATGTGTACTATATTCCTCAACTGTCCCATAACCTACTAAGTATCGGTCAGATGATGGACAGCGGGTGTACCATCAAGTTTGAAGGCGACAATTGCAGAATTGTAGATGCAGCCATGGATCAGACGATGGCAACAATCAAGAAGACACAAAACAACTTGTTCCCTCTAGAGATAGCCAAGGTTAAAGACAAGGCACTTGCAGCCAAGGAGATTAGTTCTAGTGAGTTATGGCATTTAAGGTATGGTCATCTAAACATGAATGGTTTGAAGGTGTTAAATCAAAAGAAAATGGTGAATGGGTTACCCGAAATTAGTGAAATCGGGTTATGTGAAGGATGTGTGTTTGGCAAGCAATCGAAGCTGCCATTTCCAAAAGATCAGTCGATGCGTGCAACCAAGGTACTCGAGCTGGTGCATACTGACTTGTGCGGGCCTATGGAGGTTGAATCCATGGGAGGAAGTAAGTATTTCATGTTATTTATCGATGATTACAGCAGGATGACCTGGGTATATTTTCTTAGTTATAAAAGTGAAGCATTTGGGCTGTTCAAAAGATTCAAAGCCATGGCAGAGACGCAAACTGGGACTAGGCTAAAAGCTCTCAAATCACACCGTGGTGGTGAGTTTCAATCAAAAGAATTCAAGCAGTTTTGTGAGAAAGAAGGGGTGTTACAGCAGCTGACCACTCCATACACACCTGAGCAAAACGGTGTAGCTGAACGCAAGAACCGCACGGTAGTAGAACTAGCAAGAAGTATGCTGAAATCTAAAGGTATGCCGAATGATTTTTGGGCTGAAGCAGTAGCAACAGCGGTATATGTTCTAAACCTGTCACCAACCAAGGCAGTGATGAACAAAACACCGTTTGAAGCATGGTTTGAAAGGAAGCCCAATGTGGGGCATTTGCGTGTTTTTGGGTGCATTGCTTACACTCTCATAAGTACACAAAACCGAAAAAAAACTGGATTCAAAATCTGAAAAGTGTGTGTTCATTGGGTATTGCATACAATCTAAAGGTTATAGGTTATTTAATCCGGTGACAAAGAAGATTATAGTCGGTAGAAATATCATGTTTGATGAGAATGCTAGTTGGAGTTGGTCTATGATGGAAAACAATACACCAATAGCTGAAATAGAAGATGAAGAAGAAGAAGACAGCATTGAACAACAACAAAGCAGCCCAAGCTCGAGTAGCACTTCAAATCGGATGGTTTATCCGGATACACAAGGAAGAAAGGTACGATCCTTACAAGAATTGTATGAAACAACTCAGGTTTTGTATGTAGCAGATCCATTGTCCTATGAAGAAGCTATAGAAAGAAAGGAATGGGTGCAAGCAATGAAAGAAGAAATGAATTCAATTGAGCAAAACCAAACCTGGAAGTTGGTAGAATTACCAAAAGATCGCAATGCAATTGGAGTTAAATGGGTTTACAAGACTAAATTTGGTCCAGATGGTAGTGTATTAAAATGCAAAGCAAGATTAGTGGCAAAAGGATATGCGCAAAAGCAAGGCATAGACTATCAAGAGACGTTCTCCCCAGTGGCCAGATTTGAAACAGTTCGGTTGTTGATTGCAATGGCTGCCCAGTTGAGACAACCTATCTATCAATTTGATGTGAAGTCAGCATTCCTCAATGGTGAACTAAAAGAAGAGGTTTATGTTGAGCAACCGGAAGGGTTTGTGGTAAAGGGCAAAGAACATTGGGTGTACCGTTTGTTCAAAGCATTATACGGCTTAAAGCAGGCCCCTCGTGCATGGTACAGCAAAATTGATGCACATTTTCAGAAATTGGGATTTGAGAGAAGCAAGAATGAGCCTAATCTCTATGTCAAACGCAAAGAAAAAGGAGGTTTAATAGCGGTATGTCTCTATGTTGATGATATGATTTATTTTGGCACAGATGACGCAATGGTGAAGGAGTTTAAAGAGCAAATGATGCGTGTGTTTGAGATGACCGATCTAGGAAAAATGCATTACTTTCTAGGTCTAGAGGTTGAACAAGAGAAGGGAAGAATCTTTGTGTCCCAACGCAAATATGCAAGAGACTTGGTAGAAAAGTTTGGATTAAAAGATTGCAATCCCGTATTAATTCCAATGAATACAAACGAGAAGTTGACAGCTAGTGATGGAACCGGAGCAGCAGATGAAACTCGGTTTAGGAGTTTGGTGGGAGGTCTTTTGTACTTGACGCACACAAGACCAGACATCACACATGCAGTTGGAATGGTTGCGAGATACATGCATAATCCAACTAAACAACACATGGGAGCAGCAAAACGAATTCTTAGGTACATTGCAGGTACAACAAGCTATGGTCTGTGGTACAAGGGTGTTGATGAACCGTGTTTGACAGGCTACAGCGATAGTGACTGGGCAGGCAGCATAGATGATTGAAAAAGCACAACAGGTCAGGTGTTCTTCTTTGGCAACAGCGTAATAAGTTGGAGCTCGAAGAAACAGTCAACAGTTGCACTATCAACCACAGAAGCTGAGTACAATGCAGTAACATCAGCAGCATGCCAAGGTGTATGGTTAAGGCGCTTATTGGAAGAGTTAGATTGTGAGCAGAAAGGTGCAACAATACTCTATTGTGATAATCAGTCGACAATTGCAATTGGTAACAATCCAGTGCATCACAACAGAACAAAACACATAGACACTCGGCTCCATTTCATACGAGACCTGATTGAGCAAAAGATGATAGAATTACAATATGTGAACACGAACCAACAAGCTGCAGATGTGCTGACCAAATCACTCCCACGAGAGAAGTTCAACTGGTGTCGAGACATGATGAATGTGCTGGACTTTGGATTAAGGGGGAGTGTTGAATGTAATCCAAGTCAGCAGCCAAGTCAGCAAGGTGCATAAAAACTGCAGTTTCTAGAAGCTACGTTTTTAGTTGTAGGTCTATTTTTGGTTGTTAATTTAGGCAGCACGTTCTATGTTTAGACGTGTGCAGGGAGAAGTTTAGAAATGGTAGTTTCTATATTTAGTGTGTCATGTAGTGGGCTGGTTGTAGGCTAATTATAGCAGCGGTATATTGGGGTTAGTGGGTGCTAAATTTAGAATACGCACTATCTTAAATACCATGTTTGTATCTGTTGTTAAATTAAGAAAGTTGTGAGAGAAATTAATTTTGCTGTGTTCTTGCTGTGCTCTTGCTGTGTTCTGTTTTTTCCTCTTATTTTCTGAAAAAGTTCCAACAAGTCTAACATATTTTTTATCTGAGGCGTAGTGAACAATAGATATTTTTTTTATAAATTTATCTAAGAATTGTTCTGCCAAAGTACTACAACACCAATATGAATTTTACTCCAGTACACCTTTTTACTAAAAAATGTTAGAATTTTGATATCATCCTTCCGATTTTTCCATGTCCGATTTAGAAAAATAAATAAATATTCAAATTCTGGCTTTACTGGTATATAATATTAAATTTAATTGAGAGCTAAACATCTGTGATATCTACTAGTCCATTCTATATGTTATTTACTAAATCTGAAAATTAAAATTATTATGTTAATGCCTGCAATTATATACTTCCTGTTAATTTACAATCGTTCTATGAATTTATAGTTACTATATATGGATCTTATAAAGTTTCTCGGTGCATTGGATATCACCCAATACCACAAATATATATATCTTTTCCCTTTGCATTCTTTTTCATATATTAGAACTTGATATCTGTTACTTAATTTCGTTATTTTTTTTGCAATTAATGATCGGTAACAAAGTAAATAAGACGTGACTTGCTTTCAATCATATTTTTTCATTCAAACTGTTGGTATTGGTAGTAATATTATAACATAAACTTCTTTCGTCTCTTACAGGATATTGATGATGACATGATTGACGAGTACCTTAAGACTCATGAAGATTATAAATTTACTCGCAAGTGGTTTGACGATGTAATGCAACCACCATTGGAAAATAAATGGGAGAGAACTCAAGTCATTGGACTGGGCTCTGTACTTATTACAACAGTAACATTTGCTGCTGCTTTCACGATTCCCGGAGGTTATAACCAAGACCATGGTACACCAGTTCTGGGGAAGAGATATATGTTCCAGGCATTTATTCTAGCGAACGCATTGGCATTCATACATGGATTCTTAAGCTTATTTGCGCTTCTTATGCAAATTTTGAATAAGGTATCTGACAGCAGTCTCGTATTTTCAACAATATCATTTCTGATGGCATCAAGTAGTATGGTTGTAGCATTTGGATTGGGACTGTATGTGACGCTTGCTCCAGTTTGCTACCCTATAGCCGTCCTTCTCCTTGTTATCACTATCTTACTAGGGTCTCCAGCCGTTCTTTTTTATGTTGATTACGCACAATCCATTTTAGGCCCCACATTGAATTCAAATAGTGTTTCCAAAGGCCTTTGTTATGTATTTGCATTTTATGCCATGTCTTTTCTGTTCATCTTCTGCCTAGCCTTAATGTAGCTCGACATCTGGCTTTTTCTTTATCGTATTTTATTTATGACATTACGAAACATTGTTCTTTTATGTTCTCATAATAGACGTTTCTTTTCTTAATTTTCCCTCTGAATGGCCGAATTTTTACATAAGCTTTGTGTTAATTTACAATAGAAACCTTTTCTTTTTGTTTTTTTTGGTATGTAAGACATTGGAAAGTTAAATAGTCTGGTTAGTTATCAGTTATCCCCGTAACGTATGTGCTCCATTCTCGTGCTATTGGACCCAGACAGCTGTACTTAATTTTGGGCTTTTCAAGTTAAATGAAACCAGTTATGAATTTAATACAAAGGGTTTGGACTTTGGATGGTAGGCCTTCACTTCTTATGAATAGCTGAGTCGGAAATAAAACTTTTCTTTACCAGATTACTGGAATCTTGAGGCTTGACATCTACATTCTTCCTCCAAAAAATAATATATTGGCATTGTTATATTTCTTTTCAATTATTTTGTCAAGTTGCAGTAAAACTACGGTTCTTTAGGGGGGCTAGAGTTTTCGTTGCATAAATACACCACCTCCGCTTCTAGGGGTGTCAATGGCACCCTTTTATCTGTTTATTCAATTCATACCGTATCCGATAAGATGGGTATGGGTAACATTTTTTTTCCCGTAAACTTATCGGGTACAGGTACAGGTAAAGATTTTTTTTCGTTATCCAAAAGGGTAAGGGTACGAGTAAAACCTATTTCGTATCCGTTATCCAATCGGGTAATTATAAAATATATATATATATATATATATATATATATATATATGAGAAAATTGTGAAAATGCCACTCCAAAACCTTCAAATTGTGAAAATGCCATCCCGAACTTTGAAATTGTAAAAATGCCACTCTAAACTTCATTAATTTGTAAATTTGCCACATCAAATAATTAATGACTAAAATGTCCTCCTTTCTTCTTCTCCTGCCTCCTCTTTTTCTTCTGCCATGGCGTAAACAACAAATTAAAGAGAGCAACAGGAATGCCTTTTACTTATAATGAAAATTCCCTTTTTGTCTTCCCATCACTCTTCTGTGGTAGAAGCGAAACGACACCAGATTGAAAGAGGAGAGAGAGGTGAAAGAAAATGCCTTGCTTGAACCTTTCGACGAATGCGAGCTTAGATGGCGTTGACACGTCATCTATCCTTTCGGAGCTGTCAAAGACCGTCGCCAGTCTCATCGGCAAGCCCGAGGCTGTCCGTTTCGTTCCTCTTCTCTCTCTTGATCTCTCCTTTTTTGTTTAATGTTTGTATTATCTTTCGTATCAAACTAGGTTAAGAAATTTATTGCAATACTCGTCGAATCTTTAACTGACATGTCAATTCTGTGTTGGTCGGACCCTAAAACCCTACCTTATATTTTTTTCCCCATTTGTCTTAAATTATAATTCGTATTCTGTCTAGTATACCTAGATGTGTGAGGCTAGTAAGTGATTTAGCTTCGTTTGTGGCGATTTTATGTTGATTTATTAGTTCACTTGTGTCAATTGGAGCTTGAGTTTCAGTGCCAGCTAAAATGATTTACTATTTATGTCGCTTGTTCTTGGCTGATTGTAAAACCCTACTTTACTTTCTCTCCCTTTTGTTGTTTTCGCCATGGCAGAAGAAGAAGAGGAGGCAGGAGAAGAAGAAGGAAGGGCATTTTAGTCATTAATTATTTGGAGTGGCAAATTTACAAATTAATGAAGTTTAGAGTGGCATTTTCACAATTTGAAAGTTTTGGAGTGGTATTTTCATAATTTTCCCTATATATATATAGTAGAACTAGGGTGTTCCTAAGCTCACCAAGCCTCTCGTGAGCTCAACTCTAAAACCTATCGAGTTGACTTCAAACAATATTTCCAAACCGTTAGATGTTCAATCTATATTAAAATGTGCTTGGAGACCAAATTTTACATTTTTGGAATTTTTTTACTATTTATTAAGCCGGTTTGAAAACCACTGTTTTCCAATGGTGCAGAATTTTAATAAAAACAACGGTTTTCAAACCGGCTTAATAAATAGTAAAATAATTCGAAAAAATGTAAAATTTGGTCTCCAAGCACATTTTAATATAGATTGAACATCTAACGGTTTCGAAATGTCGTTTGAAGTCAATTCAATAGGTTTTAGAGTTGAGTTCACGAGAGGCTTGGTGAGCTTAGGAACACCCTAGTTCTACTCTATATATATATAGAGTATGGCTAATTTGCTTCCGGCAGCATTTCGTCCGAGGTGCTTACGGGGGCATATCTTGCAATTTGATATTCAAACAACAAATTCAAACCGTTAGATATTCAATCTATATTAAAATCTACTTGGAGACCAAATTTTACATTTTTTGGAATTTTTTTACTATTTTTTAAGCTGATTTGAAAACCGCTGTTTTCAATGCTTCAGAAATTTAATAAAAACAGCGGTTTTCAAACCAGCTTAAAAAATAGTAAAAAAATTCCAAAAAATGTAAAATTTGGTCTCCAAGTAGATTTTAATATAGATTGAACATCTAATGGTTTGAATTTGTTGTTTGAACATCAAATTGCAATATATGCCCCCGTAAGCACCTCGCCGAAATGCTGCCGACAGCAACTTAGCCGCTCCCTATATATATATATATATACTAATAAGAATTGAAAAGAGTACTTTAATTGGTTTATTTGCGCTTAGCATGATCATTTTTTTTCAATAAAGTACTATACTTTTGAAAAATGAATGTATATGTTTTAATATTTTATTTAATAAATAACAAAAATAACTATTATATTAGTACTACCCGTCATTTATCCGCTACCTTTTTGTTATCCGACAACTATAATGGGTTAAGGGTAGGGTACGGGTAAGATAATTTATAGCGGGTAAGGGTAGGACACGGGCAAGGACAATTTGTAACGGCTACGAATATGAAAATACTTTTACCTGACCCTTACCGTACCCGTTGACACCCCTATATGCTTCCCTCTCCCTTGTTCCCTCCATTTTCCCAAGCAAAACACCACTTTTCCTCGAGTAGATTATTTATGTCATATATTAATTGTTGCAAGTGTTAATTTAAAAAAAAATAAAAAATCATTGCACCATTGTAGTCAGCAGCTCCATCTGATTTAGATTGTAAGTTTTTTTCTTTAATGATAATATTGCATAATATTTAGGCCGAAAAATTGATAGTATTATTTGAATTAGGATAATAAATGATATTATAAGGTTTTCATTTCTATCGAGAACGTATTTGCCTATATCTTCTTTCTATGTATCGTAAATTGAAATGAAATTCTCAATAATTTAATGTCTTGGTTCAAAAAAGAAAATTTCATAATTGTATTTAATAAATATTATTTTTAATCACTTTTAATCTTATAATCTTATAATTTTTTAATCTTCAAAATGGCGTGTAAGGGAGGTAAAAATAAATGATGAAAAATATAGGAACATTTCGATTCCCATTCCTTTTACTCCTATTCTTTATCTCTTCTGGTGTGAACCAAATATGATATAAATTTCTTTCGTTCCATTGTACGTCTATCAGAATGTTTGTTTGGCTATTAATTTTCTTTCCTTTTGCTGTAAAAAAATGTTGGGTCTCTAGGAAAGTTCTCGGGATCAGAATTTAATGATAAGAGACTAAACAAGATCAAAGAGCTCTTAATTACTGTCAAAGAAAAAGATGGATACATGTTCTAAGTTCTAACACATATTATATGTGTGACTAATATCCCAAGAAAAAGCCAGGTCGAATTTCTTGCATGAGCTTTTCCTTCTTAATTGTACTATTTCTTTCATTTTTGTAGGTCTGAACCAATCGTGACCTTAAATTAAAAAAATTCATAAAACGGTACAGAAAAAAGATATTAGGCTTATACCATCATATTCAATTGACAGGTTTTTCATGGAAGCTTTTTCTATGTGCTTGTTTTAAATTCAGGGTCACATTCTGAAAAGATTTGAGATTTTAATCGTTCAATTTTATTTCTTAGATAAGAAGAAAGTAGGCATTAGACAACATGATATAAGGACAATTTGGTCCCATATATTTGTCATGAAAATTTTAAATTATTGTAATTAACTTGAAGTATTTTATGGAGAAAAGTCCAAGCTGTGAAATCTAGATGAACAAATATTCAATTTCATGCTTTATCGGAAATATTTTAATTAGCAAAATTTTGATGGATATGAACTCAATTTGGCCAATTTTTTTTTTTTTTTTAGAGCAGTGGGGAACACCCACCGATTTCCACTAAACATGAAATCCAATACAAAGTTTGAAAGCATTTGGTACCAACTATCTGGTACCACTTATACAAAATAGAAATAATAAGGTATTCAGTAGAATACCTTGACTACCAACAACCTAGAAAGTAACATCCAAGCACATAAGAAAAACAGACAACTACTGACAAGTTCATGTAACATAAGCAAAGAAGACCCTACAAAAACTCAAAATATAAACTGTCTCTTCACCTGTACCATGCGTAGGGATTGTACCCTGTTCTTCCCCCATTGAAAGCATAGGTAAAGTTTCTGATAGGTCCTTTGTATCATAGGGAAGCATAAGTTTTAAATTAGCACAAGCATCATAATTTTGATTAAGACACCAAAATTAAGCAATAGAGATAATCTGGGCTCCCAAGCTCTGAACTGTTCTTTTAATGCCTCCTTTAAAAATAATCCTGTTTCTGTCTAACCACAATATCCATAAGACAGACTCTCTAATGATTTCAACAATATTAGAATCTTTCATAGGGATATATCTATCAACAAACCATAATTCCTGTATATGAATACAATCAAATTCAAATCCATTCCCAAATTTCTTTAGCAACTGGAAAGGTGATCAATTGACCCGAGGTCAGCAGAAAACACATGTTTGAACAATATATCAGGACGGATCAGATGAGATGAGGCTGTCAAGAACTGATCTTGTGAGGCAAGATCAATAGAATCACTCACAAGAGCCGATCGGGAATCAGGATCGTGAATCCCTGGCACAAAGGATCCTACCCCACTAATCTGAGCATGGATTGGTTGAGTCGATAAGGCCCCACACTCAGTGGACTGTTGCAAGGGAATCAAAGCGACATTAGGCGGGTAAGGAGCTCAGTGGATAGGAAGGTGCCAGCAGAACAGGAGGAAGCATCGCTTGACAGCCAACTGGAGAAGAGAAGGGAACGCTATCCCCAATGCCAGGATGCGAACTGGAGAGATGCGCTGCCATCGCTGTCACTGGAATGGAAAGAGGATGCGTTGAGGCAACGCCAGACGAAGGGCGTGTGTAATAATCTCCTCCCATCACTTGATGAACGAATCGAATGAGTCGCTGCATAGCTACCCATCGCGAAGACGAAGGGCGTGTGTAACGTCTCAAACTCCATCGCTGTAGCAGAGCTACTCATGGCGAAGCCCAAGAAAATCGCTCTATCCTTTATTTATTATGAGAAACATAATTGAGTATCAATTTAATCTAGGTTGCTTGAGTTAGCCCTTAACTGTTTGGTAAATACCGTTTGATCCTGTTTGATAAATAAAATAGTTCTTATCTCCATATCAATTTGATGCTTGTCCGGGCAGTTGTGTATCTTATTTTTAAAATTCGAAACAGAGAAAACTGTACTCAGAAGCCGCTGATATCTCTGGAAATTAACAATAACATCTGATTTCTCCCTAGTAATTAATATGAAACAACCAGATTAGTTGTAGTGATTTACCCATAGAAGGAAAAATCGGCCGTTCCGGACCGGAATCAGCCGATCCGGATTGGAATCGGGCTGTACCGATCTGATTTCAGGCCGAGTTACACGGCATGTGAATTTTTCGTCCAATTTCAGCCGTAACGGTCCGATCCAGTCAAATTTCAGACGAAATGGTCCTATTTCAGTTGAATTTTGGCCAAAACGATTTGATTCCAGCCATAACATCGACCGAAACGCGCAAATACTCACTCTCAAAAAAATTTCTCTTCCAGCGTGACTCAAAAAAAATATTTTTTTTATCAATTTTTTCCAATTTTTTAGTATAATCTTCTAGCAAAAAGTCCAAGTTTCCGATCCGACTAGACTGATTCCCACCGATTCCCCCGATTCCGATTTCACAGTCAAAAGACTAATTCCGATTTCGATTCCGATTCCAATTTTTCCTTCTATGGATTTGCCTGTTAAATAATAAAGAACAACTATTTGTCTTCCCTGTGAGCCATTTTCTATAAGGACCTTGTTCTAATTCGATTCTTTCCTTAACATAAATGATATTTTTTTCGTATTTAAAATATGCCTTTTAAAGTCCTGCATTGGATGTACGTTTGTTACTTTGCTTAAAAATTGAACATACTCAATTTCATATTGTAATCTCAAGGATGTACATCTACGAAAAGAAATAGAACATACTAACACATGCTTCTATGCTGTTGGCCTCCCATCGTAACTCAACACTCTCAACTATACCACATCACCATCATGTATAATGCTATTATTGAATTTAATAAATTATTCTTTCGGAAAGCTCTCATTGTTTTGATTTTAATAAATTCTTCTTTTCTGAGCTAGGCGCTCACCCACACTGAAGCGCAAGGCGATCAATAGTCCAGTTTACCAGTTTATTTAGGCTTATTAATCCATCTGGATGAGAATTTGTGCCAGTCATATGACTTGGGTTATGAGCCCATTAAAACATTTCATCAAACACCTTGTTTGGATGGAGAGTAGAGGAAGGGAGGGAATGGAAAGAAAAGAAAACTTTCCGTTGAATCGTGTTTGGTTGATAAAATTATGTTGGAGGTGAAGGGTATAGGAGGTGAAAGGTTTAACCTTGTATTATTGTAATCAATATAATCGGTTTCCCTCCCGATTTGGGGTGTAACGGATGGAAAGAAATTTTGTTGCAAATATTTTTAGAAAAAATAGCACAAATGCTCGATTCTATATATTACCTATATATTTCTCATACAAGTTTTTTGTCACAAACCTACAACAACCACCGAATTTCTCATTAACCTTCTAAATTTTGATCAACCAAACAAGAAATAAGACGGAAATAAAAGTTAAATTTATTTTCTCTCATTAATCATCCAAACACGAAAAGGTTAAATATGTTAATCTTCCTTTCTATTCCATTCCATTCCCTTCTATTCTTCACCTCCCCTTCCTTCCTCTACTCTCCATCCAAACAAGGTGTTAGTGTGCACCAAATACAACATAGCACACATACAGAGGATTCACCGAAACTCTCCACCCATGGAGTCTCAACAAACGGCTCATGCCACAAACTGTCTTTGCATCCCGCAAAGATTCACCAATTCTACAACCCCTAGAAACTCAAAACACACCCTCATGCCACAGTCATCACCATACCGGCCGGTTTGAAAGAGGTAGTGAAAAAGAAGATAACATATCATGACCTATATCGGATCATATCGCAACACATGGCCGATGTTACAACCATCTGAACCGCTGCATGTGTTCTCTTCTTCCTCGTCTCTCTCGTTAAGGATGCGTGCCAAAGAAGAAAGAGGGAGGTCTGGTCTCCCTCTCCATCTATCGTGTGCTCTGTAAATCACCTAAATAAGATCCATTTCAGGTGGGCTTGCTGCTGGGCCTAATTCTAGGACGAAATAAGTTGGAAAAAGAACCCAACAATATGTACATGGATCAGACTTTTGGTTTATTAAGATAGAAGGATTTGACGATGGTGGAAAACCACGACGGTACAAAATAGAACAGCCGAAAGGGTCATTTTTTTTTAATTTAGTGACAATAAGTAGATGCATGATGGAGACAGAAAAAATAGAGGTATTTGAATTCTTCTCTTAACGTCTTTCGTGTAGAAAATTATATATTGAAAATCCGGCCAATTCTTTTTATTTTTTGTAAATACTTTAAAATTAAAACATTTAACTTTCATATTTTTCTAAACAAACGACAAAACAGAGAAAAATGTACTCACAAACTTAAACTTAAATTACAAGTTATTGGCCTCCCATCCTAACTCTCAACAACTCTGTTGTTAAATTTTTGTTGGAGTACACTGGTTAAATTTACTAAGATGGTCAATAAAACCTCCTCCGCACAAAATGAAATGAAAAACAAAAAAAACTAATTGTGAAAATTTGTTTTGAAAACCAACCTGTCTGCTGAGCTTTCTCAAAGCAGAACAGCAACAGAAGGCAACAGGGATGGTTTAGTACTGGGTAGATTTGAGATGGAGAACATTGATATTGTTCATAATGTAGAGCGAATAATTCTACCCCAATTTCACCTCTGATCCGGCTCATTCATACTACTTTTGTCTTTATTATGATTCAATTTTGTTCAAATAAATGTACCAATGACTATATATTTTAGCATTTTAAAATTATGTGAAAATATTTTTTTACACATACATATGTTGCATAATTTTACTTTAGCCGAAAGTTGTCTATATTCTTTTGGGAGTGAGGCTATGGTGCTATGCATAGCACGGATGGCTAGTGTACTACGGCTCAATATGGTACTTTTTAAAATCCTAACGGTCGATCCGACCGTTCAATGTGATAACAATATGAATATGTACTTGCAAACTAAATTTTATATTTTTTCGAATTTTTTTACTATTTTTTCAGATAGGTAGAATTTTGATGGTCCAGAATTTTCAAAAAACACTGATTTTTCTACCTATCTAAAAAAATAGTAAAAAAATTCGAAAAAATATAAAATTTAGTTTGGAAGTACATATTCATATGGATATCACATTGAACGGTCGGATCGACCGTTAGAATTTTAAAAAGTACCATATTGAGCCGTAGTACACTAGCCATTGGTGCTATGCATAGCACCATAGCCTCACTCTTCTTTTGGTACTAAAATCTAGACCCTAAATATCTGTAGAAATGGAGAAAACATATTTTCTAGCTGGTATTTTCATTGAATCACTTGTTCCTAAAATAGGTTACAATCGATCCATCATACCCTGTCTTTCACCACACATATATATGAAGCAAACAAAAACAAGGTATTTACATAAATTTTAAGATCTATCATTGAATACCTTTAATACGAAGTCAGACCATATCCATTTACCACCTAGGTCGATCAGGATAGGTTCAGTTATGGGTCGGATCATCAATTAATTGGTATCTATAGTATCAAATTATCAATTTAAGAAGGGGAGAGAGAAAGAAAGGCTGATGCCGTGATGCGGAGAGCGTCAACAATGAAATTTCAGTTGAAGTTCAAAGCCTGTAATTCCTCAGGTCTTTCTATAAAATATGTGGCCCAGAATCCATTAAAGCCCAAACCCACTTGTAAATAAAATGAAGAATCATGGTCCATGTTGCGCCAAGCCAATCCAGTCCCGTACAGACACAGCAATGAAAAAATAAAAAATGGACTCATTATATAGAATAGAGACAAGCTATGAGCACAGGTAGAGAAGAAATAATGATAATTAACTAGAAACGAGAAACCGCAAAGAACCAGGTCGTAACTGCAAAAGACCCCGGATTGTTTAGTTATTGTGAAAAGCCCAAAACAGTATCATTGTTATAAATTGCAAAAACATAACTGGATCCAGGTTGTAATTCCTCACCTCCGCAGATTTTTTTAGATAAAATATTTCATAAAAAAAAATCACACTCTTACCCCAGTTTTAGATTATGCAAACAACGTATTATATCCTTCTAGTAATATTATATTATCCAAAATTTTATACAAAAAAAAAACAATTTCTACCAATTCATCAATTGGCAACATAAAGGTGTTCACCCTGGCTGATGCAAAAGATCAGAAAGAGAAGCCTCTGCTTTCCCTGTCCTGCTGACGCAAACAGATGAAGTTCTTCTGTAACATCTTTCGAAAAGTAAGGGAATGCTCCGGAATCCCCTATCCCGAACATATGGAGTCAAGTATGATTCTTCAACCATAGGTGCGAACACCCGACCGAAGTCAACCAGCACCCGATTAACACTGATTACCTAAGAGTTTTGTTGTTTGCTTTTTCCTGATGTGACTAACATACCACCTGCGAACGGGTGGTGATCCCTCCGCAGAGGGACACAAGCGGGATGGATTCCAAGGTAGGTTGTGTTTGTCTAGTGTTCATCCGAGCATAGTGTTGTGGTTTTCGGGTAGGTTAAAGTGCAACAATTCGATTCAGTTCATCAATTTGATCACTACCCGAAAACCAGAATTCAAGCATAAAACTAATTCCAAGATTAAAACAGAGTTTACCACTAGACGCGCAGCGGAAACTTCAAGTCTAGTCTAGCAGTAGCCTTCTTCTTCTTTCCGTCTTCTCCTTTCGTTCTCGTGTCAGATTCGCGCAACAGCTCAGCAATCACGCCTCTATCAGTATCCAAACGAACAGGTTGATCAACTATTGTAATTCGGTATGCTAGTACCGAATTGACAGCCCCTTTCTTTCGTTCTGTCTCTCTTTCATTTTCTAAAAAATGGAATAGAATGGCTAACCGAATTATGAACAGATCATTGCATATTTATAAAACAATGCACCAGTTCGTTCAAGCCTATTCATGGCACCAATTCGTTGAGCCCTTTCAGAAAACTTATCTGATCTGATCAGATCAGATGAGAACAGAAAATTCAGGCCTAGCCCAATAAGAAATGACCCATATTCATTAATAATATGGCCCATTATATTCTGACCTTTTAGTACATTTCTAACACATAGTCCATCTTTAAGTTGGCTATCCTCTGTGAAACATATGCTACACAATCAGACATACAGATCACGCATCAGCAAAGTTGCAATTTAAAAAATATCCTCTAAGATATCTCAACTTTTGCGTGACCGATGTATACAGTGCCTATTCGGGGCAGTGAATTCACCGTTCTTCAAGTCCTGCCCTCCGTTCTTCATCGATTTGCTAGTCCTGATTGTCTCCACGTGTTGCGTTATCGATTTACAGTCCGCCCATGTGCTGTAGATGCGTTTTCTAGGGAGACACTGTTGGATAGCCTAGAATGTAATAGATTTTACATGAGTTCATTCAACTGTGTGTACACTGCACCGAACATCTTCATTTTCTAATTATAATTAAAATTGTTCATAATATTTAGTGGGTGCTATATTGAGCGCATCAATTGTAATCTTGATAACTGAGAGAATATTTTCTCTCTTATCTATCACAATTAATTTTGTCATAATTATTATGAAAGTTAATTAATGAAAACATTAAGAAAGGAAAGTTGCAGTGGCATTTGCCTTTCACCTTCAATATGTATCAAATTCAAATTCATTAAGATTTTATATTGTCATATATCACGTACAGATTGATATCTACTAATGATTCTGATCATATCAATTAAGTAAATTACTTTTATAATAATGATGCTATGAGCAATTGAGCATAGGTAGCTAGAGAAGAAATAATTATAATTAATGATGCTATTTTGAGAGCAATAATTTAAAATTAAATTATTGAGAGAAATTTTTTCTCTTTATACCCAATTTATTCTTGTTTAAAATTCTTCTAATTATGGAATTTAATTAACCTTGTACCAAGTATTTAAAAGAAAATTATTGCATGCTACGCAAAGAGAATTGAAAAATGACTTGATTTATTGTCTTTTTCATTTTTTTTAAGGGAAGAAACTAATTTTATCTATTTATATCAATTTTCACAAAAATACATTAGATTTGTCTAGTTGATTCATATGCTAGAAACAAAAGCTGAAGAAACAAATTAAATTATGCAAAAGAGAAACCGAACATGAATTGAACAAAAAATAATGGAGTGTGCTATATTCAGTGCACAAAATACTGTATATAGCACCTTCGCGGATAGTCACTTTCTATCCTCGCGGATACTATTCCATTCTTGTAGTGATATCAAATGCTGAAGAGAATTTATTTTTCTAATCCCGGTACATTTCTAAACATTGATTGTCCACGCTGCTATATATTTTAAGCAACAAAACTTAAGTGGATCATACATGAAATACAATTAAAACCAAATTTAAAGAAACGAGTATAGTTAATTTTCTTTGAACAATTGTTGCAATCAAATTTAAATTTCCACCTTCAAGAGCACCTTTAAGTACCTTTGAAGAAAATCATCATGAATCCATTACACTAGTAGTGCAAGTACTTTTATAAATTTAATATTCGTAAATTTGCGGGTGTACTACTACAAAAAAAAAGATTGTACACGGACATAAATGGAGGAGCTACACGGATTTCCTATCGTGTTTAAATCAAGAGTGTACAAATAGGTCAATAACTACACACGGATATTTACCCGTGTGCGATTATAACGATTTCTACACGGATTACTTTATAAACAGCCATGTACAAAGACCTGCCTGTGTTGTTCTCCATGTTACCGAGCTACACGGATATTACCTGAACATCCGTGTGCGATTCCTCTTTCTACACGGACATTTAACTAAATATCCGTGTACGATTAATCTTTATACACGGATTTTTTACTAAATATCCGTGTAGCTCTCCTCTTTCTACACGAACTTTAAACTAAATATCCGTGTAGCTCTCTTAACAATTCTACATGAATTATTGGATAAATGTCCGTGTATGAAACAATCCTACACGGACATTTATCCAATAATCCGTGTAGAAATGTATTCGTGCATGGATTATTTTATAAATTACTATTCTTACACGGAATTTTGTTAAATATCCGTGTAGGATTGTCTTATAATTTTTTTTTAGTTTTTTTTTTTTTGGCTAGCCTCCTGTTTTGCTAGCCAGTATTTAAATTTTTCAAATAGCAATTTAAAATTCATGTACATGAAATTATACAAAATTATACAAATCCATATTTAGCATTACAAAATTATACAAATCCATATTTATCATTGCAAAATTATACAAATCCATATTTATCATTACAAAATTCTAACCGAAACCATAAAAGCATAAAATTCTAATATCAACATATATAACAAAAAAGCATAAAACCATCAACATATATAACCAAAAAAAAGCATAAAAGCATCAACATATATATACATATTGTCTTTTGTACATATACAATCCCATGATCCACATATAACATATACTCCTCAAGATCAAATACAATGTTTGTAGATCAAGTTATGTCCTTACCACTTAGTAAGCCTGTGATCAAGTTTGGGCTCTTGTTGCCAAAACGTTGGGCTATGATCTAGTTTGGACCAAAATTTCATACAAACTAGTTGTATTGGATCCAACATATAAAAAAGAAGAGTGTCCATGTGATCCATGACATGATGCCTCTTGGTTAAAGATCTCCAACATTTCAACTCCAATAAAATACATTGATCAACATATATGTGCATGCATGCATAATAGAGAATAAAAATTCTCCTTTAAATTCATTTTTTTTTCCAATTTCAAATTTTTTCCAAATTTCAAATTTTTTCAAACGTAGCTGCCCCCACGCTTGGGCTCCCCACTCAGCCGACTTCCCCCCGCTTTTGCGTGGCTACCCCCACGCTTCGGCTCCCGCTCAGCCGAACTTTCCGCTATTTTTGCATTATCTTAAGAAATCAAGCATGCATGAATTACACATGACCTAAATAAGCAATAATAAGTAACAGAAAATTAGTGAAAAAAAAGGAATATATATATATATATATATATAGGCTGTGGCTAATTTGCTGCTGGCAGCAATTCGGCCGAGGTGCTGCCGGGGCATTATTTAGCCATGTGATGTTCAAACAACAAATTCAAACCGTTAGATGTTTAATCTATATTATAATCTACTTGGAGACCAAATTTTACATTTTTTGGAATTTTTTTACTATATATTAAGATGGTTTGAAAACCGCTGTTTTTAACGTTGCAGAAATTTACTAAAAATAGCGGTTTTCAAACCAGCTTAATATATAGTAAAAAAATTCCAAAAAATGTAAAATTTGGTTTCCAAGTAGATTATAGTATAAATTAAACATCTAACGGTTTGAATTTGTTGTTTGGACATCACACGGCTAAATATAGCCCCGGCAGCACTTGGCTGAACTGCTGCCGGCAGCAAATTAGACAGACCCTATATATATATATATATATATATATATATATATATATATATATACTAACCTTAGAAAGATAGAGAGGAGAAAATAAAAACTTCAAAGATCTCTGATCCCAGCTGCTAGCCTTTAGAGAAATCAGATCAACATTCAATACAGAGAGAGCGAGAAAGAGACAGTATAAAAGACTTGATCAAAACG
Organism: Carex kokanica; assembly: GCA_025461125.1. NCBI lineage: Eukaryota > Viridiplantae > Streptophyta > Magnoliopsida > Poales > Cyperaceae > Carex > Carex kokanica. The sequence goes on along the minus strand of JAJGRX010000985.1, from coordinate 498,790 downwards.
GCACTGGAAGGAGAAGGCCTTTTATAGTAATTAAAACCCTACACAACCTTTTATACACGGATTTATACTTATCAATCCGTGTAGCTCTCCAAATAATCATACACGGCTATTTATAATAAAATCCGTGTACATTTCTACCATTTCTACACGGATATATTATCAAAAATCCGTGTATATATTCCTACATGGATATTTAACAAAAATCCGTGTAGCTCTCTCAATTTTTTCCACACGGTCTTCTTTCCACACGGATTTTTGATCCCTAATAAACCGTGTAGCTCTCAAACAATTCTACACTTATTCTTAACTAAATATCCATGTATAATTTCCGCAGATTTTTTGAGATTTCAAAAAATCATATTTGGTACACGGTTTTTATATAAAATTGGAAAAACCGTGTACAATGTGCAGTGTAGAATTACCATCCAATTTGTACTATCGACAATTTACTATAAGAATTTGCTTTTAAGTGCCAACATTTGAACTCTTCTCATTTTTTTGTTGTTGTATTATTATTTTATAAAGTAATGTTGTTAATTATAAGTGCAATGCAACAAAGACCAAAACAACATTAAAACAAATATATAACCAATACGACGAGAACCATGTATATGTTAGTTACATAAGTGTTATTTGTTTAATTTTGCAACAACGGAAGGTAACAAATTGATAATTAAAGACGTGACATTCTTCTAATCATTCTCCATTTGAATTATTGGTACTGGTAATTTAAGTGCTCTCTTGTGTGTCTCTTGCAGGATATTGATGATTTAGATATTAGCAATTACATTGAGACCAGCGGTTATAAATTTATTCGAGAGTGGTTTGATGTTATAATGGAACCAACATTACCAAATAAATGGGAGAAAAGTCAAGTCATCGGACTGGGTTCCGTATTTATCACAACTGTAACCTTTGCTGCCGCTTTCACAATTCCCAGTGGTTATAACTAAGATGACGGTACACCAATTTTAGGGAGGAGATATATATTCCGGGCATTTATTGTAGCTAATGCCTTGGCATTTATTCAAGGATTCATAAGCTTATTTGCGCTTCTTACGAAAATTAGGAGAGGTCGACCTGGCCGGGTCTTGAAATTTGCTACCTATGCATTTCTATTGGCAGCAACTAATATGGTTGTGGCATTTGGATTGGGGTTGTACGTGACACTTGCTTCAGTTTGCTTGCATATTGCAATCCTCCTCCTTGTTATCACTGTTTTTGTAGGGTCTCTTGCCGTGTTAGTTGTAATTGTCACGGGAGAACATTTTTTTAGAACCAGTTTGAATATTCGTCGTACTGTGGCTACTGGAGTACTGACATCATTTGTCATGTCTTTCCTTCTCATCTTTTGCCTAGCCCTCGTGTAATTATTAACTCTATACATTTCCATTTCCATTTTCTATGCAGAATTTCTATCTTCTATGTACTAGATTTATTAATGTTTCGACACACACACATACATATATAACGAAGCACTTTTTTTACGACATGTGGTACATTTTTGCTACATGCTTGGTTGTTGGACATTTTTTATAATCCAGCTGTTGGTCCAACGATTTTAATAAAGACGGAAGATCACTGACTTTGGGTCCCATAGGGCTTCGATGGAACTGGAGTGTATGGAACGGGCGTATGTGCTGATCGCTTGGATGGAGAAATGGTGCGTCACGAACTGGACCCACAGGTGCGACCCGAGAGCTACTCAAATTTCGGTTCTATCACTTAAAGTAACACAAATTTTGAGTTTTAAATATGACCGTCCTATCTGCTTCGGCACGAATATTAAAGAGTTCCTGTACATTTCATCTCGAATCGGACGGTTTGTCCTAAATTACAATTTTGAGTTACTTTGGGGGATTTCCGATAAGTTTGTAAACATAGATTCTACTAATCTAGACCGTTGATTTCAGATCTACGATCTCTGGGTCTCAAAATGCGTGGGGCCCACCTGGATTGAATTTTGTATTGGTATAATTATTCTGTGACGGATTCACACATATGCACCACGCTGTTTGTTTCCTTACCCATATTTTTTTCTCTACAGTGCCCGCTGCACATAGGGACACACCAGGTGCGTCTTAATTTTAGCAACGTGTTTGAAAAAAAACGTGAGAAATGTGGTGGACCGGTGGTATCCCCTTTACCCAGCATAAGGTCCAGTTTTTAGTAAAATAAAACAAAGGGACTAGATGCTCCATCGAAATATGCATACTTTAAGATATATAAAATTTTATCAAAAGCATTTTTGTGGACCCATTGATAAATTAATACCAAGCAAGCAGTTTCCTATGTATCTATTTTTTTTATTAAAGTGAGGTAAAAAACCTCACCAGTTTCCATTAATACTAGAATAATTTCCTATGTATCAATATCAAATGCAAAAATATTAACTATCACTAGGAAATAAATCTACAGTTATTCCAAAGGGATCACAGGACCTGTTATTCCTATTCCGACCGTTCAAACTTTTTCATGCGCAAATCTCAAGAAAAAAAGTTTTTCGTTCCCGAATCATGACAAAGGTCAACGGCTAGGATTGGAATAACAACATATTTATTTCCCAAAATATATGCTAACTCAGATTGCCGCTAACTATAAAAAATATATATATGTTAACTCACAAGAATATAAAAATAGAATGTAAAATTGCAAATACTTTATCTCAAAATCATGACTAGTAAACGGGAATCAAAATATTTTTTACTTATTAATTAATTTAGATTCTCTGAAAGTAAAGAAAATATATATTGATAAAATGGATGTAAAAGTTGGACGCAACCTTCCATGTTTGGAATCTTTCCTCCTTCATCACCCTCTTAAATCGAAAATGGAGCGGAGTGGAGAGAGAGGAGAGATATAGAAGATGATTATTTTTAGTGGGGTTTTAGGGAATCCGTATCCTCTGCATTAACTCAAAAGAGAATCTTTTGAGTTAATGAATCTTGACTATCTAATTTGTTTTAAGATTCGTGCGAACTAGATCTGCACTAATATTAAAGGACTCCTATGTTATAGACTTGAGCCGGATTTGCTCCGTTTAAAATCAGACAATTAAAATTCATTAACTCAAAAGATTCCCTTTTGAGATAATGCAAAGGATACGCATCCGGGTTTTAGGTGCGTAGTTTTTTGTACATTCTAGAGGTATTAACCCTCTGTGGTAATAAGATGCTGCATTTTTTTTTCTATTGTTTTTGTCAATTAGCCCTCTTGAATTCGGATCCTCTATATTAATTCAAATGTTTAAATGTTGAGTTTGGATCCGGACTCTTTGAATAGAAAAAATACTGTTCAACAAGAAAGTATAAAATGGACAGCTTGATTGAGTAGAACTAGGGTGTTCTTAAGCTCACCAAGCCCTTCGTGAGCTCGACTCTAAAACCTATTGAATTGACTTCAAATGATATTTTCAAACCGTTAGATGTTCAATCTATATTAAAATGTGCTTGGAGGCCAAATTTTATATTTTTTGGAATTTTTTTATTATTTATTATGATGGTTTGAAAATCGCTGTTTTTATTAAAATTCTGCACCATTGGAAAACAACAATTTTCAAACCAGCTTAATAAATAGTAAAAAAATTTGAAAAAATGTAAAATTTGGTCTCCAAACACATTTTAATATAGATTGAACATTCAACGGTTTGAAAATGTCGTTTGAAGTCAATTCGATAGGTTTTAGAGTCGAGTTCACGGAAGAACTTGGTGAGCTTAGGAACACCCTAGTTCTACTCCAGCTTGATTTAATCCAGCTGTTGGTCCAACGATTTTAATAAAGACGGAAGATCTGTCCGCCCAATAGTGACGGAAATGCATGGCCCACCACTTGAATTGAATTTTGTATTGTTATAATTATTCTGTGACAGATTCACTCATATACACCATGCTGTTTGTTTCCTCACCCATATTTTTCTCTCTACAGTGCCCGCTACACACAGGGAAGACTATTCATAGACACATATTGGTCCACAACAACAGATTAATCATAGCTACTAGAGAGCATTAAAGAAAAAGAATAAAGAGGGTCCGATACCCGAGGGAATATATATACTAGAGAGCATTAATTGTACTTTTTATTACATGTTAGATAATAGAGAAAAACTTTGTCTGCTACATGAGGCATTTACTTTGTTCTGATATGGTTGTTTCCTTAAAAGAATGATATTCTTATTTCACGTAGAACATGCTACATGTCCTATGCTGAGTTGTACTCTTTTTTACTTTGTTCTGATATGGTTGTTTCCTTAAAAGAATGATATTCTTATTTCATGTAGAACATGCTACATGTCCTATGCTGAGTTGTACTCTTTTTTACTTTGTTCTGATATGGTTGTTTCCTTAAAAGAATGATATTCTTATTTCATGTAGAATATGCTGCTTGTCCTACGCTGAGTTGTACTCTTTTTAACTTTGTTGCTTTGCTTGAAAATTGAAGACACCCAAATTCCTTATTCTAGCAGCCGTGGTTTACATCTATAAAACGAAATAGATCTTAAACACATGTTCCTATGCTGTGTGCCTTCTGTCTAATTCTATCTTCAACTAGTGATCATAAGGTAAATTGAATCTATAACACATCTTTCTTCTTTTGTTATTAATTGACATTCAAACTCCACTATAAAATTGTTTCCTCAGCTAATTCATTTATTTTGTACTAGAGATTAAGACCAATTAAAGGTACAAGTCATTGTAAAATATGGCCATGGAGATGTCATCCTCCCAACATAAATTGGTGCACGAACAACGTCCAGTCATGTCTGCTGATCTTTTCGTAGCAGCAATGAGAGGCAATGCCCATGTTTTAATACAACGTCTCAGGCTGCTGGAAGAACAAAAAGAAGTCAAGGTAATATTTGAGATGGTCCGGTTGTAAATATCCAGTGTCCGTAATTTATATGAGACAACATTACAAACTAACATATATATTTAATTTGTTTCCATTTAATTTATATCTTGTTATGATTAATTATCAACATTATTGTTCGAATCAACATCAACATCATCCATCATTGTCATCGATTCTTACAATTATTATATTTTTCATTATAATTGTTATTAATAGTAGTATTAGTATAATTTTTTTTATGGTCATAGTATTAGCATAATTAGTAGTACAATTAATTTGTTATCATATTGATCATCATAATTACTATTATCATCAACACAACCACCACTGCTACTACTAGTACTTCTTATTATTATTGTTGTTGTTGTTGTTAAATATATAACACAAATTCAAATAAGTTATTTCGAGTTTCGTTCTAGGTTGGGATGGGTGGATATTCGTTCAAAATAGTCACTTGCTCCTTGTTTCATTATACCAACCAAAAATTGAATTAGTAGTTCAAATAACTTGATTAATGCTAACCTCACTAATCCTGCTCATGACCCTAATATACTCTTTTAAGTCCCTTCATTTTAGCCAAAAGGAACATTTGCAGTTATTGCTAGATGTACATTCCATTCTTTCAGGCTGCGTTTCTCTTTCATTTTCTTCTTAATTTATTTTTCTCATGATCACAATAAATAAATTTTATAACTTGTAGACGTAAATTAAACCTACATTCTAAAAAAAAAATTTAGCTAATTGTTGGGCTACGCATTACCTATTTTGGTTTAATTTAGTAATTTAGGATGTGTTCTTAGGAAGATAGAATGAGGGACAAGAAAGGGCTCTGGTCGAAAGTTTTAGAATCTCTCTCTCTCTGTTTTTTTTTTAAATCATCATAGAGGCTGCGAAGTCGTGAGGATAATCAAACTCTCGATCTTTTGTGGAAACAAAAGTCCTAGGAGTTTTTTCATAGCAAATTGTGCTACCTCCCCTTTCTCCTCTCTGTCTCTCTGTCTCTCTCTCTCTCTCTCTCTCTCATTCCTTGATTCATTGCATGTCTTGTACATAATTAAAAAAAATGGTGTACTAGATTCTGTATGGACCATTTTCAATATCAATATTACAATATCACATCTCTAATCAATATAAACATTTTCAAATCTAGCACAATAGTTATACAAATCAAGAATCAACTATTTTGTAATAATACATCACAAATACAATTCAAATGGCTATTTCGACAAAAAAATATTAATTTCTACACTAATGACTCCTAATAATACATATACATGTCAAAAAATCATTCTTTTAAGTTTATTTTGTACAAATTAATGATGCCAGTGATGGAAATTTTCATTTCAATAATATTCAGATTTTTTCATCTTGCACAGAACCATTCAAATTTCATTACACAATCATATATACGTTATTACAAAATATAGCTTCTAAATACTGATTGTTGCCACTTTTTTATATATCTAACATATGTAGTTCTGTACTAATTAGATGTAATTAAAAAGCTACAGTTATTAGTCTTTTACACTTTTTGTCTTGAAACATACGACCAATTAAACTAGTGGAAAGATGTGGAGTAAACTGCAAGCGCACTTCTTCTATGGTCCAATTTTGCTCTGATATTAACTATTATGATCCATAATGGCTATGTCATACTAACAAGCCAACCTTCTCATAGTATTTTGGTTCTTTAGGACTATTACTAGTACTTTAATGGACAACAGCTTTTGGAAATGGCAAAAGATAAAAAAAAAGATTGGTGGTGGTTTAAGATAGGGTTAAATGATTTTAATGCTTCTAAGCTGAGTTGATGTCATGGAGATCATAATAGCTTTGAAAGTATCGTTATTTAATTGGAATGTTCCTCAATTGCTTACCTCCTCTATCTTAGCTTTTCAAATATATTTAATTTTGATGTTTTACTGAAATTTTAATTACATTGTTTAATCAGGTGACAGCAGAAGCCTCTCATTCTGCTCCCCAACAAATAAAGACAGAAATCCAGACTGTCCAATCCGAGCTCCAAAGTGCAACACATTTTGGAGACACTGTTCTTCACCTACTTGTTACTAAGAGGCACAACGAGCTCGCTGTGATGGTTTTTCAAAGAGATAGGTCCCTGTTGAAAGCGCAGAACAAGATGTTAGAGACACCTCTACACTGTGCTGCCAAGGTCGGCAACATAGAGGTCATTGAGAACCTCATTCGAATTGACCCTGTCGTCGTCAAGGATGCGCTACAAGAAACCAATAAAAAGGGAGACACAGCCTTGCATGTTGCTGTCAGATACGACTTTGAAGATATCACCACCAAGCTGATGGAGGTGGATCCAAAAGTGGCATATAGGGTTAACAACGAATTGTTACCACCATTGTACTTAGCTATAGAAGAAGAACGTGATTCCATAACAAAGAAAATGTTACAAGTTGACTCTATTCTTGCGTGCACCCAATTCACAGATGGAATGTTTCCAGTTCATTTAGCTGCACGCAAGGGTAACAGGATGATCGTACAACATTTCATTGAAATGTACCCAGATTATGCAGAGTTGGTAGATCCTCGTGGAAGAAATCTTTTTCACATTGCTGCTGAAGAGAACAACCATTTAATTTTTTTGTGTAGGACAAGTAGTGAGGAAGATATGGGAGTAAGAATGAACGATGCAATGGATTATGAAGGAAATACACCATTGCACATTGCAGCAATGAAGGGGCACATGTCTACTATGAGATTTATTTGGGAAAACAGGATGAATCGCGTTGCAGAAACTGTCCAAAACAAACGAGGCTTAACACCATATGAAGTTTCCAAGAAACAATTACAAGAAAATATTAATGAGGTATGCCCAAATTAAGAAACACATTGAAAAATTATTTCTTGTTAATTTTACTGAACTCTTGTGTTGCTACTAATTACTGAACTACTAAGCATGCAAAACACACACTAGCTAATTAGGTAATACATAATAGCTTCACTATTAATAACAATGGTGAATTTTACTCTAGTATAGGGAAAGTCTACATATACTTTTGATCTGAGGCATAAAGAACAATAGATAATTTTGGATACATTTATCTGAGAATTATACTGCCAAAATACTACAGCCCAAATATGAATTTTACTCTAGTACACCATTTTTTTCTTAGGTCAATACAAAAAAATATATAAATATTAAATTTTCAGCTTTATCTGAGAATTGGGAGTTAGACATGTGTGAAATCTACTAGTCCAGTCCATATCTTCTTTAGGTATTCTGAAGATTAGAATTGTTAATTTAATGCCCACAACCATAAATTTTACAATAAATTTCAATTGTGCTATTAATTTAATTGTTCTGGATCTTATAATGTTTTTCGGTGTTTAAGAGTATCACCCAATATAACAAAACTTTTAGTTACTAACTGTTATTTTTTAAATTTTGCAAGAATGGGAGATAATAAATTAATTAAAATATGACATCCCTCTATCAATTAATTATTCATTATAACTGTTGGTAATAGTAATGTGCTATGTTGGTTGATACTATTATAACAGGATTCTAGGACGATGTTTGCACGAATTTCCGCCCACGAGATGACCTATGGTGAGAAATTTTCTAAAGAGTGGTTTACCAATGTAATGAAACCATCATCCTTTGGAAATAAATGGGAGAGAACTCAAGTCATCGGACTGGGTGCTGTACTGATCACAACTGTGACATTTGCTGCTGCTTTTACAATCCCCGGAGGGTATAACCAAGTCAATGGTACACCCGTTCTTGGGAGGAGATATACGTTCTCGGCATTTATTCTGTGTAACTCCTGGGCATTTATACAAGGATTCTTAAGCTTATTTGCGCTTCTTATTAATGCTCTGCCAGATGTGACTGTCGACACCTTCGAATTTGCAACAATTATTTTTCTGAGTGCAGCGTGTAGTATGGTTGTGGCATTTGGATTGGGGTTGTATGTGACGCTTGCTCCAATTTGTTTGCCAATCGCCATCATCCTCCTTGTTATCTGCCTGTTTATAGGGTCTCCTTTCTTATTTTGTGGACGTTATTTGATCATTAGTACTAATTTCTTTTTTGATGCAAACCCAATAGTGGCAATTTATGCCTTCTCTATCCTGTTCGTTTTCTTCCTGGCATTCCTAAGTCAATAATTCCAATGTCATTCTCTATCGAAGTCTGCCTTGTTTGCTTCGTGAAGCATTTTTTTTCTTCTTTATGTTCTTTTTTTGTGAGACATTTTTGCTATGTACTTGGTTTGTTAGTCTTTGTTATAATGGATGTTTCATTTTTTACTGAATTTTTACCTGAACGGGCAGAAACTTTTGTAACATTAAATTGGAAATTTTTTTTTAAAGTAAGCCATTGCAAAATTAAAAATTCTGGTTAGTTATCAGTTATCACCAATATGTATATTGTAAGTTTTCTATTTAAAATTACATAACATTTTAGACCGCAAAATTGAAACTATTATTTGAGTTAATTAGAACAATAAATGATCTATACTATGTATGGTTAGGATTTAGTCCCTATAGAAAACATATCTGTATATTATTCCTATTTATCGATAACTGAAATAAAATTCTAAACATGCAATTTATTTACACTGACTAGGGCTGCACAAAAAAATCACAGTTTGTAATTCGATTCGAGTTTGATTCGAAAAAGTTCGGAAAAAATTCGATTCGAAATTGAGTTCGTTCGAAATTATTTCAAACCAAACTTAGTTCGAAATTAATTCAAACCAAACTCAAACTGGACCTAGTTCGTTCGAAATAGGTTCGCAAACCAAATTTAGTTCGAAATTAACTCAAACGTGAACCGTTAATTTCTGCTGATAACTTATGTTCACTGATGAAAATATAAGCCGTCCAGTCCATAATTGCTTTGAATTCTAACTTCTGAAACAGAAAGCCTGGTCCAATTACAAGCTCAAATAAAAAAAATTCACAGGTTTATACCAGAAATTTTGTTTTTTATGGTATGATACTGAGTTTTTCGGATAATCCAGTCTCAACTCTCTCGTTTTTTTTCTTTGTTTTGATAAAGTTATTATTAATTTGATAAATTTGTTCAATTAATTTCAGCTTTAAGAAACTATTAAATAATAAAAAATAATAAATAAAATAAATATTGTACCTTTATTATTTTTTTGACAGCAATACATTTTTTGGCATTTTTTGCATTTATTTTCGGACCGTTCGTTTTACCGCGGGAATTCAACGGTCGATCTACAACAAAATCATTCCAAATATGATCTAGAATGATCAAGGTACAATATTGAACGTAACCAACATAAAAGTTCGGAAGTTTTATTATGTATGAGCTTTGATCCAACACGAAATGTTTATGGCCATACGATGCTTCAATTTTCGATCAACTAGATGGATGGGTAAATGAAAACAAAATTCTATCAAACTTTCATGGAAGATGATAAATACAATGCTCTTTGATTTCAACGGCCCCGATTGGTCAACGAACGACATGTTTACGTGCGCCTTCATTAACTTAGAAAGCAAGAGTATATGTTTCATGAGACATAAACTCTTGCCTTGTGAGTTAATGAAGGCGCACAAAAATATATCGTCTATGGTTCGATCGGGACCGTTGAAATCAAAGAGCACTGCATTTATCATCTTCCATGAAAGTTTAATAAAATTTTGTTTTGATTTACCCATCCATCTAGTTGATCGAAAATTGAAGCATCGTATGGCCATAAACATTTTGTGTTGGATCAAAGCTCATACATAATAAAACTTCTGAACTTTTATGTTGGTTACGTTCAATATTGCACCTTGATCATTCTAGATCAGATTTGAAATGATTTTGTTGCAGATCGACCGTTGAATTCCCGCGGTAAAACGAACGGTCTGAAAATAAATGCAAAAAATGCCAAAAAAATGCCAAAAAATGCAAAAAAATGTATTGCTGTAAAAAAAAATGAAAAAAATGCTGTCAAAAAAATGATCAAGATACAATATTTCTTTTATATGTCTAAAAATGCAAAAAATGTTGTTATTGATCAGCTATTCATTTAGAAAAAAAAATTATATGTATTGCTGTAAAAAAAATTCAAAAAATGCAAAAAATACTTATTTATTTGATAAAAAAAATAAAAAAATAAAAAAAAACATGCAAAAAGTAAAAAAAATGTAAAAAGTTTGAAAATATATATTTTTATTTTTTTCCAAATTATTTGCTGTCTAATTTTATTTTGTATCACTGCAATGCACTTTTAGACTCACTCAATAAAATATTAAATAAAATATTAACTAAGCGAGTGACCCCACAAATTCTGCAATCCGATCGCCTCAATAATTTCACACCCTTAGATCTATCATCTTATCAACGTCTAGATCTCTTCCATGTCATCAATCCGCTCACTTTCCATTCAACCAATTAACCCGCTATTTTTTTCCGCCACTGCCTCCAATTTTTTTCCCTCTTCCCGCTAATTTACGCCAAAACCGCTCGCCCAAATTCCTCTCCCGCTAAGTACCAAAATAATCTCCCTTACGTCTTCTCTCTCTCTGGTTGCCCCTCACAACAAAGACTCCTCTCTCGCCCAAATCTCCTGTTGCGTACATTCAAACTGAGTGTGGTATTTGGTTATAATTAATTTTGGAGTGCTTAAGTTTTTATTTAAATTGTACTTCTATTGATATTTGAGTTTTATTTAAATTGTATGTTGAATACTTTGGAGTGCTTGAGTTTTTATTTAAATTGTATTTCTATTGATATTTGGGTTTTATTTAAATTGTACTTTGAATACTTGAGTTTTTATTGAAGTGCTGTAATTTCGCACTATGGTCCAGTCAGAAGTCATAAATCGTAAGTCGTAACAAAGTTCGTAAAGGTTTGAAATTGAGTTCGTAAAAAATTCGGTTCGAAATTGGGTTCGTTCGGAATTGAGTTCGTTCGAAATTAATTCAAACCAAACCTAGTTCGAAATTAATTCAAACCAAACTCAAACTGGAGGTAAGTTTGATTCGGTTCGGTTCGTTTGCAGCCCTAACACTGACTCAAAACAATAACAATAAACGTGATGGTACTATAAAAGTGATATTAAAAAAAATAGTGTAGGAAGATTTTTTTTTTTATTTGACCAATTAAGAACAATGCTTCTAGTTTCAATGTTTATCAGGTTGGAAGTTTACAAACTTCTTTAGAAATATTTTGTATTATGATTAGATCCCTCGACAATAATCCTTGAGATTGCTCCAACAACCAGTTTAATATATGTTTGATCTTTTATTTTCCCAACACACACTAGTACAAAAAAAACCCTTCACTGACCCTCAACCACCGATGATTTTAATATGTAACAGTCAGATTTGTAGCAACTTCATTTATATTTGCAACAAGTAGTATGGTTTGTGGCATTTGGACTGGGGTTGTATGTGACGCTTGCTCCAGTTTGCGCTCTTATCGCCATCCTCATTCTTGTTATCACTCATCTTTTAGAGTCTCCTATCGGGCTTGCTGCACCATTCTTTGAACAAAAACTTATGAGATCCATTTGTAGCATACGTAGTGATGTAAAATTAGACTTTATTGCATGTGTATTATATGCCATGCCTCTCCGCTAGAATTTTTTTATAAACCATAATTAAAAAAAATATTTTCATGAAACCAACATGATTACTTTTTTTTTTTTTACAAAAATCATAAGAACCGAAATGTCATTTTGGTCCGCTATTTTTTTTTATTCCGGACCGAAATGACATTTTGGTTCGGTCCCCTTTTTGAATTTTCTGTGGCGCCTTATATGAAAACTTGTGAAACCAGTACCACCGAATATCCAAAAAGGGGACCGGACCGAAATGTCATTTCAGTTGTTATGATTTTTGTAAAAAAAAAAAAAGTAATCATGTTGGTTTTGTAAAAAAAAAAAATTAATTATGGTTTATAAAAAAAATTCTATCCTGCTCAGCTTCTGTCTGGCCTTATTGTAGCTTATTATCCACTGCCATTTTCTATCAATGTCTGGCTCATGAAGCATTTTTTTTTTCCTTATGTTCTGTTATTTATGACATATTACGGAATTAATGTTTATTTTTTTACTGAATTTTTCCCTTTATGGACGGAACGGACCTTAAGTTTTCCCTGCACGGACCGGATTTTTACAGAAGGTTTTGTTAATTTACATTGCAAAAATTAATTTACTTTTTTGAAGTGAGACATTCGAAAATTAAATAGTCTTGTTAGATATCAGCTCTATATCACCAATATGTATGGGCTCCATTGTCATCCTAGAGCCCAACGTTAACGGGCCTTGACTGCTGTAGATAATTTTGGGCTTTTCAAGTTAAAGGTGTCTACGTGACCTACGTAACTCGGCTAGTAATCATGAGAACTACAACATGTAAAGCATATGTGCAAGCAATTAAACTAAACATCATTGGGTTTTCAATGTCATATTCTATTTAAACATTTTCGAGTAATAGACTTTATCCTGATATTCTACATACATAATGAAACAATACGTACATCTCGAACATGTCAAATTGGATCCAAAATATATATAAAATGACTCGAAATCGGATCGAAACAGCAGGACGTCGTGCTAATTCACTACATTTATTTCTCTAATTTATAAAAATATAATGTGAATAACTTAATTTTATGTCCCATTTGCTACAATGGTAATTCTGATCTTTACTGTATATAATAACAATACTCTTTTTATCTTTTTTTGTTTTTTTTTTGTACCAAACATAATGTAAAGTACTGAACAATAAACTCTCTCTATATATAGTTTTGACAATAATTTTCTACATTTTTTAATTTATCACAAACTAGGTGAGTTATCATCGTAATCTTCCGTACGTGTAGGGTAACTCGATGAGTTAAAATGAGTTAAAATGATCTAAAACCATCCAGAACAACATCAGACACAGAAAATCAAGCAACAAGCAATCCAGCGAATCGATCCTCTAGAATAGCTCAATTTTTTTTTTTCATAAAATAAAATAAAATAAAATTTTTGAATTTAAATTACGGATCCATTTTGAAAATTTACAGAACTCTTTAAATATTAGTTCAACCATAAATAGATGATCATCTATATTCAAAATCAAATTGTGAATTAGTTTAGGGTATGTGAATCTCAGCTCTAGGATGGAATGGGTCTGGATTCTCTAAAATAACTCAAAATATGAGTTTGAAATTAGATTGTCTAATCAAAATTCGAGCTATGAATTCAGATTGTGTAATCAAAATTCGAGTTAATTTTGTCCAAATTGTAATTTGCAGGTCCATTTAATATTCGTGTCAAAATTTATGAGACGGTCCGAATTCAAAGTCAAAGTATCAAATTTTGAAATCCGAATTCCAATCTCTTGCCCTCATCTCTGAAGAACGGTGGAACAGAGTCACTATCCGTGTTTTAAATGGAGTCACATAGCGTTTGCAATATGTTATTGTACGAAAAATGTTCATGCAGTCCATTCAAATATTTATTAATTTATTTATAGTTAAAAAAAACATATCCAAAGCCGGATCAAACAATTCCGCCAAGTTTTTCGTTAGTCTCCAGCTTCAAGTGAGTTTTTCGTTAATCTGTGGTCATGTGGGCTAAAGAAACTCTCTTGTACCGGACTCTCTGCCTACATTGATGTCAATTCCGCGAAGTTCTTTCTTTTATTATTAAATGTTACATCATTGTGCACTGACGTCGGTCAAATGCAGAAGATAATGGGCCGGATATTCTGGACCGAACATTTTCAACTGACGTCGCTCTAATATTTTGATTTAAGGTTTAAAATGAAACCTTAATTTTGAGCCGAAAGCAAACCTTGATTTATTAAAGATTTTGTACTGACGTCGCCGAAATGTAACCTTGATTTAAGGCCTTTTGTACTCCAAACTAAGAATGAAAAAGAAAAAAATAGAAGGAAGATCTTCAAAATTATATGTTATTATCCTCCATTTATTTGGTCATTTTTTTAATCCTCATATATAAATACGCATTAAAATTTGTGTATGTCGCCGTAAACTGCATATGTGATATATAGTGATATTCCGCATACATGAACAAAACCGCATTTTAAACATTGGCCACCACCGACTTCTCTAAGCCGGGATGATGTCCATGGTCCCCAAACCTTTGTGCTAGATGCATCTACGCTCAATCCAGTTTGTTGCTTCAACTTTCATGTTCTTTGTGGGAGATCATGTTGCTTCATCATCTACAATCGGATTGAGTAATTAACACAGTAATATAATTCACGTATAATTCGTGTATAATTCTTTTTTTTTTACGTTTTCGAACCGACATCAAATAAAACGCAAAAAATGTATTATATGTTTTATTCGCGAATAAAACACAAATCACGAATTATTCATGAATAAAACGCGAAAAAAATGCGAATTTCTTTTTGGAGTGTTTTTTTGGGTTTTTCTTTTCCTTCTTTTTTGCTTCCTTGTGGTCCCGAATCACGAATTTCTGACTCCACCAAACCGAACCCGAACTATTCATTTGTCACAATGGTAATTGATTCTTACTTGAGTCAGACACACATAATTCTATATTGCGAGCAACAAAAAAATCCTAAAAATATTCAGAAACTGATAGCACACTTTCCTCTTCTTTTTAAACTTTAATGCAGTATGCTTTGTTGCCTCTTAGTTATCCTGCACTAAATTAATTTGTTAATAAACTGACTACCTCCGTATTGGGCTTCATAGAATTTGTTAATAAACTGAATACCACAATGAATTACTGCATCGTACTCCCACCGAGAAATACTTTTTTTTTTTTATGTTCCAACCGAGAAATACTAGTATAAATGTGTAACAAACTATTTCAAAAATAAAAATAATATTGACAACAAACTTATTTAATAATATTGATAATTAAAATAACACTTGTTAATTTTTTTTTTTAAAATATAACCTTGTTGTGTAACTTATTAATCGAAATAATGAGTACGTCCACAATGTCTTTGATAAGTCATTTTTTAGTCAAATTTTTTGTTATTTGAGAACTAATAATATTGCACAAATTTTAACATATTTATTTTTTAACTGATTAAAATAATTGTTTAATTTTTACTTTAGCATTACGAAGATGTGGTAAATACTAGACGCATAATAAGGTCATTGCGAAAAATCATAAATCCAATTCCAAAAAAAACAAACAAAGGAACTATCAAGAGAATTATGCTGGACCAAAATATTTCAAACTAGTAACAAAATATACATTGTTGATTTTTCTCATATTTGTCCAATTTTCTGGCTTAAAACATCTCCACACCAGAAATCAGATAATTAACAAAATTGAAAATTTCATCTCTTCATGAAAAATAGATGTCACCAAGAAACTGCTCCACTATTTCAGCCCCACTAAAGAAAATTGAAGTGAAAATGAGAACAATATTGTCACAGATTTTACTTTCCATTCTTATGATTAAGTAAAACAGCAATAAAATGAAGAGGGAAATAAAATATATCGGACATAAAATTTCATATTTGGGATGTGCTGGAATGGAATAGAATAGGCCCAGTTGAAGGGTGCTGAAATGGAAATGAATTTGTGCACTAGCTGCTAGCTGGAAGGTTAATTGAAAAAATAAAGCATCCCAAAATTATAAGGTTAAATATAATATTAGTTTTAATAATTATTCAATGGATACGTAATAGCTATTATCCATACCCTTATTTATTTAGCTTAAATTTTTTTTTTTATCCATATTCATACTCAATAAGCTAACGAAAGGAAAGCAAATCTTATTCATACCTATCTTGTAGAAGAGTAGGGTTCCAATGCCTCATCTCCTCATACCTCATCCATACCTCATGTTATATATCTCCATTTTTAAAGTCTAAACTATCGATCCGACCGTTCAACATGATATTCATACTAAAATATGCATGGGGATGAAATTTTATAATTTTTGCAATTTTTTTACTATTTTTTAAAATAGGCACAAAATCACTGTTTTTTGAATGGTCCAAAAGAGTACTATTGACACCCCTACCTAGGCGGCACTGAAAGGTTGATCAGCGGTTTGGATTTATTGCCCTTACTCTTTTGATTAAAGCTGCTCTCTTTTTCCAGGCTTGACCGGATTCATTGGTCATTGCTCCGGCTTTGATCTTTTTTCGTATACCCTCTGGAAAAGTTATAATTTTAAAACCAACAAAAACTACCATAGCAAGCAAATTTAAACTGGCTGGTGGGCAAGCAATTTCCATAAGCACCTTATCATCACAAAAGAGATTTTTTTTGTTTTTGTTTTTGTTTGCTATGCAAAGATGTAATTTTATTTACTAGGCTTCAATCTGACTTCTTAATTATATTGTCATGTGATATTGTCGAACTTATATATTTTAATTACTCACCCGGATTCATATTGAATCTTCTGATGTGGAATTTACTAATAAATCGAGAAACGCCATTATAGCTCAAACCCACTTGTAAATAAAATAAAGTTTATACTTTTATTTAGACAATGTGGACCCTCGAGCAGACTTTCGAAAGTTTATACTTTTATCTTTCTTTTTTTTTAATTTAACTATATAGGCCAGCCTATTTAAAACTTTAATTAAGCTAGAAATAAAGTTATAAAGTACAAGAGTGGGGAGAATGTAAACAAGTGTTAATTTTCTAAGAAAATGTTTCTTCATAGGTTTATATCTCGTACAATTAACCGTAACAAATCCCCTACCTATTTAGGTAGGATTATATATTCTCCTATTGTAATTTTTTTTTCCTTTTATACAGCCTATGTTAAACTTTAGTTATAGTACAAACCGAGTGGGGAGAATGTAAACAAGTGTTAATTTTATATCCCATATATATATACACGTAACAAATCTCTCATCAATCTTGGTATAGAAGATGGAATTCTTATTGTTTCCCATAAATTAATAACTTGAATTTTATTTTAATTTTATGCGTTGTGGCGACTTACCCACTCTTATGAATTAAAAACCGATGTTTTATCCTTTCTATTTTATAATTTTTATACGTACTTGTACATATTAGTTCTCGTTGGAAAATAAAATTACATTACAATAATTTATTCACCGTCTCTAATCTCAATTTTCTAGCGCCTCACATGATTAATCACAAGTTAATTTAATTTCAAACAAGAGCACAACCACAGTAAAAACACATATTCGTAAATTTCACCTTCAAGAGCACAGCTAGCAAGGAAAAATACTTTTAAGTACCTTTGAAGAAAATCATCAAGAATATATCCATTACACTAGTAGTCCGAGTACTTCTATAAATTTAATATTTGTAAATTTACAGGTGTGCTTCGAATTTGTACTATCAACAATTTACTATAAGAATTTGCTCCTCAGTGGCGAAATTTGAACCCTTCTCAGTTTTTTTTTGCTGTATTATTATTTTATAAAGTAATGTTGTTAATTATAAGTGAATTGTAACAAGTAGCAAAACAACATTAAAACAAATATCTAACAAATACGACGAGAACAAGCTGTCAGATTACAATTATGTTCCCTCATGTTAGTGTACTTTATTCTCATAAGCTTTTACCATCACGATCACTATGCAACAATATATAATGACCAAACTAAGTGTTTGACAATTTCATTTTAAAAAAAATTGCAACATAGAATAACGGAGTCTATGAGCAGACTATTATTGCTTAAGTATAATATTTGAATAAAGAGACTAATCATTGACACATGTTGGTTCAACAGACTAATCATATCATAGCCACTAGCTAGAGAGCATTAAAGAAGAAGAATAAAGAGGGTCCGGTACCCAAGGGAATATATATACTCCTTTCTTTTCCCCTGTTTGAAGCAAACTGCCTTATTTTGCTTCATTTCACAGAAGATGCGCTGAGTACTTCAAAAAATGTGTTTTATCTTTTCTGTGCTAGGTCTCTTAGAGACTAAAGCGCCAAATGGTGAATGGATTTTAATTTTTTTAGACTCTACCCATCAGTGGATGAGAATGTGCAGGTCATATGACGGGATCATCGTATCAGATATTGTATACTTTGGTTTATTAAGATGAAAACAAAACCGATCCAAATCTGAGATCGTCAATAGTAACTCGGATATTCTGAATCCAGCTATTGAACTGTTTCGAGATGCGTGCACAGAAAAAGTTGGACAGCTGAATTCGGAATTTTAGGAATTTCAGAGATACTGTTCATGAATCTCGGATTTCAGCATATCTAAATCCAAACAAAACACAAAGGCGGTAAAGTGAGAGCATAGAAAATTGTAGTGACAAGCTTCTGATTTCTATGAAAATTTAAATGACATCTGATTTCTCAAATTAATTAATATGAAATACTGGATTAAGTAGTCGGTAATTGTCTTGTGTAACAAATTAAATGATGTTTCTTTATTGCATGTCAAGATTTTACTTGTTAAATAATAGAGAAAAACTTTTTGTCTTTACAATGAGACATTTTCTTTAAGGACATTGTTCGGATTCCATTCTTTACTTTCATAAATGATATTCTATCCATAGGTTGAGCATGATTTTTTCTGTCCAGACTGGATAGTACTTTTGTTACTTTGCTTAAAATTTAAACACACTCAATTCTTTATTCTAATCTCTGAAGTTTACATCAACAAAAAGAAATAGAATCTAACACATACTTCTTTTTACTGTTGGTCTCCCATCACAACACATGTCAGAAATAAAATCTAACTTTAATTTGGATTAGGTTATTATTGTGATGCACAATTGCTCTTGTTAGCTGTGGTCGATCACCATTCATGTATATACATTAATGCTTTTAAGTTTAATAAATTCTTCATTGGAAAATTAAGCTATTAAAATTTTAGATTTTGAAAAATATTTCGAAAAACTCATTGTTGGTTTTGGTTTAAATAAGTGGGTACTTATTGTTTCAAAAACTATAAAACAATATATAATGACCAAACTAAGAGTTTGGCAATTTCATATTAAAAAAATTTGCATCATAAAAAATGTGTAGACTCTTGCTTAAGTATAATATTTTATCAAGAGACTAATCATTGACACATGTTGGTCCAACAGACTAATCATATCATGGCCACTAGAGAACATTAAAGAAAAAGAATAAAGAGGGTCCGATACCCGAGGGAATATATACTTCTCTGTTTTCCCTTGTTTGTACTCAACTGCCTTATTTTGCTTCATTTATAAAAATATGCATTATTTCCCTGGATGCGCGAGTACTTCAAACAATATTTTTAACTTTTTATCCTTTCTGTGCTAGGTATTCTTCGTGACTGACACGCCAGTTGGTCAATGAATTTTATTTTTTTTAGACTGTATCCATCAGTGCATCTGGATGAGAATGTGCAGGTCATAAGATATTGTATACTTTGGTTTATTAAGATAAAAAAAAACATAGAAAATTATACTGACAAACTTTCTCTGCAAATTTAAATCACATTTGATTTCTCAAATTAATTAATATGAATTAACGGATTAATTAGTCGCTAATTGTCTTGTGTAACAAATTAAATGATGTTACTTGTTAAATTAAAGATTTTACTTGTTAAATAGAGATTTTTTTTTTTTGTCTTTACAATGAGACATTTTCTTTAAGAACATTGTTTGGATTCGATTCTTTGCTTCCATAAATGATATTCTATTCATAGGTTGAGCATGCTTTTTTGGACAGTACTTTTGTTACTTTGCTTAAAATTTGAACACACTCAATTCTTTATTCTAATCTCTGAAGTTCACATCAACAAAAAGAAATAGAATCTAACACATGCTTCTTTTTACTGTTGGTCTCCCATCACAACACATGTCAGTAATAGAATCTAACTTTTGGATTAGGTTATTATTGTGATGCTCAATTGCTCTTGTTAGCTGTGGTCGATCACCATTCATGTATATACATTAATGCTTTTAAGTTTAATAAATTCTTCATTGGAAAAGCTATTAAAATTTTAGATTTTGAAAATATTTCGAAAAACTCATTGTTGGTTTTGGTTTAAATAAGTGGGTACTTAGTGTTTCAAATTATGGTGATATCTTTATTATCTTACTCCTAGCACTAGGGTAACCAGCAAAGCTATGGGCCTATAATTTCATTTTCTTTATCCATGGATATGTTAATTATAAACAAACAATTAATTCATTTATTAATGGACATGTTTATACCTGATTCATTGTCATTACTCGTTACCCCTGTTTTTATACTTCCATATTGTTTGTCTAAATTTTTGGCACTTGTTTATGTTGAAGCTTCTTCGTACTTGTTTTTATTTTAATGTAAATGATATATGTGCTGAACATCCGACCATATTCCAAAATATTTCTCTAATTAATTATGAATACTTCAGCTCAACTAATTATATGAAAATCCTGTCAGACTCATTAAATCAACTATAGGATTTTTATTAAAAAGGCTATATTTCACAAAGTTTTTGTTATATTAAAAAAAATCAATCTGCCAAGTTAGCTGCCCGAAGCAATCCTTAAAACACTCCTTTGTTTATTAAAAAAAAAACTCAGTCCACCTGACAATCAGTCCACGTGGAAAACAATTTGTTTATTTTCATTTAGCTTACCGTATATGGGTAAGATTAAAGTTTTTTTTCGTTAACATAATAGGCAAGGGTATGAAAAATGCTTCCACCTGACCCGTCATAAACGTTGACATCCCTAACTATGAACAATTAATGTTTATTAAGATATAGAAGGAAACCACGTGATCGTGACTATAACAATGTTTTCTTTCAGTGTGAAAAGTTGTAAATTGGAAATCTGACTGAAGAATTAATTGTTGATATAACATTGAAAGATTTGATTTCTATCTTTATCTCAAAAAAATAACAAAAAAAATTATACTCACAATTAGCCTATGATTTCTCTGCAAATTTTAAATCACCTGATTTCTCTCTCATTAATTGTATTTTATATTACATATCAAAAAATTCACATGCCACGAATTCTTCAATTATTTTTCTTTTTACTTTGTCTTCACTCTGAGGCATTTAAGTTGTTCTGATATGATTCATTCCTTAAAGAAATGATATTCTTATGTCATGTAGAATCTGGTATGTACCTGTTTTGCTGAGTTGTACTCTTTTTTACTTTGTTACTTTGCTTGAAGATTGAACACACCCAAATTCTTTATTCCAACTGCTGGGGTTTACATCTATAAAACGAAATATAACTTAACACATCCCATGCTATGTGCCTTCTGTCTAATTCTATCTTCAACTAGTGATCATAATTAAGGTAAATTGAATCTGTCTCATGGTACTTTTTTTGCTATTGACTTTCATATTCCACTATATAAAAATCTTTGCTGATCTAATTAATTTATCTTGTGATAGATTAAGACTAATTAAAGGTACAATTCATTGTAATGGCCATGGAGATGTCATCCTCCCGACATGAAATGGTGCATGAACAACGTCCAGTCATGTCTGCTGATCTTTTCTTAGCAGCAATAAAAGGCGACGGAGATGTTTTAATAGAACGTCTTGGGCTGCTGGAAGAACAAAAACAAGTCGAGGTATATAAAATTTGATGTAACAATTTTTTTGTTGGTCCAGTTGTAAATATAGTGTCCGTAATATATATGAGATAGCACTACAATATAACATATTTAATTTGTTTCCATTTAATTTATTTCTTATTATGATTAATTATCAACACATCAACATCATATATCCTTCATTGTCATCAATTGTTACAATTATTATATTTTCATTATAATTGTGATTAATAGTAGTATTAGTATAATTAGTAGTACTTAATTTTAATATGTTATCATAGTGATCATCATCATTACTTTTATCATCAACACCATCACCACTGCTACTACTAGTAATTGTTGTTGTTGTTGTTGTTGTTAGCTAGGGTGAGGAATAACACAAATTTAGGTAAGTTATTTCGAGTTTTGTTCAAGGTTGGGATGGGTGGATATAATTCGTTCGGAATAGCCACTAACTCCTTGTTTCATTATTCCAACCAAAAATTGAATTAGTGGCTAGTTCAAATAACTTGATTAAGGTCAACCTCACTAATGCCACTAATGACCCTAATATACTCTTTTTTAGTCCCTAGCTTCATTATAGCCAAAAGGAACATTTGCATGCAGTTATTGCTTGATGTACATTTCATTCTTTCAAGGCGAGCTTTCTCTTGCATATTCTTCTTTATTTTTCTCGTGATCACAATACATAAAATTTATAACTTGTAGGCGTAAATTAAACCTACTCTCTAAAAAAAAGGGTAGCTAATTGTTGGGCTACGCATTACCTATTTTGGTTTATTTTGTAATTTCGGATGTGTTCTTAGGAAGATAGAATGAGGAACAACAAGAAAGGGCACTGATTGAAAGTTTTAGAATCTCTCTTTCACTACTTAATTGATTAATTGTCTTGTTACATAAACAAAAAAATTGTGTACTAGATTCTGTATGGACCATTTTCAATATCAATATTACAATATCACATCTCTAATCATATATGAGGAAAGATCCAATTACACCTTTTTTGGTGACACATCATGACACTGTTTTTTTTTATAGGTCAATTTTGCGATTTCAAAATTCAAACAGTCGATCCGAACCGTTCAACATGATCACCATATTAAAATGTGCTTGGAGATCAAATTTTACATTTTTTTTAATTTTTTTACTATTTATTAAGATGGTTACAAAATCACTGTTTTTCAATGGTCTGAAAACAACGATTTTGTAACCATCTTAATAAATAGTAAAAAAATTCAAAAA
Organism: Carex kokanica; assembly: GCA_025461125.1. Lineage (NCBI taxonomy): Eukaryota > Viridiplantae > Streptophyta > Magnoliopsida > Poales > Cyperaceae > Carex > Carex kokanica. The sequence continues at coordinate 475,267 of JAJGRX010000985.1, read as the reverse complement.
AATGTAAAATTTGATCTCCAAGCACATTTTAATATATCCATCATGTGGAATGGTTTGGATCGACTATTTGGACTTTGAAAATGGTAGGTGTCAAAGTGTGTCACCAAAAAAGGTGTAATTTGATCCCTCCTCAATCAATATAAACATTTTCAAATCTAGCACAATAGTTATACAAATCAATAATCCACTATTTTGTAATGATACATCACAAATACAAGTCAAATAAATATTTTGACAAACAAATTATATTAATTTCAACACTAATGACTCCAAATAATACATATATATACATGTCAAAAATCATGATTTTTAAGTTAATTTGTACAAATTCACAATGGCACCAATGAAATTTTTTATTTGAATAATATTCCGTGCAGATTATTTATCAGGTTTTTTCATCTTGCACAGAACCATTCAAATTTCATAACACAATCATATATACGTTCTTACAAAATATAGCTTCTAAATACTGATTGTAGTCACTTTTTCTCTTGAAACATACGATCCAATTAAACTGGTAGAAAGATAGGGAGAAAACTGCAAGCGCACTTCTTCTATGGTCCAATTTTGCTCTGATATATATTAACTATTCTGATCCATAATGGCTATGTCCTACTAAAAAGCCAACCTTTTCATAGTATTTTGATTCTTTTAGAAGGACTATTATTTAGTGCATTAATGGACAAGAGCTGTTGGATAGGGCAAAAGATAAATAATAGAGATAGGGTTAAATGATTTTAATGGTTCTAAGCTGAGCTATTGTCATGGGGATCATTAATAGCTTTGAAAGTATCGTTATTTAATTGGAATGTTTCCCAATTAACTCCTCTATCTTATCTTCTCAATCGAAGATGATATATTTCAAATATGTTTAATTTTGATGCTTTACTGAAATATTTATTACATTGTCTAATCAGGGGACAACAGAAGCCTCTCATTCTGCTCCCCAACAAATAAAGATAGAAAACCAGACTGTCCAATCCGAGCTCCGAAGTGCAACGCATTTTGGAGACACTGTTCTTCACCTACTTGTTACTGAGGGGCACAACGAGCTAGCTTTGATGGTTTTTCAAAGAGATAAGTCCCTGTTGAAAGCACGGAACAACATATTAGAGACACCCCTATGCTGTGCTGTGAAGGTCGGTAATGAGAAGGTCATCCACAACCTCATGCAAAGTGATCCGGTCATCGTGAAAGATGCTCTTGCAGTAACAAATAAAAATGGAGACACAACCTTACATATTGCTGCAAAACACGGTCATGCAGATATCGGCTGCATATTGATGAACTTGGATCCAGAAGTTGCATTTAAAGTCAACGACAAAATGGAATATCCATTGTACATGGCTATAATCGAAGGACATACGATGATGGTACAGAGAATGCTAGAAGTTGACCCTACTCTAGCATGCACTCCATTTTCGAATGGAATGTTTCCCGTTCATGAAGCTGCACGCATGGGCAACCTGAACCTGGTAAATCATTTCCTGAAAAAGTACCCTGATGGTGCCAGATTACGGGATCCTCGTGGAAGAAATATTTTTCACATTGCTGCCGAAGAGAATCAGCAAAAAATATTTTCAGGTGTATTTTTTTTTTTTTTTGAGGGTTAGTAGAAAATCCACTAAGAAATATATTGATGCTAAAAAATATTTACAAAGTCCCTATCTGCTCCAAGAGGTATAGTAATGACGCTAATGTAAACTAAATTCTAAAAAATTTCAGGTGTATTTAAAGATGCCAGTTTTAGAGAAATGATAGAAAGAATGAATACTGCAATGAATTATGAAGGAAATACACCATTTCACATTGCAGCAATGAAGGGACACAGCACAATTATGAGAGCTATTTGGGAACACTGTCAAGTTGCAGAAACAGTCCCAAACAAGCAAGGCTTAACACCATTCCAACTTTCAACGAAGCAAGTATTAGAAACTTGTGAGGTATGCCTAAATTAAGAAATTACATCAGAAAATTATTTCTTGTTTATTTTAGTTAACTTGTGTATTGCTACCAACAACTGAACTACCAAGCTCGCAAAACACACACTAGCTAATTGGGTAATCAGGTGATACATAATAGCTTTAGTGACAACACCAATGCGACTGAATGCTCGTAGTATAAGCGAATTCTACTTCCACTTTTAATATAAGGCATACAGAACAATTTATATTTTTGGATAAAATTATCTGAAAATTGTGCTACCAAGTACCAACATATTCGAAAAAATGTCATTAGATGGATCTAATTAATTCGTATTAGAATAAGAGTAAGGCTATGGCTATGCATAGCTTTCTTTGGTCCATAGTCCATATATACTATGGATCTATATTCTTATTTTCAAAGTCCCAATAGTCAATTCAAACCATTCATTTTGATTTCCATATGAAATGCATAAAGACCAAATTTTACATTATTTAAACTTTTTTTTACTATTTTTTTAGATAGGTACAAAATCACTACTTTCGAATTGTCCATAATTTTTAGATCATGTGACTTTGTACCTATTAAAAAATGAAGATTATGTTGAACGGTTGGAATTGATTGTTTTGACTTTAAAAATAGAGATATGTCACAAGGTTAATTTCCCAATAAGTAAAAGTGGACTACCAAACTCGCTATGTAAAAAGTAAAAAACCTTTTGGACTAAAAAATTGCCACGAGATCTCTGTTATTCTCACACAGTCACATCCCAATAGTTGTCCAGTACAGATTACGATGTGAGGATTATGGCCTTTAAATGCTTATTGAATTTTTTTTTCCGAATCTTAAAAATTGGCACGAATTACCATTTATTAAATTAGCACGATTTTTTTTTAAATCCTATTCTTCTCCGGTACACCATTTTATTTTTGGATAAACGACACAAATATGAATTTTACTCTAGTACACCATTTTTTTAGTAAAAAAAATATTCGAATTGATCTCGACTGCTCGATTAATAAAGGCCAAAATAAAAAATTAATATTCAACATTTAGCTTTACTGGTACCTAAATTTAATTGTGACAATTGAGAGCTGGTGGTGTTAATTCTTCGCTATTTTCTTAATTTACTGGTTATGGAGATTAAAATTATTAAATGTTTTTTCGGTGTATTTGAGAATGACCAAATAACACAAATATTTATCTTTGCCCATTTGTAATTTTATTCATGTTAGAACTTGATATATGTTAGTTACGTAAGTGTTATTTGTTAAAAAAAAAATCAACTTGATATATGTTGTCTTTTACAGAATATTGATGATGACGATATTAGCAATTACATTACGAGAAAAGGTCTAAAATTTACTCGAGAGTGGTTTGACGAGGTAATGGATTCAAAATTGGAAAATAAATGGGAGAAAACTCAAGTCATGGGACTGGGTTCCGTACTTATCACAACTGTAGCATTTGCTGCTGCTTTCACAATTCCCGGAGGTTATAATCAAAACAACGGTACACCAGTCCTAGGGAGGAGATACATGTTCCAAGCATTTATTCTAGCAAATGCCATGGCATTTATTCAAGGATTCTTAAGCTTATTTTCGCTTCTTTGGAGAGGTCAAGGTCCAATTCGCGCCATCATCAATTTTGCAAAAAATGCATTCCTAATTGCAGCAAGTAGTATGGTTGTGACATTTGGGTTGGGAATGTATGTGACCCTTGCTCCCGTTTGCTACCCCATCGCCATCCTCATCCTTGTTATCACTCTCGTTATAGGGTCTCCTATCATATTTATAGTTTTGTACACAGGACGAAGAATTGTAGGATCACGTAATTATTTTAAGGTGAGGACTATATTGACAATGTAGGTCGTGTGTTTCATTTTCATCTTCTGTCTGGCATTAATGTAGGTCAGAGGTCTGTACGTTTCCATTCCCATTCTCTATCCACCTGTCTTATTTGTACTAGAATAATGAATTAATGTTCTTTTATTTAGTTCTCATGAAGCATTTTATTCTTAATGCTCTTCTATTTGTACGGAACATTTTTGTTATGTACTTGGTTGGTTGGACTTTCTCGTAATGATGTTTTTATTTTCTTAATTATTTTCGTCCTGCACGGGCCGGATTTTTACAGAAGCTTTTGTTAAGTAACATTGAAAAAAAAAAAAAAAATTGTTTGAAGTGAGACATTGAAAAATTAAATAGTCTGGTCGTTTACAAGGTTGACGGGCCGAGACAGCTGTACTTAATTTTGGGTTTTTCAAGTTCAAGGTGTCTACATGGCCCATGTTACTCGGCTAGCAATCAACAAGAGTTACTTTTCAAATAAATCGTTGAACCACTGTAAGCATCATGTCCATCTCATTTAAATTCTACGATTTTTCAACCTACCTAAAAAAATAGTAAAAACATGGTAAAGAATGTAAAATTTGATCTTCAAGTACATTTTCATATGGATATCATGTTGAACGGTTCAGATCAACAGTTTTAGCTTTAAAAACTGAGATATTGAGATCCATAATACGAACCAATCCTCGCTGTGCATAGTACACAGACACATTCCTACTTGATTAATTTAATTTTTTACTAATTATTGTACTCCTTTTGCGGAATTCCATTCCATCTATTATTATATTGTCAATAAACCTAACATAATGATCCCATGCAGGTTTTGTTTTCTTTTTCGTAACGCAAAAGTAAAATCTAGATAGCATATATATGATAGCCATAATTGCACTGGTAACATATATATTTTACCAGTGCAATGATAGGACAAATTTGTTATAAATACATATTTTAAGGACCAATTATTGACTAAAATTGCAAGTATGTGGTACTTTTGAAACATTAATAACAAAAATGATAAATGAGTAATACTTTAAAGACTACATTATATGTGTCATATATAAATTCCCTCCAGTGACCTAATCTATTTTTCTTTTTTTACCTACGATTTTGCATTTGTGTATGCTTGAAGTCTCTTGATTGATCTAAGTTGTGGTATTTATTTCTCTTCTTACTTGTTTCTATTTGACTTTCATTGATGAGAATAGTTATCAGCGGACCAGCTAGATTACGCGAGAACATTTTATTTTCTTAAAGCAAAAACATTAAAAAAAATGGTTGGAGGTTTTGTCCAAACGGCTTCAGACAAAGTCTCATCCAAAATCAGATCTAAACCGCCTGATCTGCATCAAAATTAGCACAGACATTTAGATTCAAGAAGTCATTTAAATTTATTATGATTTAAATATGTTTGTACGAATCTCAATGTAAATCAGACGTTCAAACTTGAATTTGGATGAGGTTTTGTCCAAAGCCGTTTGAACAAAACCCAATCCCAAAAAAAATATTTTAATATAGCATGGACAAATTAAAAATGGACCAGCATGAACTCTTGTTTACATGGACAAATAAAAAAAAACACGATCAATAGACCAACTTGATTACATTTAGCATAGACAAATTACTTGAAACAAATATTATAACTAGCATGAACTCTTGTAAGATATTGTTATTATACAATTGTATTTAAATCTTGCTTGAAATTATACAATTGAGTTATTTCACATTCCTTCTATTATTTTTTTCTGTAATGTTTGAAATTATACGATTATGTAATTTTTTTGTAGTAATTATACGACTCTTGTATTTTTTTTTTGTGTTATTTCTCATTAGTAATTTTCATTATTTCTCATTCCTTGCAAAAATAATGTGATTTGTAATTTTGTACTGCTATATTTCAACTATAATTAAGTTGGTACTATAAAGACTTGTTTCAACTCGTACCAACTTTTTGTATCATGTTTTGCATTAATAAAAATTGAAATTATTTCAGTTTTCTTTGTTTTAGTGTTTGCAGTACATGCAATCAAGTCAATGCAATCAAGTAAGATATGTAAACGAAAAACAAAAACCAAAAAAAGTTAGTGGACAAGGTAAGCTAAAAAAAGAATTGCAAGACTTGCACAATTTTTCCATTAAGCTTATTGCATTAGTGGACGCTAAAACAAAAAAAAATTAAACCATAATTTAAGCACCAAAATCTAATCAAACACGAAATAGTTCGAACATGGCATAACTTTAGGCCTCAACCAAACGAATTCAAAGTAGGTCCGATGCCCAATATCGGACCTACTTTGGTTCGATGGGAGTGATGACCATCCGATCAGCATCAAGATTCGTGCACTATGCATCAAAATCCGTGCGAGTCTGTATCAATTTCCATGCGCACAGATTTAATGCTAATCGTAAGGTGCTAGAGTTAATTGCACATAAAAGTAGGTCCGATGCCCATCAGACCTACTCCTATCTCCAACCAAACATGAATAACTTAGACTGACCTAAGTGAGAATAACCAACTTAGGCTCCTAAATTTTATGCCTCAACCAAACACCACCATAATTCATTTTTACTGTGATATAATAATAATCCATTTTTTTTTTTTAATTTCGTACCAAATACAATTAATGTGAAGTGCTAAAAAAGAAAAATATTCCAATCAGTAACACGGATTGTTTGATTTATTCATGTTTTAATCAAACACACGGATTTCTACATTGCGAGCACCCAGAGAATCCTAAAAATATTAAGAACTGATTGCATACTAAATCTATTAACCCTTCTTTTTAACTTTTCTGCAGCATATTGTGTTGCCTTTTAGTTTCTGCTCTAAAACATAGTCACAAGATTCGTAAATTATTCGCGAATTATTTGTGAATAATTCGTTTTTGGTGATAACAAACTGAACGATGAATTATTCAGTTGAACGAACTTTGACCGAACTTTGACCGAATTATTCCCGAATAATTCGCGAATTTTACAAACTTTTCTCGAATTTTACGAATTATTCACAATTTTTTCCCAAAACATTTTTTTTTGTTTCCTTGTAGGACCGAGATCTCTAATACAGATAATTCTGAATCATTCCTGAATTATACCCGAATTATTTTTTATCTCGCTGAACCGAGCCCGAATAATTCATTTGTCACTATGCTCTAAATCTATTAAACCGACTAGCTTCATATTAGGCTCCAAAGAGAAAGGAACACAAAACCAAAATGCATTACTGTTTGGTACTTCCCATCAAGAAGTATAGAAATATAGATAGTATAATTGCATTCTGTAACTGTATGCAAAATGAAAAATGTGAAGGTAAAATATGTAAAATGAAATTTTCTTTTTATTGGCAAGTGGGACCCACAGGAGACCATTCCTGTTTCTTCTTTTTTCTTCTTTGCCCAATCCCCACCGCCTATTCTTTTCTTTCTTCCTCTCAAACTCTCTGTTGCTTTTATTTGTTGTTCTTCTTCCTTGTTGCGAGACAAACCTGAAGAGGGGTTTTTCTCTCTTGATGGCTAACCTGATTGAATCGCTGACTGGGTGTGTGCTCTCTCTTTCAGTGCATCTAGTGTGATTATTGGTTATCACTCTTTTCCCTCTTGATTCTATTTTATCTCTCATCCGACTAGGGCTTGGTAACCCATGAAAATTGAGTAGGCAAGTCTATTTTAGCAAAGCTTGCTTGGAAGTTGAAATTCATGAATTTTTGGTATTTCGTTTTTCACATATTGAATCCCTAGCGGGTTTAAACCCGAACTGCTATTGATGGCTCTTGCTCCCTTGTTTACTTGTATTGAGTTGGGATTTCAATTTTCTTAGGGGTTGCTATTAAGATTTAATCTTTATTTTGAGTTTAAAAAAACCAAGAAAACCCCAACATATTACTTGGTACCGTTTCTATGAGTCACTGTACTAGTGCTTTTCTACGTACTGATATACTGTGTTGAATTATCAGGGGTTTGTTTGTAAGAAAGCATAAAATGAAGTGGAAAATCTGTAAAATTCCTATGGTTGGGTAATATTCCCTTGTCAGGGGGGTTAAATTGCAAAAAGGGAAATTTTCATAACCTCCGCTGGAAGCAGAAAATGAAATATGAATTTAATTGTGGGCTTTGGCCTTTGGGCCTTTGACTAGAAAAGGAAAATAAAGAAAATAAATAAATGCTAGAATTATTGAACTTGACATTCGGGCTTGGTACAGAAAATATGAAATTGGAAGATAAGATGAGAACGCTTAATTCAATGAACTCAGATTGTCGGATTATTGGATTGAATCTGTATTGAATTAGAAATGATTAATAAAGTAACAAAATAATTAATCAAAAGGTGTCATTAATTGAAAATGAGTACTTCTATTAATCAAACACGGATTGGGATGATTATAGATATGCTCAGTTTTATGTAAGAGGACTTATCTGATATTAATGAACATTGTATGACCCCACAAGTAGTTAAACTTGGAAAATAATAGTTCTAAGAAAATAATAAGTTAAACTATAAACAGTTAAAGGAAAATAAGATTGTTCTAAAATCTAAATAAAATTGTGTTAAGTACTTACATAACATAAATACATGAGATATACATGGGATTTTACATATTGAAATATCTAAATTGTTTTGTTATACTTAATTGTTATAAATATTGATAAGAATATATATTATTCTGATATAGGCATAATTATGAGAAAGACTGATGGGACAGAATGATTAGGAAGAACAGACTGTTAGCGACCTCACCTGTTGCCCTACGATATCAGGTGCAGAGTTATTGGATTAGTCTGAGATTCATTACTAGGAATTAAATCGTAACTCGCTGTGCATTTTGAATATTTGATTGACTGCATTGATTGAAATGTTGAATTGTTGCATCATATGCATAGCCCAATATAATTGAAACTGAATTACAAGTAAGTCTATTGACTGTCATGTTGATATTGTTAATCGATTGATTGATTCTTTTTGCAAATGATTGATTGAAACCACAGTAATTGAATTTATTGAATATTGAATTATGTAATCCTTGAATCTCCATATAGTGGAGAAAAAAGATTACTATATCGTAAAGTCTAGCTAGCTACTAGACTTTACTCCAGGACCCTTATGCGCATATGGTGAATGGCCCCAACTGAACCTAGTACTGGTTGGGTAGGAGATATTGAATAAGTGTGAATTGTGACTGTAAAACTAATGAACTGTGGTAACTTTCTTATCAATGATTTTCTTTCCGATAATGACAGTATTGTGATATTGATTTCGTATTGTTTCTGTTAACCAATTGTCAGGATAGTTAGAACTGTCTTATCATTGATTTTCTTTCCGATAATAACGGCATTGTGATATCGATTATGTATTGTTTTCGTTAGCAAATTGTCAGGATAGTTTGAACAGTATAAGCCCTAACACGACAGATACATGTTATGGAATATGTCAGTGTTACCAGACTAGAAATTGTAAAATTAAGAAACCAAACGTTACCAGACTTTATGGTTTAAAGATTTTGACCCAAACCATTCATTTTGATAAAATCCTTAGAGTTCTAATTTATTTATGTAATTTTTGTTGGGATTTCACGTGTATGCCTATATGATGAGAATTTAAAATTTTTCTATCACCACTTGGCTCAATACACGAAAGATCTTATTTATATAACAAAAGCAAACAAGATTTTCTTCAACAAATTAATGTGTACTAAATTAAAATAAATTTCATCTAATTTATTGCTAAAGTTGATGGAAGCCGGTTTCCTTCTAGTTCTCGTGTTCTTCTCGGAAGCGTCTCTTGGTTCACCTTGAACCTAAACAACGAACTAACACACCTCTTAGATAGATGGATGTGAAGTTCAAAGCTTAGATCCAACCACCTCTTGATCTTCAAATTAATAAGCTATTTGATTTCTTGGTGGCTAAACCTATCAAGAAGAAATTAGAGAAGAGATTGAACCACTAAAGTTTTGGCCTTGAGCAAAGGAGATGCTACAGTAATTTCGACCACTGCTACAGTAATTTCATCCAAGAAAATGAGCAGAAAAATTCTCACTTTTTTCCTTAATAGGCAAGGGTTATGGCAACTATTTGTGTAATGTTTAAATTAATTACACAAATACCACTAGCCTTGTTTAGCCATTTTATGATATCTTTAATCTCATCTTATGATTGGTTTAATAAATTAATTTATGAATAAATAATATTAATCATATTATTCTATTATGCAATATTCTTATTATTCTTATAATGCATTCAAACATTATACCAAATAATATTTGCATAACTTCACAAATTTATTTATGGTCTAAGCATGTCATATTATGACATTTTATTTTATCATTTCATCTCATGTATTTTATCTTATACATCATTATGAAATATAAAATACTTGTTGTTTCTCTTCAGTTGGTGTGACCGTATAGATGATATATGTCATCTTGGCAATAATATAAAACTTTATATTATTGACTATAAGAGGTTCTATCATTACATTATAGTTATCCAAACGACATAATAATCATTCACTCAATCCACTAATTTCGTGTATATCCTTGTCTTATGATATTATGAATAATATGCAAAATAGGATCGTGTCATTCTTGTATTATATTCTTTTCTTTGTTTCTCAAGTGAATTATAATTATAACTACATCAGTTATATTACATGCGATATAATTCCACTTTACCAAGGGGCCCAGTAATATCATAACTCAAATTGAGGACAATGATAATATTAACATATAGATTTTTCCTGCACAAGTTGTACACAACGAACTACTATTTTATTCCCATCAGAAGATAGTATTTAAATAGCAATCACATTATATACTTCTCATATGAAATCTTAGATTCTAAAGACACAATGAAAACATTAATGACACAAAACACAATCCATATAATGTTTCATTCATTTAGGTCATGTTCAATATATAAAATTCACATATTTATATATTCATGTTATTAAATGATAATCCTTTATTAACATTTATAGAACTTCAATGTACTTTAATCAACATGACAATCTTTCTCGGTAATTAATGTTCCTCCTTAATTACCACGATTGTGAACATATTTAGTGATTAAATGTTTCTCATCTTAGGAGTTCTATGGTTCAAGACCAAGAGCATCTTCCTGAACTCTTCCAAAGATATAACATATAAATCTCAAGGAGCATGAATAATAATATTCGTAATAAAATCATGAACTACATATAAATTATCACTAAAAGAAATAACTTTCAAAACACATATCCTTCAATTTTTGTTGTTCAATTGGATATTGTTATTGAGAGCATTTGTATTCGTCATTATGAAATGAACTGTTAGTTTCTCGTGCGGAGATTTAATTCTGAATATGAATTTCCTTCGAATCAAATAACCTGAGTGGCAATTAGCACTGAGGAATAATTTATTATTTCTTACCTGTTTTCCCTTGTGGGATTCACAGGTTTGTTAGACGAAGACCGAAAAACATTTTTGGGATAATAATTGACAGCGAGGCCACCTAAAGGTATGAGATTTGGAATTATTTTATCTGATATTGTGCAAATACTTCTCTAGCATCATCCACTGTAAAATGTCAGATAACTGTTATAAATAAATTGGGATGTGGTAAAAATCAAGGTTCTAAATAGCGTTTATAGCGTCGTAGCGGGAAGGTTAAAAAAAAAGCTATAGCGAATAGCGTCAAAGTAATTATAAATGTCAACATTATCTAAAGTCAACATAAAACAATAAATAACACCAAAGTAATTAAGAAATTATAATATTCATATTGAACCCGTACAAAGTCCAAATTGCAGTTCAAAATATCCATAGTAATATCATAAACTATCGATTTTTCCTATTAAAAATATCTTAAGCATCATGATTCATGACATAATCTATTTTTTTTCTATTCAAATTTTAATTTCGGTTTGAACTTTTTTTCTATTCAAATTTCAATTTCTATTCCCAATTTCAAATTGATTTATCTGTAGCAAGTAGCAACAAATTCAATTTCGGTTTGAGATTTTTTTTATCTTTATTTAAAACCCATATAAATTGCTTAAAAAAAAAATCCATATTGTATAGTGCTGTAGCGGCCGCTAGAGCGGCCGTAGCGCAAATAGCGCATTTTGATGTCATAGCGTAGCGTTTGGGGTCCAAAAATGCTATAGTAGCGCTATAGCGCGCTATTTAGAACACTGGTAAAAATAATGGATGCACCTCCGGATCGAGGTGTGACACATTCAATTTAAAAACAAAAAATAAAGATTATACTGACAGAAATTTACATAATAATATTGACAATTAAAATAACACGTAAACATTCTTTTTTCAAAAACTATAACTTTGATGTGCACTCATTTTATTGAGATCATAAATTTAGGTTCATACATAAAATTAGTTGATAGCAGGGAAAAAAAAACCCCTCTTCCAACAAACACATATACACGCAAAAGCAGGGAAAAAAAAACCAAAAACAGGACAATTAATAAAATCAAAATAATAAATTCTTTCTCATTATCTTAAATAAGTCAAAAAAATTTATCAAATTTTGAGTTATTTGAAAATTGATAATTCATTTACGAAGTCATTTTGAATTACTTGGCCAAAATATTTGAAATTAGTAATAAATATATACATTATTGATTTTCTCATTTTTTTTTTCAATTTTAATGGTTTAAGACTTTCTCCACACCAGAAATCAGATAATTCACAAAATTGGAAATTCATCTCTTCTTGAAAAAATACATGTCACAAAGAAACTGCTCCACTATTTCTGCCCCAGGTAGTTGGCCACAACAATCCCCGTGACCACATTCTCTCAACACGATTACACGTGTCATTCCCTGATACGCCATGCCAAACAAACCTGGTCCCCATTTCTTTAATGACGCGACCTGTCTGGTTGTAGTCAACTCTACAGTAATCCTCCGACGTCCAAAACAGATCAGCATCTATCATCCAACGGTCGACATGGCTTACCGGGTATAGCACGTAGACCCGGCACTGAAAGGTTTATTGCCTACTCATTTGACCAAGGCAGCTCTCTTTTTCCAGGCTTGACCGGTTTCACTGATCGCTGCTTCTCCTTTGGTATTTTTCGTATACCACCCTGGAATAGTTTAATTTTCTGAACAGACATAAAGTACAATAGCTAGCAAATTCAAACTGTCCAAAGCAACCCATCATCACAAAAGAGAATTGTTTTGTTTTGCTGTGAAAAAAAGGAATTTTATTTAAAATTCTTAAAGATGACTACTTTACATTTTTGTCAATAAGCGAAAGACATAATTGAAAAATATAAAAAATTAGATAATGTTTTAATTAATTTCAAGTCATTGTAATATTATAAATCTTTAATTAAAATAATCTTAGTTTATTGAGTCAATTAAATTAGTGGATGCTATTAGTCATTTATTAGATGCCATCCATGCAATTTCATTTAGTTCTTATTCTTACCCCAATTAATGTAAAAACTAGCTGTCAATTAATTATTTGAATTAATCAAGTATTTGGTTATAATGATTAATTAAAATGAAACACCCAACATTTATTAATTTGATTAAAATAAAAATTGTGTTATTTATTCATCTACATAACCATACAATTTCATGGGCAATTTTCTAAAGAGTGGTTTACCAATGTAATGAAACCATCATCCTTTGGAAAAAAAATGGGAGAGAACTCAAATGACAAGGCTCCGTATTGATCTTAATTGTGACATTTGTTGCTGCTTTCACAATCCCCAGAGGTTATAACCAAGGAGAAGATATACGTTCTGAGCATTTATTCTAGCAAACGCTTTGGCATTTATACAAGGATTCTTAAGCTTATTTGCGCTTCTTGTTAATGCTCTGCCAGATGTGACTGTTGACACCTTCGAATTTGCAACAATTGTTTTTCTGTTTGCAACGTGTAGTATGGTTGTGGCATTTGGATTGGGGTTGTATGTGACGCTTGCTCCAGTTTGTTTGCCAATCGCCATCATTCTCCTTGTTATTGCTCTGTTTATAGGGTCTCCTGCTCTGTTTTTGGGACGTTCTTAATCATTAGTACTAATTTTATTTTTAATGCGAACCCTATAGTGGCAATTTATGCCCATCTCTCCTGTTCGTTTTCTTGTCGGCTTTCCTGAGTCAATAATTCCAGTGTCATTCTCTATCGAAGTCTACCTTGTTTGCTTCATGAATCATTTTTTCCTTCATTATATATATATTTTTTTGTGACGTAAAAATAACATTTCTGCTATGTACTTGGTTTGTTGGACTTTGTTATAATGGATGTTTCTTTTTCTTTTTTTCTTTTTTAATTGAATTTTTACCTAAACGATCAGAAACTTTGGTTAATTTAAATTAGATTTTATTTTTAAAGTAAGCCATTGCAAAATTAAAAAGTTTGGTTAGTTATCAATTATCCCCAATATGTAATTGCTAGGGCCCAAGGCTGACGGGCCTAGACGGCTGTACTTAATTTTGGGCTTTTGAAGTTCAAGGTAGGTGTCTATGCAGCCCATGTTATCTTGCTAGTAATCATGATATATAGTAAAACTATAACATTCATATATATTGTGAAATGGATATGTTAGTATGTTACAAGAAACAATCAAGCATCATGGGCTTTTCAATGTCATATTCAATTAGAACCTAAAAGTCATTTATTTATTGAATTAGAATTTGATCGTTGCTAAATTAAAATAAAGTATGGGCAGAATAAGACCATTTATGAACTTAATGTAGCAGGTTTGGATCCTATGCCTTCCTTTGTTATGAATTAGCTGAGTCGGAAATAAAACTTTTCAATAGCTAGCAGATTAATTCATTGATGTACTCTTTACATATAATTTTAGGCCCTGTCCATTAATCAACTCGTCCAATTTAAATTTATTAAGTATCTCAGCTGTCCATTATAAATCATACGGCTCACAGCTTAACTTTAACCATCCCAGCTTGTTACATCACAGTCGATAATCTGAAATGCGGCTCTTATTATTTGAACACTACAATGAGATCCACCCATTTTTATTTTACAGCAAGGCGGTTGATGTGATATGTCGTGGTTTGTTCACACGGTTCGTTTCTCCATACATAAATTCATTAAAAGAAGCAGATAAGGAGAGAAAATGGGGGATTATGACGTGGTTGTACAGGAATGGCGCGCTCCCAAACACCTCTCGTTTTTTCCCCTCACGATAGGATGGATGCTGCGTTGCTTGCCATACACTTTTCAACGCTTCCTCTCCATTTTTATCTGAATGTGATAGATATTTTGTTATTATCCATTTTTTCCTAGAAGAAAAGTAGTATCAATATCAATATAGTTTTTCTGTTACAAGGCTCCACGCAATTTTATGAACTTCATTTTTTTTTTTGGGTCAATAAATTAGGAAGAATTTAATTACGTATATCATTTAAAAATCTCAAAATTATCTACATTTTTTCTAAATTCATAATATAATAATTATTTTTTTATATTTTAGAAAGTTGCAAATTTACTCATCAATTATTATATTTTCTATTAAAACTCTTTTAAATTTATAAATTTATCATTTTATCCTATATTAAAAATAAATAAAAATATGCAATGTGTAGGAGATATATATGATCAGTCTTCTAATTATTAGATTAGATATGTAACTTTGGTCAATTAGTGTGTTGTTCCCGTGCTTCTGGTGTTTTTCTTGATATTATTTTTATAAAGAAAATACTATTAAGTTCAACTGCATGATTTCATTAGTTTCTTAAAAAATGAAAAACAAGTATCTTTCAATAATTGTTAGCCAAAGAAGAATATTTTGATAGATCTGAGTAATCAGAAATAAATATAAACCTACACACAAATAAATATCTTAACAAAGATTTATTCGTTTGATCTTAATATCCAAAAACTATACAAAACATATCAAAGTATATAAATAGTAGAGTGAGGCTATGGTGCTATGCATAGCACGGATGACTAGTGTACTACGGCTCAATATGGTACTTTTTAAAATCCTAACGGTCGATCCGAACCGTTCAATGTGATAACCATATGAATATGTACTTGCAAACTAAATTTTATATTTTTTTGAATATTTTTACTATTTTTTTAGATAGGTAGAATTTTGATGGTCCAGAATTTTCAAAAAACACTGATTTTTCTACCTATCTAAAAAAATAGTAAAAAAATTCAAAAAAATATAAAATTTAGTTTGCAAGTACATATTCATATGGATATCATATTGAACGGTTTGGATCGACTGTTAGGATTTTAAAAAGTACCATATTAAGCCGTAGTACACTAGCCATTGGTGCTATGCATAGCACCATAGCCTCACTCTAAATAGTATTACTTTTAGACAATCCAATCAACGTTTAACAACTCTGTTTCAAAACAAATAAACAGAACAAAGTTTTTTAGTCCAAAGACTTTCTGCCACTCGCAATATCGGATGAATTCAAAGCTTTCGTAAAAAAAAAAATTATTTTTATCCATGCATTAAGTGGACACATGAAGGCGTTCACACGAGTGGAAGCAAAGGATCAAAAAGGTAAACCTCTGCCTACGATGTCCTGCTGACGCAAGCAGAGGAAGTTCTTATATATAACATTAAAGGCACGGCAATATATACAAAAGAATTCACATCCTCCCCGGTACCGTAATAGGAAATCTTTTACATCTACTGGATTTGGACCGTTCTTTTTAATCTGGCACGAATCTCAAAGCCAAATAATGCTCCCCGCGCTAGCCCGAATCTCAAAGCGGCTGAGAGTTAATCTCAAACTGTAAAATGAAGGAAATCTTTTATAGCAATGGAGAGGATACCTGTCCATATACAAAATCCCTCGATGAAACATATGCCCCACGATCAGCCATACAGACCACGAATCAGCGAATAGGCGAGGACGCTGGAAAAAAAAACTCTATAATTGAATATTTCAAAAATAGAAAGAGTGTTTGATTTGCAACATTAATATAAATATGGGGATCAACGGTCAAAAATTTTAAATATATAATTTTTCTTATTAATGGTCTATGTTAAGTTGTGTCGAATGAATAAAAAAAATATATACTTTGAATTGGAACTAATGATCTCGATCCAAAAACTTTGGATCAGGACCGTTGATCCTAATCTTCATAAAATATTGCAAACCAACTACTTTTTATATTTTTGTATCTCTTATTTTATTAATTTTTATGGATAAAAAATTCTTCCTGCTCCCCGTTCTTAACTAACTTATAGTCCTTATTGTCTCCTTCCGAATTTTATGGTAGTGGAAACCACGTGTTGTGTCGTGGTAAGTTTAGGGACACTAGTAAATCAACCCATTGAAAAACAGTTATTTTGTATCTATCTAAAAAAATAATAAAAACTTATAATAAATATATAAATTGGTGTCTAAACACATTTTATTATGGAGATCTTGTTGAGCGTTCAGATCGACCATTTGAATTTGAGAACGAAAAATAAGAATACGAGCATAATTGTGGCACAGAAAAAAGAACTTCTGAGTAAAAAAAAGATGAATTATGTATTAGATTAAATTTATGTGGGTGTGCTTTTTGAACTAGCAAACTCATTATTTTAAAAGAAAATTCTACATTTCTGAGGATATGAAATAATATAAAAAGAGTAGGAAGTGAGACGAAAGGTTTTCCCCAGCTGTGGACTTTTCCAACGATGGAATAGGCTACGGGCCACAAGTTAAATTAAATAAATAAAACTAGTTATTGACCTTGAGATTGCACAACGAAATCTTTCCCCAACCATAGATATATATATATATATCTATCCTCCTTAGCTACAGAGTAAGAGCAGTTCAAGCGAAACGTGTGATAGCAATGGCTATTCCATCTTCCCAAAGCATAAGATCTGAAAGTCAAATGGTACCGGAATTACGTCCAGTTATGCCTGTAGATCTTTTCAGAGCAGTAATGAAAGGCGACAGCAATGTGCTGATACAACGTCTCCGACTACAGCCGGAAGAACAAATAGAATTCTAGGTAATTTTTCACAAACTATTGCTTGCTTATATAGCGTCTCTAATCTACCATAACAACACAAAGATGCACACAAGAAACACGTGTTGGCGCCGTGAAGTAATATTAAAACATTTAAATTTAGTTTCTTATTAATTGTCGTCGTTATTGTTGTTGTTGTTGTTATTATTATGATTATTGTCGTTAACATTGTTATTCTTCTTATTGTTATTATAATTTTAATCTGAATTTTTCAAGTGTTTATCTAAATAAATAAGTACATATTTTCTTAACATTCGTCTGTTTACTAAAGTTTCAACTTAAGATTATTTAATAATTTCTCTTTGTCATTCAGAAGAAGTTAACTTTTAATCGGGTAACTTATATTAAAATTGTGACAGAAAATTTCATATAAAAATTAAAGATAGGCAATTCGAAACTATCATAAGAAATTTCTTTCAACTTATAAGCACCTACTATTATTCTAGTTTTAAAATTAACTTGAACACACTTAAGTTACTCTTTTTTTTTTTTTGTTAAATGTCGAAAATAAACCCTTCAATTTCATTGAAATCAAATTGTTCATATTAGATACGGATAGGCCCATATGCCAATGGCCCTTGACCAACCTAATCTCGGCTCGTAAATGTCGTTATTGTTGTAGTTGTTCTTCTTCTTGTTATTATCACCATCAACATATATCATCATCCTCATTGTAATTTGTAATTAACCACTACGTATTATCATCAACACCACCACCACTGCTGCTATTGCTAATATTATTATCATTTATATTATTGTTATTGTTATTTTTATTATTTGGGTGAGGAATTAACACATATTCAGGTCAGCAAGTTATTTTGAAGACACTGATATAAGTAATGGATTGGTGGTGATATTAGATAGTCTTAAATGGTTTTAATGCTCCTAATTAAGCTGAGTAACCGTCAAGCTGATCATGACATGCAGCTTTGGAAGTATTCCTATCTAATAGGAACGTTCCCCAGCCTAATTAATTATGAGCAAAATGCCTGAGAGAGATGATTACCTCCTCTGTCTTATCTTCCCAATCTTTGAAGAAGATATATTTCAAATAAGTCCAATTTTGATGCGTTCATGAAATTTTACATTATCTAATCAGGTGACAATAGAGGCCTCTCCTTCTGCCCCCGAAGAAGTAAACACAGAAAACCAGACTGTCCAATCTGAGCTTCAAAGTGCAACGCGTTCTGGAGACACAATTCTTCACCTACTTATTACTAAGGGGCACAACGAGCTAGCTTTGAAGGTGTTTCAAAGAGATATGTCCCTGTTGAAAGCACGGAACTACATGTTAGAGACACCTCTATACTGTGCTGCGAAGGTCGGTAATGAGAAGGTCATCCACAACCTCATTGAAAGTGATCGTGTGGTCGTGAAAGATGCTCTCGAAGAAAGAAAGAAGAATGGAGACACAGCCTTGCATGTTGCTGCAGAACACGGTCATGGAGATATCGGCCGCTTGCTAATGAACTTGGATCCAGAATTGGCATACAAAGTCAATGACGAAATGAAATCTCCATTCTACATGGCTATAATCGAAGGGCATACTTGGATGGTACATACCATGTTAGAAGTTGACCCTAATCTAGCGTGCACTCCATTTTTAGATGGAATGTTTCCTATTCATGAAGCCGCATGCAAGGGATACAAGAACATTCTAAATGTATTTCTTAAATACTACCCTGATGATGTCGAGTTCCAGGATTCTCGTGGAAGAAATCTTTTTCACATTGTTGCGGAAAAGAATTGGGTACATATTTTTTTAGGTCTATTTGAGGACGCCAGTTTTAAAGAAAAGCGAGAAAAAATGATTACTGCAACAAATTATGAAGGAGATACACCATTTCACATTGCAGCAAAGAAGGGACACAGGTCAATTATGAGAACTATTTGGGAACACTATCAAGTTGAAGAAACAGTCCAAAACAAGAAGGGCAATACACCACTCCAACTTTCCGCAAACAAAGTAAAAACTAGAGAGGTATGCCTAAATTAAAGAAAACATCAGAAAATTATTTCCTGTTTATTTTAGTTAACTTGTGTGTTGCTACCACTACTGAACTACCAAGCTCGCAAAACACACACTAACTAATTGAGTAATCTAGTTATACATAATAGCTTTAGTGTCAACACCTATATATATGTGACTTAAGCTCGTAGTATAGGCAAAGTCTAACATATTTTTTATCTGAGGCATAGTGAACAATAGATATTTTTTTATAAATTTATCTAAAAATTGTGCTGCCAAAGTACTACAACACCAATATGAATTTTACTCCAGTACACCTTTTTACTAAAAAATGTTAGAATTTTGATATCAACCGTCCGATTTTTCCATGACCGATTTAGAAAAATAAATAAATATTCAAATTCTGGCTTTACTGGTATAAAATATATTAAATTTAATTGAGAGCTTAACATCTGTGATATCTACTAGTCCAATCTATATGTTATTTACTAAATCTGAAAATTAAAATTATTATGTTAATTCCTGCAATTGTATACTTCCTGTTAATTTACAATCGTTCTATGAATTTATAGTTACTATATATGGATCTTATAAAGTTTCTCAGTGCATTGGAGTATCACCCAATACCACAAATATATATATCTTTGCCCTTTGCATTATTTTTCATATATTAGAACTTGATATCTGTTACTTAATTTCGTTATTTTTTTGCAATTAATGATAGGTAACAAAGTAAATAAGACGTGACTTGCTTTCAATCATATTTTTTCATTCGAACTGTTGGTATTGGTTAATAAGTGTGATGTTGGTTAATAATATTATAACATAAACTTGTTTTGTCTCTTACAGGATATTGATAATGACATGATTGACGAGTACCTTAAGACTCATGAGGATTATAAATTTACTCACAAGTGGTTTGACGATGTAATGGAACCACCATTGGAAAATAAATGGGAGAGAACTCAAGTCATCGGACTGGGCTCTGTACTTATCACAACTGTATCATTTGCTGCCGCTTTCACAATTCCCGGAGGTTATAACCAAGACCACAGTACACCAGTTCTAGGGAAGAGATTTATGTTCAAGGCATTTGTTCTAGCAAACGCCCTGGCTTTTATACAAGGATTCTCTAGCTTATTTTCACTTCTTTCTGAAACGAGTTACGGAGGTCTATCTGACCACGCTCTCGTATTTGCATCATTATTATTTCTGTCTGCAGCGAGTAGTATGGTTGTGGCATTTGGATTGGGGTTGTATGTGACGCTTGCTCCAGTTTGTTTTCCAATCGCCATCCTCCTCCTTGTTACCACTCTCTTTTTAGGGACTCCTGCCATGCTTATTTGTGTTAAGAAGGGAAAATCCATTTTTGGCCCCATCTTTTTAGGGAGAATCCATTTTAGGGACTCCTGCCACTCTATTATATTCACATTTTATGTCATGTCTTTCCTGTTCATCTTCTGCCTAGCCTTTATGTAGCTCGACATCTAGCTTTTTTCTTTATGTTCTTTTATTTATGACATCACGAAACATTGTTTTTTATGTTCTCATAATAGATGTTTATTTTTTTCTTACTTAATTTTTTCCTCTGAACGGGCCGAATTTTTACATAACCTTTGTGTAATTGTGTTAATTTACAATGGAAACCTTTGTTTAGGAAGGAAACCCAACTCGCATAAAAATTGTAGCTGTCAGGCTAAATTAGGTGCCTAGCTTAATTCCCTCAATTAGGCAAAATACATAATTCAATATTTTAGGCAAGCCACCAACGGCTACAAGAGAATTAGACTATAAAGAGCCATGTAATACCTCTGTATATCAAAAAAAAAATTCAGTTCATCATTTCTGTTCTTTCTATCACATCACATTCTTCCTATAATATAAAAAAACGAAATGAAATTCTCAATAATTTATTGTGCTGGTCAAAACAATATCAATAAATGTGATCGTAATATTAAGAAGATTTTCCGAGAAAAAAAATGCAGTGTAGTTGGGTCTTTTGTTTACTTGACCAATCAAGAACATTGCTTTCCAGTAAATATCAAAGTTTATCTGGGTGGACTTGGATGTTTGAAAACTTCTTCAGAAATATTTCGTTTCATAATTCGATCCCTGCAAAATTGCTGGAATAGTGTAATAACCAGTTTAATACATGTTCGGTACTTTTATTTGCCCTGCGATTAGACAGGTGATCAGAAAACCTCGGTTTTGTCTAACCTTTTTTTTTAGTCTTGGTATGGTATTTCACATATAGATTTTCTTCTAGTGTTCTTCACCACCATATTTATTGATTTTTCACATCAGAAATCATTCCATGGATTTGATAAAAAGATAAAATAGTCAAAACGCAGAACAAATTCTCTTCAAATTGTTCTTATAAATCTCATTACTAAATATACAAAATCAAAGAAAATGACTAATTTATCTTACCTTTATAATATATGAATTAAAGAAAAGGAGAGAGAAGGGAAAGGTGGCCCAAAATTGGTTGAAGTTCAAATCCAACAAGTCAAGTGTTTCAAGAAAACATGTGGCCCAAAATCTATTAAAGCCCAACCCCACATGCAAATAAAATGGAAAATCATGTTACGCCAAGTCATTCCAGCTCCGTACAGAGAAGAAAAGAAAAGTTAATAATTGCACAGGTAGAGACAAGCAGAACAATAATAACTGCATAGAAGTAGAACCAGGTCGTAATTTCAAAAGACCCCGGATTATTTACTTACTGCTAATAGTCCAAAACAGACTAAACAGTACAATTATTACTAATCCTAGGTCGTAATTCCTCTCCTACGGGCTTTGTGGAGTGATCCTTCTTTGCTTGTAAATTATTTTTTTGTCGTATTATTATATTATATTGTAAAGTAATAATGTTGTTGTTTGTAAGTTTATTACAAGAAGAACACAACAACATTAGAACAAATATTAAAACAGCGAGGCCAAGGCGCATGAAATTACAATTAAATTGACTCATGTTAGTGTACTCTATTCTCATAAGTTTATACCATCACAATAACTATAAAACCATATATAATCCCGTTCACCTCATAGTCATGAATTTTGCATGTTAATTAACTTTTTTTTGAGGGTTAGTGGAAAATCATGTTAATTAACTTAATCGGATTATTAATTGCTATCAACTGTGCGCAAACATAGTTGTTTGGATAGAGTATTTCATAAAACAATTAATGATACTCTTACCAGCCTTAAATCATGAATCCAATCCGAAACAAAAAAAAAAAGTGTAAAATATATATAATTAACTTACGCAAAACAAGAGAATTATGCTTGAACAAAATATTTAAAATTAATAATAAATATATATACTGTTAATTTTTCTAATTTTTATTTATTTTAATAATGACTTAAGACATCTCCACACCAAAAATCAAATAATTTATAACATGACACATCTAACATCAGATATCATGCTCCGCCGTGTTCTAGTAATGCATATTGTGTCGTATTCACGTGTTACTTTTTTAAAATGTGTTTGACATCAAATTTCGTAAATTGCTGGTATCCGTCACATGCATATATATTTTAACTTTAATCGAGTTTTTTTTAGAAGATTTTGAATAATTCAAAATTTTCCTTTCTGCTTAAATCATTTTTTGCCCAAGCCTTTCTTCTGTTTATATCAATAATTGGCTTGAACAACTAAAACTCGTTTTGCTGATGCAAAGATTTTGGTGGTAGTTTAGGAGACCTTCAAACAAAACCATATATATATGGCCTGATTGGAAGATGCTACATGTCTTGCAATTTGCATTATAAGATGACTATAAAATGTGAGAAAGCAACATACCATCTGAAAGCGTCCCTACCATAGGTCATCCGAAAAACATACAACAATATTATATTTCTAAAATATTGAAATACATTGTATCTTTTGGATTCAGACTTGCTAAGTCAATCAGTCTTATTTTCACATTGCAATTAAACGACGTCGACATCGATCATAAGTTTTTAAGAAAACAAAAACTATGTAATTAACCCCAAATATTTAATTAGAAGTTCGGCCACATTATTTATAGAGGGATGCTTCGGTGCACACAAGGACTTATTTGTAAAATGAGTCCTATTTTCATTTTCAAAGTTCAAACAGTCTATCCGACCGTTCAACATTATCTCCATATTAAAATGTACTTGGAGGTCAAATTTTACATTTTTTTGAATTTTTTTACTATTTATTAAGTATTTTACAAATTCAATGGTCTGAATTTCACTAGTTTTTGTAAAATACTTAATAAATAGTAAAAAAATTCAAAATAATGTAAAATTTGACCTCCAAGTACATTTTAATATGGAGATAATGTTGAACGGTCGGATCGACTGTTTGAACTTTGAAAATGAAAATAGAAATCATTTTACAAATAGGTCCTTGTGTGCACCGAAGCATTTGCCTTATTTATAATATTAAAAACGACAATATATCCTAATTAAGCGCAATGTATGCTAGTTCTCACCTAATACGTACATTTTGACCTAATTAAAGCTATTAGTGTTATCTTGTTTAAGAGAAATGCAGAATGGACGTGTAAAATACGTTTTGGTCACTTGGTATATATTTTGTACCGTAATTTGTATACTATTTCAAATTTTTAATTAATTTTTTTTTTAAATACGACATGCAGACATGCACGCATCTATTAACTTCTTCAGTCTTTTTGGGTTTAATTTTTATCCGTCCATTTCTATCACATGATTTGTATTACCTAGAACATATAAAATGGAACCGCGGTACATGTCGAAACCCTCCTTAATTTGTGAACCTATCAATTGGATAGACAGAACGTATGCTTTTGAAGTATTCAAATTTTAAATTTTTTCAGATTTTATTTCCGGAAAAAATATTTATTAGAAAGTAAAATTAAGAAGTAGTTTTTAATTTTATCTAGTAGCAAAAGACAACACGCTTTACATAAAAAGAGGAGGGTTCAAAATCCGGATAGAAATATTTTTATTGACAATAAATGTAAATTAATATACTAGCTAGACCTCCATTTTATTTAAAAACTCTCCAAACTGTCTTAAAAAAAATATTTTATAAAATCTGAAAACTAAACTTTCATATTTCTTACAACACGCAGTGTGAAAAAGTAATGTTTGTCTTTCTTTATGTTGGCCGCACTCATTTTATATAACTGGAAAAGCTATGGCTATTCTTATCTCTATAGATATAATTCTATTTTTCTGACCGGTCAATATTTTGACTGATTAAATAATATTTTTTGACTTGTCAACAATTTGAAAAAGAACATTAAGGCGTTCCCACCCGATATTTTTATTATAACCCCAGAAAAAAAAAAAATCAAATATAATTCCGATTTCAACTTATTTTTAAATCTAACCTAAACGTTCAGGGATGGGGCGGTCCAGTTTGCCTACCAAACCGCCCCATAGGGGGCGGTCAGCTGTGGACACTGAACCGCCCCACAGAGGGGCGGTCCGGTTTTTTTTTTAGATTTGAGAGACAATATGAATGAAATTTAACAATAAAAATTCGAATTTTGTTTTTAATATTTGTTAGATTACTTCTTTTGATGTATAAACCGACATTTTTAAAAATACCCAAAGTTAATTAAAGATTAATAAAAATGCTCAGACCCATCAACTTTTATTAAAAATGTCCAAACCGGCCGGTCCCTTGACTAAATAACTAAAATGCTGAGATATAACACTAAAAAATCAAAATTTTTTAAAATATTTGTCAAATTACTTTTTTGATAGCATATTTATACTAAAATACGCTAAATTACTTGAGAATTACTTGAAATTATGTTAATTTTTTTAATTTTTGTTAAGAGACAAATATCTAAAATGCTAAAATATAACACTAAAAAATCGAATTGTTTTTTTTAATATTTGCTAGATTACATTTTTGATATATAATTAGCATATTTATACTAAAACACACTAAATTACTTGAAATTATGTTAATTATGTTAATTTATGCTGAATTACACTAAATTATGCTAAATTATAATAATTATGTAGAATTATGCTAAAATACGGTACACTACGCTAAATTACGTATGAATAGGGATGATATCTTCACTGAGAAGGCAAAAAACGACGACGAAACTTCAAATGGCCATAAAACAACGCTCGAGTGTCTGATTTCAGCAAATGACCACTTTTTGGAAAGCTTGTGAAAATACGCATGCATCTAAACTTGCAATGCCAGATTTTCAAATTCAGAATCACCATAAAACAAAGAGAAGGGCCTCAAAACTTCAGTTGAAGTTTCCGATTAAGATTTTCATTTCTATTGTTCAATCTACGTAGCTCAGTAAATTAGGTATATAATGAACTTGTAGAATACCAATTTTTATTATTTTTGGAATTTTTTTACTATTTTTTAATGATTTATGAAAGATGGCACATAATAGGCCCTATTCATACGTAATTTATCGTAATTTACTGTATTCTAGCATAATTCTACATAATTATTGTAATTTCAGCATAAATTAACATAATTTCAAGTAATTTACCGTATTTTAGCATAATTCTAGTGTAAATCAGCATAAATTAACATAATTTCCAGTAATTTAGCGTATTTTAGTATAAATATGCCCAAAATTTTTTTTCTTACCACCTTCAAAAATTGAAATTAAATCAATACCACCCGTTTATTCAGAATTCATATTCCACCACGTACGCGTACTGGATCTGCGCACGGATTCCCAATCCGTACGCGTAGTGGATATGCGGACCGATCCGCTCGCACAGTGGATATGCGCACGGATCCGTACGCATAGTGGGTCGGCGCACCGACCCGTTTGGGAAAAGAGACGCTGCCTGCTTTGACCCACCCGGGAAAAGAGAGAAAGGGAAAAGAGAGGGGACCCACCCGGGAAAAGAGAGAAAGGGAAAAGAGAGAGGACCCACCCGGGAAAAGAAAAGAAAGAGAAAAGAGAGGCCCACCCGGGAAAAGAAAAGAAAGGGAAAAGTGGGGCCCACCCGGGAAAAGTAAGGGAAAAGAAAGAAATTGAAACTCGTTCTCTCCCAATCGGATCGCCGATCCACTATGCGCACGGATCCGTGCGCATATCCACTGTGCAAACGGATCGGTCCGCATATCCACTACGCGTACGGATTGGAGATCCGTGCGCAGATCCAGTACGCGTACGTGGTGGAATCTGAATTCTGAATAAACGGATGGTATTGATTTAATTCCGATTTTTGAGAGTGGTAAGAAAAAAAAATTCGGTAAATATGCTATCAAAAAAAAAATCACGGGACCGGCCATTAAATGGCCGTTTTTGGCATTTTTAATAAAAGTTGATGTGTCTGGGCATTTTTATTAATCTTTAATTAACTTAGGGTATTTTTAAAAATGTCGGTTTATACATCAAAATAATTAATCTAACAAATATTAAAAACAAAATTCAAATTTTTATTGTTAAATTTCATTCATATTGTCTCTAAAAATAAAAAAAAATAAAAAAAAAAACCGGACCGCCCCTCTGTGGGGCGGTTCAGTGTGCACAGCTGACCGCCCCCCTATGGGGCGGTTTGGTAGGCAAACTGGACCGCCTCATCCTTGGTCGTTTATGTTAGATTTAAAAATAAGTTGAAATAAGGTTATATTTGATATTTTTCTTTTTTCTGGGGTTATTAATAAAAATGTCGGCGTTCCCACCAAGTTGAAGCAAAAGAACAGAAAGAGAAGCCGCCTCTGCCTACCCCGTCCTGCTGATGCCAGAAGAGCAAGTTCTTCTATGACATCTTTGGAATAGCCCGGCAACAACAAAATCCCATTTCAACGTGCCTCTGCTTTATCAAATATATGCCACACGATCAGGCATACAGATCACGCAATGGGAAAGCGTTGCATACAGACAGCATAAAAAACAAAATATATGAGCCTTGGCCCTTGCGCTTATATAATAGGGCGGCGGGATTGACCATCCTGTGGACCAAAGCACCAAAAACAAATAAATAAATAAAAGAGACGTTGGTTGAGGGTGACAGGGAAGGAATCGGAGTAGGTCCGATGCCCATCGGACCTACCTTGGTTCGATGGGTGTGATGACCATTCGATCTGCATTAAGATTCGTGTGCTCTGTATCAAAATCCGTGCAAGTCTATATCAATTCCGTGCACATAGATCTTGATGCTAATCATACGGTCCTAGAGGTCATTGAACCTAAATGTAGGTCCGATGCCCATCAGACCTACTCCTATCTCGACAGGGAAGGCTAGGGGCGATCGGGTCCGGATCCCCTGAAGTAACTCAATTTGGGTTTTCGATCGAGACCGTCCAATTTCGAATCCGTCGCTCGAGATCATTTCGGGATTCAAATTTATTGCTCGAAATGTGAGCACTCCACTTCGGATCTCGCGCGACAGATTCGAATCAGACAGTCTCGATTCAAAACCCAACTTTTGAGTTACTTCACTGAATCTCGATTCAAGGGCGATCTACCCTTCTCACTCCCTTCCCTTCCTGCACTAAAATATTTTAGAAATAAGGACACTAATTATTGTTCCCAAAATTTCACTCTCTCTCATCATTATTTTACTTTAAAATTCGCAGATAGCTCACTATTTAAATACACACGTGACACGTCATTTCCGATCAAAAGGTAAAACAAATTAATTAAGTGTATTAATTAGAAAAAATATAGGTGATTTTTTTTAATCCTTTAAGAAATCTTACTTCAGAGGATATGAAATGAAACAGTATAAAAAGACAAGAAAGAGAGACGAATGGTTTTCCTCAGTTAGGCCCTGTTCGGCAGCATAGTGAGTTTGAGAATGGGTACTGGACATTTTTTTTTTTAACTGATTTTTACTGTTCACGTGGAAAAAAAAAAATTAACTCTGAATAAATTTTTTTTTTCCACATAAACAGTAATCGTAACTGTGCTGCTAAACAGGCCCTTAAGTTCTCTATCCCAAATTCCCAAGGATGCAACATTCTACAGGCCATTCATAAGTTAACTTTAATAAATATATATAACCCCCGTTTTGTTCTTCAGACTCTAACTATATAATATTCACCTGTGATGCAACATGCTACCGGTCATAATAAGTTCAATAAATATAACACATTAGTAATTCTAACCACTACATATATATATAATTATCATTCATCACCCAACAAACTATCCTACAAAACAATGGAACAAGTAGTTTGCTTCTACATATAACTAATATACACGTAATGCATGGAAGAAACCGCATTTTATTTTTGCGGTTTTGAGAAACCATAGTTCTTATCTATGGTTTTGGATAACCTAGAACCAAGAATTTATTTTGCGGAAAGTTGGCTAAGAACCAAAAACTTGTTCTACGGTTTGAACATTTTTGAAATTCTAGTGCACCAGAGTGTAGATTTGAAAATTAATTATTAATTTTGGATATTTAATAGGGCGGCGGATTGACCATTCTGTGGAATGGTTGTCACAAAATATATAAACAAACAGACCAAAGGACCAAAAACTAATATATATATAAAAAAAAAAAAACAGAAACAATGGTTGAGGGTGACAGGGAAGGCGAGGGGTGATCTCCGAAAAAGTTTTAGAAACCATAAATAAAAATGAGTAGAACTAGGGTGTGATGTGCTCACCAAATTCTTTAGTGAGTACAACTCTACATAAACTATCAGATTCACTTTAAACGAGATGAATCCAACTGTTGAAATCGATGTACTTTACGAGTGATGCGCGTACATACAAAATTTTGAATTTTTCGAATTCATTTAGTCTCAAATCAAGTGGTCAAAATTGATGATTTTTTGAATGCATTAAAACAACTTCATTTTGGATCATTCATTTTTCATCAATTTTGACCACTTGACTTGAGACTAAATGAATTCAAAAAAATTCAAAATTTTGTATGTACGTGCATCACTCGTAAAGTACATCGGTTTCAACGGTTGAATTCATCTCGTTTGAAGTGAATCCGATAGTTTATGTAGAGTTGTGCTCACCAAAGAGTTTGGTGAGCACATCACACCCTAGTTCTACTCAATAAAAATTATTTTACCAAACTAATTTGATTGTTTTGGTTTTTACAAAAATCAAAAGAATTGAAATGTCATTTCGGTCTGAAGTTTTTTCTTTTTTCCAAACCGAATTGCCATTTTAGTCTGAGCCATTTTCACAGATTTTGAAAAAAAAAAAAATGATGTATGGTAACACTTGTGAAAATACTTTGGACCGAAATGACAATTCAATCCGGAAAAAAAAAATTCGGACTGAGATGGCATCTCAGGTCTTATCGTTTTTGTAAAAACCAAAGCATTGAAGTTGGTTCAATAAAATTATTATTTTTATTTATGGTTTCTAAAAAATTAATTTTTAGTTTCGGAAATTTTCATTTAAGTTAACAAAAATAAAAAATAAAACTATTTTTACCCCATTCATCAATTGGCAACATGAAGGTGTTCACAAAAGTTGAACCAAGAGATCAGAAAGAGAAGTCCCACCTTCCTTGTCCTGCGGACGCCAGCAGAGCAAGTTCTTCTATAACCTCTCCTTTGTGAAATATATGCCACACGATCAGACATATAGACCATGCAATGGCAAAGTTGCATACCGAAAGCACAATCAGTGAACCAGCCTTCAGACTCTAACTATAAAATATTCCCCCAATGATAACACGTATTGTCCTTCAGACTCTAACTATAAAATATTCCCCCAATGATACAACATGTACCGATCATAAGTTATTGATTTTCAGACTCCACTATAAAATCGTCCCCCAACAATCTATCCTAATTATTCACGATAGAAAGAACAATTCAAGCTAAACGTGATAGTGATTAATGGCCGTGTCATCCTCCCAAAGGACAGGACCTGAAAGTGAAATGGTGCACCAATTACGCCCAATTATGCCAGTCGATCTGTTCAGAGCAGTAATGAAAGGCGACAGCAAGGTGTTGATACAACGTCTTGGACTACCGGAAGAACAAACAGAAATCCAGGTAATATTTCCGAAACTATTGCTTGCTTATATAGCATCTGTAATATACCTACCTAGCAAGGATGCACACAGGGAAACACTTGTTGGCTCCGTGAAGTAATACTAAAACATATTAAATGTAGTATTTTTATTTTATTTATTATTCTTATTAATTGTGGTCGTTGTTGTTATCATTATTGTGATTGTTATTATCATGAACGTTGTTATTTTTCTTAATGTTATTATAATTTTAATTAGAATTTTTCTGGTGTTTATCTAAATATTTAAGTACATATTTTCCTAAGTACATTCGTCTGTTTACTCAAGTTTGTAATTCAGATATTTTATATAATTTTTCTTTTTCATGCAGAAGAAGTTAGCTTTTAATCGGGTAACTTATACTAAAATTGTGATAGCAAATTTTGAAACTAGTATTATAAATTTCTTTTCACTTTATAAGCATGCACCTACTATTGTTCTAGATTTAAAATTAACTTGAACACAATTAAGTTCCTTTTTTTTTGTTAAAAGTGGAAAATAAAGCCATCAATTTCATTGAAATCAAATTGTTCATATTAGATACCAAACAACTGATACCTAATCAATATTACAACTACTACGAACATTTAAAAAGTACCTATAGAAGTAAAAGTCCCATCACAAATTTAGACAGAACAATTTTTAACCAAACGAACAACCTACCTAAGTTGTTGAGAAATTTAGAATCTTTATCAACTTTAATCTTCAGCCAAATCTAGTTCATACCCAAGCATTTGCATTGTTTCCTCTTCCATCTCTATTCTATTGGTTAGTACCAGTGCTGACAGCTCCTTCACATCATACGCGCGATAAGATAAGAGGGAGTTTTAAAAAATGAATCATCCCCTTCAATTTTACACAAAAATAAATGTCAATATAAATATTTTAGAACGTATATATAGCTCTTAGTGGTTAAACTGAAAAGTTATACACGTTCTACCAAAAATGTACAAGCCACCAACTTTTAGAAAGATTAACAAAGTATTCTATTATTTTAATTAACTAAAGAATTTTTTCAATTTTGAGGGATATTTTAGATTTTCAAATACTACCAAATTCTAATTTGGTAGAAATTTCATCAAACTCTAAGCAAGCATAAAAAGAGTGGACTGGAAAGTTACCAAAAGATAACCATCTCAATCTGATCATATCTTGCTCTTTCTTATTAAGAATGAAAGAATCAAATTGTACTAAAAGTTTATCCAACTATAGTAAATATATATACTTCTGATAACTGTCTATTAAAAAATTTGTATTTATTCTGTTGAAAAACATCTATTTTTTTAAAATACTGACAGCGGCTGTCTTCTGTTGAAAAACCTCAGCAACTAAAATATCATGTTTACTAAAAATAATCAAATGGTGATCGGATAGACACATTTTAAAACACATTCTCCTACCCATTTTATCAGAATGAAAGAGTTTAAATCTATCATTGCCTAATATAAACCTCCATAATTTTTTTTTCTTATCTTAATATCCGGATCGGAAAAATCGGTCGGAATTGGCCGAATCGGATCGGAAAATCAGACTTTTTTTCCAGAATGGATTGGTACAAATTAATGAATTACAATTGTTATATATAAATGAGTTGTGTTATATAACAACAAAGGTTGGATGGTGTGGTGATAAATAGGTTTGCTCCCCAGTCAAAAGGCATGGGTTCGATCCACGCCAAGCTGAAATTTTTTTTCTGTTTGTTTAAATTTGCGTTTCGGCCAAAATTGACTGGAATAGTCCCGGAACGGTCTGGAATCGGGCCAGAACGGCCGAAATTAGCTGAAATCTGCACTATCTGCGTAAATCGGATCGGCACCGTCTGATCCCGCTCCGGAACGGCCGATCCCACTCCGGAACGGCCGATTTTGCCTTCTTTATTTTAACTGATCAGCCATTTATCTGAAAAGATAAATCGCCAAATCCTTTTATAAATCGCCAAATTTGGGCAATGTTAAGGATCCGGCAAGATGTAGGCGGCAATGAAAGGCAAGGGATGTGTCGGGCTGCCTAAAGAACGAAAAGAAGTCAAGGCATTTCGAAAAAAATTTCTTGGCTTGTTTCTGTCGTAAATTGTGTCCATAATGTATATGAGATAACACTACAAGATAATATATTTAATTTGATTTTTCTTTCTTCATCATCAATAGTTAAAATTATTATTTTACTATTGTTATTTGTAGTAGTGGTATTAATTTGTTGTTGTCACCATCATCATCATCATCCTCACTACTAATGGTACGCTGGATTTTTTGAGATCCAAGCATCTATCTGTCAAGAGCGGATCTGAGCCATCCATTGAATAAATCTGAGCCCCTGATCAAAATCATATTTCAATCTCTGCCATTAATCGCTAATTTTGATTTTATGCATCTGTATCATGTCGCCAACTGTATAGGAGTCTAAATTCAAATAAAAATGTACCCATTTCAATACAAAACATAATCTGAGTGCCACATATTTTTCCAAGTTTTTTTCTCTGCTGCTGTGCGCAGAACGCGCTTTGCTTCTTCCCGATGCAAAGAGCGCGTTTTTTCTTTTCTTCTCCTGACCCACGCGGTCTCCTTCTCCTCTCTCTCCTTCCCAATGGCACCGGCTCTTCTCACCGACCTAGGCTAGG
Source organism: Carex kokanica (assembly GCA_025461125.1). Taxonomy (NCBI): domain Eukaryota; kingdom Viridiplantae; phylum Streptophyta; class Magnoliopsida; order Poales; family Cyperaceae; genus Carex; species Carex kokanica. The sequence continues at coordinate 441,986 of JAJGRX010000985.1, read as the reverse complement.
CGCGTCTCCTTTTTTTTTTTCCCTTCCCTGTCAGAAAGAGGGAGAGAGCGAGAGTGTCTGCTTTATTTTTACCTTCCCCGTGAGAAAGAGAGAGAGAGAGAGAGAGAAAGCGAGAGAGAAGAAGAGAGCGAGCGAGAGTGAAGCTGATCAGCGCCTAGGGTTTGAATTCGTGATCAACCGGAGAGCGTCATCATACGTCTCTCTTTTCTCTCCCTGACTCTGGTGGAGACGGTTGCCTAGGGTTCGCGCCACCTCGCTCTTACCGCGGCCTCTCCGCCTCCAGCGATCAGGAGAAGAAGAAGCGAGTCAGAGCAAGAAAGGGGAAGATTTCACGCTTTTCAAGACCGAGTGTCAAAGAGTACCTGGCGGTGGATCGACCACATTCTCAGTTTTTGCGGTACACTTTCTTCCTCTCTGTCGAAATTCTTCATTCATGGATCTTTTTGTGTTCAATTTTGTTTCTCTGTAGCTGTTTCTCTGAGATCGAATCTGTAATGAGCAGCTGACATGATCGCTGTAGTCCTTTAGTGCCCCCGAGTAGATCGCGAGGAATGAATCAGATGATCAATTATGCTTACTTTTTTGCAAATTAAACTAACGGTTGAAATGAAACACAATTGTTTAAATTGCAACTAAGCCTGTGAACTGGTTATTATTTATCTTTTAATTTTTTGAGCCACATTACTTAATTTAGTGTTTTAGAGTTAGACAATTTATAGAATATGCCAAATTTGCTTTAGCAAAGCATTACTCTTTTAGTTGATACAAATTTTACTAGAACATAATTTTTAAGGTCAGTAATCAGTGAAATTTTCTTCTGTAGCTATTTGATGGGCACAACGATTCAGAAGCCACTATATATGCAAAGGAGCCTCTTCTAGGGTTAGAGGCTGGCTTTGTAACGACAATAATTTTTTTTCCTTCAGGGTTCTTGGTAGATTGTGAGTTCATCACCACCCTAAATAATTTCTTGATTTGTTGTGATTATTTTTTGTTATCTTGAATGAATCAGTGATTTTGTTTACTTTTTTAGTTCAGGCGTATCCCTATCTCCACATCAGGAACAAGGAGTTCCCATGGGGTGACTCCTTTGCTCAGACGCTGCTGGTGGGAAAAACAAAGAGAAATGAAAGGCGAAGGAGAGAGTTGAGAGGGTTGATTGACTAACCGATGAATTTCTTTTCAGGTATTATATTTTATTTCATATAGTTTAGTACGAAAATTTACCTTTTGTTCGATCTAGCTCTTAATGTATAATTATAATAATAAAACTGAATTAGGAGAGATGATCCCTGGTTTGCTGCTCTGGGAAGAACCATGAGAGAGAAAATGTTGCATGGTCATCAAGGCAAATGAGAATCCAAGAAAATGAGAGGAGGAAAATCCAAAGAGAAAATAGGTACTTCAACTTTTTCATATTGCTTTCTTTGTAATGATCTCATTCAGTTATGGTACATAATGACTGATGTACAGTACTTACTTTTTTGCAAAGGTTAGGTTCAATATTTTTAGAGGAGTTTTTTACAGAAGAAGAACAAGTTCTTTCTTTAGTATTCTCAAAACTAAATTCATTTTCCTTTAAATAGATGGAATAAAGAGCGTATTTGGTATTTTGATATTAACCACGGCATACCATACCAGGTCTATGGTGTACCAAAGATCAGAGTACTGGTAATGCATCATTACCATGCCTAAGTATGAATTCGGATCTCTGCAAGTAACTCAAAGTTTGAGTTTGAATCTGGACGTCTGATCAGAATTTGCACAAATATTAAAAGTTCTTCGTGAATTTTATTTTCCGAAATTAGAGCCTCAGCCTCAGTTAAATTGGTTGGGTTTCTTTCAGATCCAAGCAAGGGCCATACCCCTTTTGTTGGAGGGGAGAGATGTAATTGGTGCAGTACATACCAGTTCTGGCAAGACTCTTGCTTTTTTGGTCCCAGCAATAGAGATGATGCATTTTGTCCGGTGCCTTTCCAGGAATGGAACAAAAATCATTGTTATTAGTCCCACACGGGAGCTTGCTATGCAGGCACCACCAGTTTACAATTACAGTACTGTTATATTGGTATTGAAATTGTCTGTGAAGCATAGTGGTGATAATTAATGTTCTTTCCAGTAAGCAAAATTTTAATTTTTAGCAAGACGAAATTGCTCAACATAATTTATATTATGATTTCATGTTGCAAATAATGAACTTTTCTCTTCTATAGACACATGCTGTTGCAAAGAGTCTTTTGAAGCACCACACACAAACACTTGGACTTGCAGTTGGTGGTGTTCCAATAGGAAAAGAAGCTCAGCAACTTGTAAAGGGGGTGAATAGCAAACGAGAAGTGAGGTACTCATATTTAGAAGTATAAAAGTGATGCTCTCATTAGTACCTTTATATTCAAAGTTGGATATCCAATCCCCAATCTGTCACTGAGCAATGAGGCCTCAAAAAAGTGAATATCTATCTACTTTTGTGGTTACAGCGAGGTGCAAAGTTTATGTATCTCTGTATTTTTTAGTTTTAATTAGCTATTCCTGTAATCCAATTGTTTCTAGATTTGACTGTGATGTGGAGAAGCCCTTGCAACTTGCACAAACAGCAGAAATCCTGGAGGTATCAACAATCAGAAGCATTTGGTACAATATTGTTTTTCAAAGTTTTTTATTTTCTATTCTTTCATTTTTCTTTGTTGTGTGTTGTGCAATTAGCTGGAATTAAATTATGGCCTTCAATTTTTTGATAATTATGTTTATACCCCTGAAAACCAAAGTTCAATGACTGTAAAAAACTTAAAAGCGTCATTTTGTTGCTTAATTTGAGTTGTCATCTCACCTTTTTGTTTTCCCTTCTGTTGTATATCTTTGCTTGATGGGCAAATTATCCACGGGCTGATTGGGAAGTAATTACATGATAATTTTTATTCATGCCATTAGTAATTTTTGAGAGGAGGCCATTGATACTCTTATTAAAAATATTTCATATAATACTTGATCAATGTCATAGTAGAAATGTTTTGATATTTTATTTCGGAATTATTTACAATTTATTATATCCACTTAAATGAATTGCTGACAGTGAAGACAAATAATATATTATCAAGCTCTAAGGTTATCATTTGCTCTCATTATTGACTAATACATGATAAAAAAATCAAATAAAAATTAATCACATCTAAAGAAAGTCATCAAAACAGTATTTCAATCCCCGTTGCAACGCACGGGCAGTTAACTAGTTATTGTAAACCACGACTATCATCAACACCACCATGGTTCTGAAACTCGGAATCGGAATCGGAATCGGATGAATTGGCCGGAATCGGCCGAGTTGACTCGGTAACTCGGATTTTTTTGCCAGAAGCTTGTTTTGTAGCCAAAAAATAGAAAAAAATTGGTAAAAAAATAATTTGTACAAACACTATGTTAAGACAAAATATTATACTCAAATCAATTTATAAATTTATTATTTTATAAATTGATTATGCGAATTTAAAACGTTAATAAATTTAAAATATATTTACGTAGTAATTTAACAAAATTAGATATGATGATAAATTAACTTAGATTTCGTGAAGTGTTACAAATTTGATTATATCGCGTATTTAATAATTCGATATAAAAATTACGGATTGTAGAACGATAAGAGTTACAAATTAAATATGACTAATGTTCGAGAAATTCTGTATCAACTACTAAATCTCGAATCTCAAAGCAAACCCTCTCTGTTGGCTAATAATTCTGTATCAACTACAAATTAAATATGACTAATAATTTGATTTATCTGCACCGTTCATTTTAACTCCGCACAAATCTCAAAGCAAACCCTCTCCTTTTATTTTTCTTCCCTTCTCCTCTCACCCTCTCTGTTGGCTGGGTCCGCACCGTTCAAACCTTTGATCTCTCTCTCTCTTTTCTGCCTCTGTTGCGCGGGCCCCTTCCCCTCTAACCCGCTAACCCAAAACCCTTAGACCTAATCTCTCTCTCTCTGACTACGCGGCCCCTCCCCTTTTGCTCTCTGCGCTGAGTTCGGAACCCCACCCCGCGCTCTCTCTTCTCTTTGCTTACAGGAGAAGAAAGGAGAGGCGATCTGCCTCTCTCCCACGCTATGGCTCACCCACCCCGCGACTTGGTCGCTGTGCTGTTGAATTCCTCTGTTGAGCGCACGACCGCCAAAATCGCCAAAATCCCCGTCTTCTCAAGCGCCTCCGCCTCAGCAACTTCAAATCGCTGTCCTCCGCGCCTCCGCCTCAGCAAAACTCGGTCCAGGTTGGTGAGAATCGGCCATTTTGGCCTTGAATCGGCTCAACTCGGTTGAATCGGCTTGACTCGGCCTAAAAATCGGCTAACTCGGCCGAGTCAAGCACTGTTCATCCGAGTTTGGCTGAAAAAATCACACGGGCGAGGAACTCGGGTGAAAATCGGATCGGACACGGCCGATTCCGAGTTGACTCGGAATCGGCCGAGTTTCAGAACCATGAACACCACCACCACTGCTGCTGTTGCTAATATTATTATCATTTATATTATTTTTATTGTTATTATTATTATTATTATTATTATTATTATCATTAGTATTATTATTATTGTTATTATATGGGTTGAGGAATTAACATATATTCAGGTAAGCAAGTTATTTTGAATCTTGTTCAGCATTGGCCCGGATGGGCAAATACTAATTCTCTGTTGTTTTGTTATTCCAATTACCGGCTATTCCAAATAACTAGATTAACACTAACCTCACTAATCCCTATCATGATGTAACATACTCTTTTAAGTCCATTCCATAACTAAAAGAGGAGAAAGTTTGCATTTCTTGCTTGATGTGCAATTGTGTATTCCATTCTTAAATGAGAAATCTCGATATTTTTTCTCACAATACCTGATTGTTGTTCATTAATTTACATTTCTTTCAAGCTAGGGTTCTCATACATTTTATCTTGCACAAACCACTCAAATTTCATAACACAACCATATTTACGCTCTTACGATCATTTCCTTATAATTTGGGATTTTAGAGGAGTTATCGTTAACTTTTGGCGAATAGATATTTACGGAATGGGTACAATATAAGTAATGGATTGGTGGTGATATTAGATAGTCTTAAATATAAGTGTTAAATGGTTTTCATGCTCCTAATTAATTAAGCTGAGTAACGGTCAAACTGAATATGACAGCTTTGGAAGTATCCCTATCTAATAGGAATGTTCCCCAGCCTAATTAATTATGAAGAAAATGTCTGAGAGAGATGATTACCTCTCTCTCTTATCTTCTCAATCCATCAAGATGATATATTTCAAATATGTCCAATAATTTCAATGCTTTCATGAAATTTTACATTGTCTAATCAGGTGACAAGAGAGGCCTCTCATTCTGCTCGTGCAGAAATAAACACAGAAAACCAGACTGTCCAATCAGACCTCCAAAGTGCAACATGCTTTGGAGAAACAATTCTTCACCTACTCATTACTGAGGGGCACAACGAGCTAGCTTTGAAGGTTTTTGAAAGAGATATGTCCCTCTTGAAAGCACAGAACAATATATTAGAGACACCCCTATACTGTGCTGCGAAAGTTGGTAATGAGAAGGTCATCCACAACCTCATTCAAAGTGATCATGTCACCGTGAAAGATGCTCTTGCAAAAACAAATAAAAATGGAGAAACAGCCTTGCATGTTGCTGCCAAACACAACCATAGAAATATCGTCTGCATGCTGATGAACTTGGATCGAAAAGTAGCGTACAAAGTCAACGACAAAAAGGAGCCTCCATTGTACATTGCTATAATTGAAGGACTTACTGTGATTGTACTGATCATGTTAGAAGTTGACCCTACTCTGGCTTGCACTCCATTTTCCGATGGAATGTTTCCCATTCATGAAGCTGCAAGAATGGGCAGCCTGAGCTTGGTAAAGCATTTCATTGAAAAATACCCTGATGATGCCAAGTTGCGGGATTCTCATGGAAGAAATCTTTTTCACATTGCTGCGGAAGAGAATAAGGTAAAATTTTTTTCAGGTATATTTAAAGACGCCGGTTTTAGAGAAATGATACAAAGAATGAATGCTGCAACGAATTATGAAGGAGATACACCATTTCACATTGCAGCAAATAAGGGACACAAGAAAATTATGAGAGCTATTTGGAAACACTATGAAGTTGCAGAAACAGTCCCAGACAAGCTAGGCCGCACACCACTCGAACTTTCCGCCAATCAAATAGTAAAAACTAATGAGGTATGCCTAAATTATAGAAAACATCAGAAAATTATTTCCTGTTAATTTTAGTTAGCTTGTGTGTTGCAACCAACTACTTAACTACAAAGCTCGCAAAACAAATACTAGCTAATTGAGTCAGGTGATACATATATATATTTTTTTTTGAGATTGTTGGCAGAAGCTACCAATCAGTACATGAAAAGAAAATTACAAGCCATGCAAAAATATGCAAAGGCCACAACATATATAATAGCTTCAGTGTGAACACCAATGTGACTTAATGCTCGTAGTATAGGCCAAGTCCAATATATTTTTGATCTGAATCATAATGAACAATAGATACTTTTTAATAAATTTGTCTAAGAATTGTGCTGACAAAGTACTACAACACAATATGAATTTTACTCTAGTACACCTTCTTTTACTAAAATATGTTGGAATTTTGATCTCAACCGATCAATTTTTCCATGGCCAATTTAGAAAAATGAATAAATATTCAATTTTTGGCTTTACTGGTATAAAATCTATTAAATTTAATTGTGATAATTGAGAGCTAAACATCTGTGATATCTACTAGTCCAATCTATATTTTATTTACTAATATTAGTAAATATACTTCCTGTTAAAATTCTGAATTTTAATTATTATTTTAATTCTGAAGATTAAATTTATTATTTTAATGCCTGCAATTATATACTTCCTGTTAAATTACAATCGTTCGAAGAATTTATTTACTATGGATCTTCTAAAATTTCTCAGTGTATTGGAGTATCATCCAATACCACAAATATATATATATTTTCCCTTTGCATTATTTTTCATATTATAACTTGATATCTGTTAGTTACTTACGTTAAGTTTTTGCAACTAGGAAACGTAACAAATTAATTAAGACGTGACTTGCTTTCACTCATGTATTTTTCTTTAGAACTATTGGTACTGGTAAATGAGTGTGCTGTTGGTAAATAATATTATAACAGAAACTTATGTTGTCTCTTACAGGATATTCATTACATGATTGACAAGTACCTTAAGACTGAAGGTCATAAATTTACTCACAAGTGGTTTGACGATATAATGGAACCACCAAGGAAAAATATATGGGAGAAAACTCAACTCATCGGACTTGGCTCCGTACTTATAACAACTGTATCATTTGCTGCGACTTTCACAATCCCCGGAGGTTATAACCAAGACCACGGGACACCAATTCTAGGGAGGAGATATATGTTCCGGGCATTTATTTTAGCGAACGCCTTGGCATTTATACAAGGATTCTTAAGCCTATTGGCTCTTCTTGTGGAAACTCTGGGCCATCTATCTGATGACAATCTCATATTTGCGACAGTTTCATTTCTGTTGGCAGCGAGTAGTATGGTTTTGGCATTCGGATTGGGGATGTATGTGACGCTTGCTCCAGTATGCTTGCCTATAGCCATCCTCCTCCTTGTTATCACTCTCTTTATTGGGACTCCTGTCGGATTTGCTGTTATTGAGTACGGAAAACACATTTTAGGCCCCACTATGAAATCATCATCTCTTAGTAAGAAAGGCTTATTTTATCTGTTATGTTTTTATGTCTTCTCTTTCCTGTTCATCTTCTGCCTAGCCTTTGTGTAGCTCGACATCTGGCTTTTTTCTTTATGTTCTCATAATTGATGTTTCTTTTCATACTAATTAATTTTTCCCTCTGAACGGGCCGAAATTTTACATAAGCTTTTTGTTAATTTACAATGGAAACTTTTTTTTTTTGGTTAAGACATTGGAAAATTAATTGGTCTGTTTAGTTATCAGTTATCCCCGTTATGTATGTGCTCCATTCTCCTGCTATTGGACCCAGACAGCGGTACTTAATTTTGTGCTTTTCAAGTTGAAGTTATCTACGTGGCCCATATTACTTGGCTGGTAATCAAGATATCTAGTAGAAATATAAAATGTAAAATAAAACATTTGCAGAATAAGGCTAGTTATGAATTTAATACAGTGGGTTTGGACGGTAAGCCTTCATTTCTTATGAATAGCTGAGTCGGAAATAAAGCTTTTCTTTACCAGATTACTTAAGAAAAACATGGTCTAACCTAACGTTCTGGTGCCTCTTTCATTAATATACTCCCTATATTTGTTTCATTGTTTGGCACTGACCTGAATAATATATCCACCATCAGCTTACTAATTAGCGCTAATAACCACGACTTATCTAATATTAATTATTTTCCGTTTGTTACTAATTATTGTGCTCTAATTTGCGGAATGTAATTAATGATTGCAGTTTTTTTATGTAGTTTTGATAACGCAAAAAGTAAATTCCAAATAACATATATACACGATTGATTAATGGAATTTGGAAACTTGACATCCACATTTCTTCCACCAAAAAATAACATATTAGCTATTTATTTTCTGATCCTTTAGTAGAAATCGTAGCATTATTATAGTTCTTATGAATTATTTTCCAAGAAGTTGCAGTAAATCTACGATTCTTTAGGGGGCTAGAGTTTTCGTTACATAAATACACCACCACCGCTTCTCTCCTCCTCATTCTCTCCATTTTCCCAAGCAAAACACCTCTTTTCCTTGAGTAAATTGTTTTTAATTAGTGTATTTATTTGGTTGGATTTTTAATAGAAGAGTAAGGTTAATAAATACTACTTTAATCAATTTTAATGTTATAATCTTATATTTTTTTAATCTTCAAAATGGAGTGTGAGGGAAATAAAAAAATGATGAAAAATATAGTAACATTTCTCGATTCCCATTCTTTACCTCTTCTTGTGTGAATCGAACATGATGTAAATTTCTTTGGTTCCATTGTACGTCTAGGAGAATGTTTGTTTGGCTATTAATTTTCTTTCCTTTTGCTTTAATGACAAGAGACTAAACAAGATCAAAGTGCTCTTAATTACTGTCAAAGAAAAAGATAAATACATGTTCTAGCACATATTATATGTGTGACTAATATCCCAAGAAAACGCCTAGTCGAATTTCTTGCATGAGCTTCTCCTACTTAATTGTACTATTTCCTTCAGTTTTGTAGGTCTGAACCAATCGTGACCTTAAATTAAAAAAAATTCATAAAACGGTACAGAAAAAAGATATTAGGCTTATACCATCATATTCAATTGACTGGTTTTTCATGGAAGCTTTTTCTATGTGCTTGTTTTAAATTCAGGGTCACATTCTGAAAAGATTTGAGATTTTATTTCTTAGATAAGAAGAAAGTAGGCATTAGACAATATGAGACAAGGACAATTTGGTCCCATATATTTGTCATGAAAATTTTATATTATTGCAATTAACTTGAAGTATTTTATGGAGAAAAATCCAAGCTGTGAAATCTTGATGAACAAATATTCAAGTTCATGCTTTATCGGAAATATTTCAATAAGCAAAATTTTGATGGGTATCAACTCAATTTTGCCCAAAAAAAAAGAATTTAGAGCAGTGGGGAACACTCACCGATTTCCATTAAACATGAAAACCAATACAAAGTTTGAAAGCATTTGATACCAACTATCTGATACCACTTATACAAAACAGAAATAACAAGGTATTCAGTTAAATACCTTGACTACCAACAACCTACAAAGTAACATCCAAGCACATAAGAAAAACAAACAACTACTGACAAGTTCATGTAAATAAGCAAAGAAGACCCTACAAAAACTCAAAATATAAACTTCATCAATCTTCAAGTGCCAGCAATGCCTCTTCCCATGTACCATGCATAGGGATTGTACCCTGTTCTTCCCCGATTGAAAGCATAGGTAAAGTTCCTAACTGGTTCTTTGTATCATAGGGAAGCATAAGTTTTAAATTAGCACAAGCATCATAATTTTGATTAAGACACCAAAATTGAGCAATAGAGATAATCTGGGCTCCCAAGCTCTGAACTGTTCTTTTAATGCCTCATTTAAAAATAATCTTGTTCCTGTCTAACCACAATATCCATAAGCCGGGCTCTCTAATGATTTCAACAATATTAGTATATTTCATAGGGATATATCTATCAATAAACCATAATTTCTGCATATGAATACAATAAAATTCAAATCCATTCCCAAATTTCTTTTGCAACTGGACAAGTAAGAAAAAGGTGATCAATTGACTCGAGATCAGCACAGAATACATGTTGGAACAATAATCTTGTGAGATGAGGGATATATCAGGACGGATTAGATGAGATGAAGCTGTCAAGAACCGATCTTGTGAGGCCTAGGCAAGATCAATAGAATCACTCACAAGAGCCGATCGGGAATCAGTATCGTGAATCCCTGGCACAAAGGATCGTACCCCACTAATCTGAGCATGTATTGGTCGAGTTGATAAGGCCCCACACTCAGTGGGCTGTTGCGAGGGAATCGAAGCGACACTAGGCGGGAAAGGAGCTTGTGGATAGGAAGGTGCCAGCAGAACAGGAGGAAGCATCGCTTGACCGCCAACTGGAGAAGAGAAGGAACGCTATCCCCAGCTCCAGGATGCGAAATGGAAAGAGGATGCGTGGAGGCAACGCCAGACGAAGGGCGTGTGTAATAATCTCCTCCCATCAGCCATCACTTGATGAACGAATCGAATGAGTCGCTGCATAGTAGTCTCAAACTCCATCGCTGTAGCAGAGCTACCCATCGGGAAGCCCAGAGGCTGATGGGCCAAGGAAGAAAGAATCATGCAGAGAAGGGAGTCCTTCAATGTCCAGCGGCCCAAAGAAAATCGCTCTATCCTTTATTTATTATGAGAAACATAATTGAGTGTCAATTTAATCTAGGTTGCTTGAGTTAGCCCTTAACTGTTTGGTATATAACGTTTGGTCCTGTTTGATAAATAAAATAGTTCTTATCTCCATATCAATTTGATGCTTGTCCGGGCAGTTGTGTATCTTATTTTTAAAATTTCGGAGCAGAGAAAACTGTACTCAGAAGCCTCTGATATCTCTGGAAATTAAAAATAACATCTGATTTCTCCCCAGTAATTAATATGAAACAACCAGATTAGTTGTAATGATTTACCTGTTAAATAATAAAGAACAACTCTTTGTGTTCCCTGTGAGCCATTTTCTATAAGGTCCTTGTTCTAATTTTATTATTTCGTTACATAAATGATATTTTTTTCGTATTTAAAATATGCCTTTTAAAGTCCTGCATTGGATGTACGTTTGTTACTTTGCTTAAAAATTGAACATACTCAATTTCATATTGTAATCTCAAGGATTTACATCTACGAAAAGAAATAGAATCTAACTAACACATGCTTCTATGCTGTTGGCCTCCCTTCTTAACTCTCTCAACTATAGTACATCGCCATCATGTAATAAATTCTTCTTTCGGAAAGCTCTCATTGTTTTGATTTTAATAAATTCTTCTTTTCTGAGCTAGGCGCTCACCCACACTGAAGCGCAAGGCGATCAATAGTCCAGTTTACCAGTTTATTTAGGCTTATTAATCCATCTGGATGAGAATTTGTGCCAATCATATGACTTGGGTTATGAACCCATTAAAACATGTCATCAAACATTTTGTGTGCACCAAATACAACATAGCACACATACAGAGGATTCACCGAAACTCCTCTCCACCCATGGAGTCTCAACAAACGGCTCATACCATAAACTGTCTTTGCATCCCCTAAAGATTCGCCAATTCCAACAAACCGTAGAAACTCTAAACACACCCTCATGCCACTGTCATTGTCATACCGGCCGGTTTCAAAGAGGTATTGAAAAAGAAGATAACATATCATGACCTATATCGGATCATATCGCAACACATGGCCGATGTTACCACCAGCTCAACCGCTGCATGTGTTCTCTTCTTCCTCGTCTCTCTCGTTAAGGATGCGTGCCAAAGAAGAAAGGGGGCGGTCTGGTCTCCCTCTCCATCTATCGTGTGCTCTCTAAATCACCTAAATAAGATCCATTTCAGGTGGGCTTGCTGCTGAGCCTGATTCTAGGATGAAATAAGTTGGAAAAAGAACCCAACAACATGTACATGGATCAGACTTTTGGTTTATTAAGATAGAAGGAAATTACGATGGTGAAAAATCACGATGGTAAAAAATAAAACAGCCGAAAGGGTCATTTTTTTTTAATTTAGTGACAATAAGTAGAGGCATGATGGAGACAGAAAAAATAGAGGCATTTGAATTTTTCTCTTAATGTCTTTTCGTGTAGAAAATTATATGTTGAAACATTTAACTTTCATATTGTATTGTAAATACTTTAAAATTAAAACATTTAACTTTCATATTTTTCTAAACAAACGACAAAACAGAGAAAAATGTACTCACAAACTTAAACTTAAATTACAAGTTATTGGCCTCCCATCCTAACTCTCAACAACTCTGTTGTTAAATTTTTGTTGGAGTACACTGGTTAAATTTACTAAGATGGCCAATGAAACCTCCTCCAGACAAAATGGAAAAAAAAAATAATTGTGAAAATTTGTTTTGAAAAGGAACCTGTCTGCTGAGCTTCTCAAAGCAGCAACAGCAACAGAAGGCAACAGGGATGGTTTAGTACTGGGTAAATTTGAGATGGAGAACATTGATGTAGAGCGAATAATTCTACCCCAATTTCACCCTCCGATCCGGCTCATTCATACTACTTTTGTCTTTATTATGATTCAATTTTGTTCAAATAAATGTACCAATGACTATATATTTTAGCATTTTAAAATTATGTGAAAATATTTTTTTACACTATACATATATATGTTGCATAATTTTACTTTAGCAGAAAGTTGTCTATATTCTTTTGGTACTAAAATCTAGACCCTAAATATCGGTAGAAATGGAGAAAACATATTTTCTAGCTGGTATTTTCATTGAATCACTTTTTCCTAAAATAGGTTACAATCGATCCATCATACCCTGTCTTTCACCAAACATATATATGAAGCAAACAAAAATAAGCTACATAACATCAATTTTAAGATCTATCATTGAATTCTTTTAATACGAAGTCAGATCATATCCAATTACCACCCAGGTCGATCAAGGATATATAGGTCCAGTTATGGGTCGGATCATCAATTAATTGGTATCAGTATATAGTATCAAATTATCAATTTAAGAAGGGGGGAGAGAAAGAAAGGCTGATGCCCTGCTGCGGAGAACTGTGGCCCATAATCCATTAAATTATCAAAGTATCAAATTATCAAATTAAAGCCTGGAATTCTTCAGGTCTTTCTATAGAATATGTGGCCCATAATCCATTAAAGCCCAAACCCACTTGTAAATAAAATAGAGAACGATGCATGTTGCGCCAAGCCATTCCAGCACCGTACAGAAACAGAAATGCAAGATATAAATTCGACTCATTATAAATGAAGTCGAGACACGCTATGAGTGAGACTATGAGCAATAATGGTAATTAACGAGAACGGTGAAACTGCATATATGTATAACCAGGTCCTTACTGCAAAAGACCGAAAACACCATTATTACAAATTGCAAATTAAGGTATAAGTGAACCCAGGTCTTTACCATTCCCCACCTAATAATTTGTAAAGTATTACTGTTCTTTATTTCCTTGTAAATTATTGGAAACCAAAAATCATTTTAGTGTACTCTATTTCAATAAGCATTTTACCATCACGATCACTCAAAAACACCATCATGAATATCGTTATAAATTGTTCGTTCCACGAGTTCCTACTGTATTTCATAAAATTAACATACTCTCGCAAGTCATAGATTATGCAAACTACGCAAAATACCATCTTAAAAATAGATGGAATTGGGACATAGAAATGCTGGCACCCAGTTGGAAATATTTAGAAGCAGGTCACATCAGTACAATTTCAAATGATTGTGTACGTCTATTTAGAAGAGTTTGGTATGGTGAAAATCTATGATTGTGTACGTCTATTTTTTGCGAATTATCGTTCAAAGTTTTGTAACATATATAATTTGTAATTTTTGTAGTTCTCTTCTCTTAATTAGGGTTTCATTAATTTTTTTAATAATTTAAAAACGTCTTAAATTTCTTTAATAATTCAAGTTTAATTTGAAGGATAAATAAGTTTGTTTATTGCAATATAGTTAGCAGAAGATTATGTGTTACTGAAAGATTTTCAAAATGGAGGAAATTTATTTAATTTAAAAGTTTTATAATAAATATCGAAATATTAATTGATGCGTAGAAGAATCTATACATAAGTAATAAACTCATAATAGATACATATTAAAAGACAATAATGTTGAGATTGTTGGAGCATTTTTGTTCGGAAATTACAAAAAAGAAAAGAAAAGATGATTATTCAAATATAATTAGATAAATTGAGACAATCACTTGTATTATTTACGAAACTAATAAACCACCACCCAATAATTCTACTAATCAGCTTAGTTGACTAGAGACGCAAGGAATTAAAGATCGGATGGTCCATATTGATTGACAGTTGAATAATACTACAAAAATTTGTTACTATCCGTGAGAATAAAAATATTTTTTTTTCGACGGTATCTTTATGGCTACTTCTATAAGTAATATTGATATATTAGGAAATAACAATTTTTGTTAGTGTATTCTCGGCAATAATCACTTTTTATGCGAAGTGATATATTTCGTACCCAAATGGTTAAGAGTATGAGTAATGACTATTTCGTACCCGTTACTCTATAGGGTAATTATAAAATCTAAATATATTCAATTCAATTTCCAACTCACCTAAATTTGTATTCATGTTTTTAAATTTTCTTCCTTTATAAAAAAACAATTTAAGTTGGAATTGATTGCACATTTATTTTTATTTTTTATTAGAAATGTAATTACATATGTGTAAAATAAATGAGTTTTTTATATTTAATTGGTAAAATATAATAAAACTAATTATTATATTAGTATTATCAGTTATTCATCCATTACCGTTTCGTTACCTAATAATATTAACAGATAAGGATAAGTTAGGACAAGATCAAATTTTAATAGATATAGGTCGAGTATGGATAAAGTCAATTTTAATGAGTTTAGATATGAAAATGCCTCTACCCGATCCGTGCCATGCCCATTGACACCCCCTGCTAGTAGGCGATTGGCATTAGTATTAGTGGGCCTGAAGCAGCCTTTTAGACTGACCAATTTGCACCGTTCGATTTCGTTGGATGTGTCAACTAGGCGATTGGTACAAGGAGACTTGAGCCTTTTCCGTTTTACTTTTTTGTTGTCCTAAGCTTACTTTTCTACTATGGATAACGAGGCCTTTGAGGTGGGTCCCTATCAAGAATCTTATTCTCTCCAGTATTAGATTATACTGGTTCTTGTTGCCCATTATTATCTGTCAGAGCATAGTGTCCATCTGTATCATAACTGGAGATCTTTGTTGTTTCAGAAAAAAAAAAAATTCTGGAGATCTTTGAGATACCATGGTTTTTTACTTTTACACTAGTGGGTTATGTATGTTGCTCTGAAAGTCCGATTTTGTTAGACTATTGAATTGGAATAAAAAAAAATTGAAGTTTCTCATTTGAACTTTAATGATTATGTTGTTTTGACTGCAAAATTTAATCCCATTCATCTAATTAAAACCTTCTGAATTTTATCCTGTTATTTTTGTAAGACAGAGAGAAGTGATTAAGAAAACAAATTATATAACAATCTTATTTTTCTGATTACAAGTGTTCATATTTATACTTGCAAGGTAATAAAAAATAGCCGTTATAATGTACTATTTCGTATTTTATTAATTACAAAGCATTATTTCCTATTTTATTAATGTAGCACTATTCCCTACAAACTATCCGTTATAATTATATATTTGAAAAATAAATTTGAATTAATCTATTTCTATATTTTAACATATCTCAAAACATCTGATGGAATATACATCCTGCATCCACAAACCTCCTTTTTTTTAGAATAACCCGTAGGAACTTCCTTTTTATTTGGTGCATCCACTAATTACTTTTTTTTTCTTAGGTGGATCCAAGGCCAATACCACCTCAAACTATAATGAACAAGGAAAATAGGTTTTTCGTATGACTTTTTTTGTACTAGGAATAATTAATGTTCTTTTATTTAATTAATAGTAGAACTATTACATGTAAATCATATATACTGTGAAATGAATGTATTAATATGTTACATGCAAACAATCAAACGCCATTGGCCATTCAATGACGTCATATTCAATTAGAACATAATTGTCTTTTATTTAGTTATAATGTGATCGTTGCTATATTAAACCAAAACATATGCAGAACAAGGTCAGTTACGAACGTATGTAGCGGCTTATCAAAATATCGCAGACTCGTGAGAATATGGAAATCAAAATGAGCCATTATCAATAATGAACATATGATAAGCATATTCTCAGGGATGATCGAGTTCTACGAACCAAGTTCTTTTATTTTCTTTCCAGAGCTAGGTGCTCAAACTAGACTGAAAAGCCAGCTGGTTAATGCAGTTTAAGTTATTTTAAGACTACACCCGTTAAGCTAGAGTCAGATATTTTATTCTTTGGTTAATTAAGATGAAAACAAAACTCGCCAGTAAAAATTAGAACAGAGAAAACTGTACTGACAAGCCCCTGATTTCTGTTCAAGTTTAAAATGACATCTGATTTTTCATATTTTTAAGATCATCATAGAATTCCTTTAATTCGAAAAAAGATCATATCCAATCAGACAATCACCACCCAGGTCGAGCCGGAATTCGTGATTGGTCGAGTTAACGATTGGATCATTAATTAATTGACATCTATAGTATGAATTTAAGAAAGGGAGAGAGACGGGAAAGGCCTAAAAATTGGTTGAAGTTCAAATCCAGAAACTCCTCAAAATTGACATCTATATGTGGCCCAGAATCCATCAAAGCCCAAACCCTCTTGTAAATAAAACGGAGAACCAGGTTGCGCCAAGCCGATATCCAGCCCCGTACAGAAACATAATTGAAAAGAGAAAGAGTGGACTCCTTATAGAGAGCAGAGACAGAGACTAGCTATAAGCAATTGAGCTTAGGTAGAGAAGAAATAATGATGATATTTTGAGAGCAATAATTTCAAATTAAATTATTGAGTGAATTTTTTTCTCTTTATACCCAATTTATAATTGTTTAAAATTCTTCCAATTATGGTAGAAATTTAATTAAGCTTGTACCAAGTATTTAAAAGGAAATTATTGCATGCCATGCAAAGAGAATTGAAAAATGGCTTGATTTATTGTCTTTTTCATTTTTTAAGGGAAGAAACTTTTATATATTTATATCAATTTTCACAGGATTTGTCTAGTTGATTCATATGCTAGAAACAAAAGCTGAAGAAACAAATTAAATTATGCAAAAGAAGAACCGGACATGAATTGAACAAAAAATAATGGAGTGCGCTATATTCAGTGCTCAAAATACTATATATCGAAAGCCTAAAGAAGATTTCATGCCCACGCTGCTATATATTTCAAGCAACAAAACTTAAGTGGATCATACATAAATTACGATTAAAACCAAATTTAAAGAAATGAGTATAATCAAGCTTTCTTTGAACAATTGTTGCAATCAAACTTAAAATTCCACATTCAAGAGCACCGCTAGGAAGGAAGTATTTTTGAAGAAAATCGTCATGAATCCATTAATTACACTAGTAGTGCGAATACTTCTATAAATTTAATGTTCGTAAATTTACAGGTGCATGTACTTCGAATTTGTACTGTCGACAATTTACTATAAGAATTTGCTCCTCAGTGGCGACATTTGAACCCTTCTCAGTTTTTTGTTGTTGTATTATTATTTATAAAGTAATGTTGTTAATTATAAGTGCATTGTAACAAGGAGCAAAACAACATTAAAACAAATATCTAACCAATACGAAGAGAACAAGCTGTCAGATTACAATTATGTTCCCTTATATAGTGTACTTTATTCTCATAAGCTTTTACCATCACGATCACTATGAAACAATATATAATGACCAAACTAAGTGTTTGACAATTTCAATTTAAAAAAAATTGCAACATAGAATAAGGGAGCCTGTGTGAAGACTGTTGCTTAAGTATAATATTTGAATAAAGAGACTAATCATTGACACATGTTGGTCCAACAGACTAATCATATCATGACCACTAGAGAGCATTAAAGAAAAAGAATAAAGAGGGTCGGATACCCGAGGCAATATATACTCCTCTCTTTTTCTCCTAGTTTAAAGCGAACCTGGTACGTACCTGTTCTGCTGAGTTGTACTCTTTTTTACTTTGTTACTTTGCTTGAAGATTGAACACACTCAAATTCTTTATTCCCACTGCTGGGGTTTACATCTATAAAACGAAATATAACTTAACACATCCCATGCTATGTGCCTTCTGTCTAATTCTATCTTCAACTAGTGATCATAATTAAGGTAAATTGAATCTGTCACATGGCACTTTTTTTGCTATTGACTATCATATTCCACTATATAAAAATCTTTGCTTATCTAATTAATTTATCTTGTGTAGATTAAGACTAATTAAAGGTACAATTCATTGTAATGGCCATAGAGATGTCATCCTCCCGACGTGAAATGGTGCATGAACAACGTCCAGTCATGTCTACCGATGTTTTTTTAGCAGCAATGAAAGGCGACGGAGATGTTTTAATAGAACGTCTTGGGCTGCTGGAAGAACAAAAACAACTCGAGGTATTATTTGAGAGAACAATTTCTTTGGATGGTCCCATCGTAAATAGTGTTTGTAATTTATGTGAGATAGCACTACAGTGTGACATATTTTAATTGTTTCCATTAAATTTGTATCTTTGTTATGGTTAATTAATTGTTGATACTATTGTTTAAATGAACATCGTTATCGTCCACCACCCACCTATGTTGCATGGATACGGGTACGGATATCGTATCGGATACAACACGGATACGGCGATACGGCAATTTTCAAAAATCCTAGATATGATATGCCAATTATATATGTAATTTTTTATTATGTATATATTGTATTTAGATAATCATAAAAAATTTAATTAAAGGCTCAAACTATAAAAAATTAAAGGCTCAATCTAAGTATAGATTAAATACCATAGTTATTGGAATAATACACAAGTGAAATTGTGGCGGAGTGGTAAAGGTTTTGGTCAAGTTGGGCCTCTCCCAGGTTTGAATCCCGCTGGGGCAAAAAAAAACACTCATTTGTGCACCGGTCTTTGCGCGGCTCACGGGTGTGGACCGGTTCACGGTCGTGGCTCACGGGTGTGGGTGCGCAGTTCACGGTCGTGGCTCACGATGTCTCGCCGTATCCGCACGTTATTTGCCGTATCCTGGAGTGTCAACGGAGTATTGACGACCGTATCGGCTGAGTAAGGATACGCCACGTAGGCGGATACGCCAACTGGCGTATCAGATACGTATCGGTGCCGTATCGGGCGCATATCGGTATCGGATACGTGTCCGATACGGGTACGAAGCCTATATTAGAGTATCCGAGTAACATAGCCACCCACCATTAGGGGTGTTCATTGGGTCCGATTTAGTCGGTTTTGAACCGAACCGAATTAGTTTGGACCAAACGGTTCGGTTTGTTCGGTTTAATAGTTCGGTTTGGTTTATTTTTTAAAACCGAATTATTATTTTGGTTCGGTTTGGTTTGAAATTTTTTAAAACCGAAATAACCAAACCGACCGAACTTTTATATATTATGAATTTGGTCCGGAACGTTCCGGTTTATTTCTTAATACCCCGGTTTATTTCTTAATCAATTGTTTTAAATACTTCGGTTTATTTCTTAATATCCCAATTTATTTTTTAATACCCCTGTTTATTTCTTAATATAATTTGGTTTATTATAAATCAATGCTTCAAAAAAAAATATTAATATATTTTGGTTTGAACTGAACAAACCGAAATAAAATTTTGGTTCGGTTGGTTCGGTAGCAAGGCTAAATCAGTTCGGTTCGGTTCTATTTTAGAAACCGAGTTATTACTTTGGTTTGCCTAGTTCAGTTCGGTTGCAACCGAACCAAACCGATGAACACCCCTACCCACCATCATCATCAATTGTTACAGTTATAATTTTTAATAATTATGGTTAACTTACTAACTTATTTTTACTGCTGCTGCTGCTGACTGCTGCTATTATTACTGCTATTACTACTACTATTATTATTATTACTATTACTACTATTATTATTAATATTATTATTATTATGATGATGATGATGATTATTATTATGATGATGATGATGATGATGATGATGATGATGATGATGATGATTATTATTATTATTATTATTATTATTATTATTATTATTATTATTATTATTATTATTATTATTATTATTATTATTGAATTGGGGAGGGATAGCACTAATTCTGGTAAGCAAGTTAAAAGAATCTTGTTCCGTATTAGAATGGATGAGTAGTTCTTCGAAATAACCACTAATCCCGTTGTTTTGCTATTTCAACCAAAAATTGAACGAGTAGCTATATTTCAAATAACTGGATTAATGCTAACCTCACTAATCTCGCGCTTAATCCGAATGTACTCTTTTAAGTCCCTTCTGTAAGAAAGAGGAACGTTTGCATTTCTTGCTTGATCGATGTACATTCCCTTCTTTAATGAGAAAGCTCGAGATCTTTTTTCTGACTATAATTGCTGTTTATTTTACCGTTCTTCTTTCAGGCTAGGGTTCTCTTACATTTTCTTCTTATTTTCTCATGTCACAATACATAAGATTTAAAACTTGTAAATCTGTTTATATTTATAATTGATGAAACATAGTGAGTTCAAACCTACTTTCTGAAAACCTAATTTCATAGTGGATGATTGAAAGAGGGACAAGAAAGGGGGATGGAAAGTTTAGAATCTCTCTTTTCATTAATTAAATAATTGTCTTGTTACAGGTGAAATTGTGTACTAATTAATCTAGCCCAAATATATAAACATTTTCTAATAATCTAGCACAATATATACTTATAAAATCCAGAATCCAATATATATTATGTAATAATGCATCACAAGAACTAATTCTCAAAAAAATATTTTGACAAAAAATATTAAATCAATACTAATGACTCCTTACTAATACATATACATGTACAAAAATCATGAATTTTTAAGTTTATTTTGGATAAATTCACGACGCAAACAATGAAACTTTTAATTTTTAAGGTCTGTCAGGTTCTTTGATTTTGCAGAGAACCACCAAAATTTCATAACACAACCAGATATACATTCTTAAAATAGAACTTTTAAATTATGACTGCAGTATGTATGTATGTATTATTGTATGGAGTAGAACTAAGGTGCTCTTAAGCTCACCAAGCCCTTCGTGAGCTTAACTCAAAAACCTATCAGATTGACTTCAAACGACATTTCCAAACCGTTAGATGTTCAATCTATATTAAAATGTGCATGGAGACCAAATTTTTCATTTTTTGGAATTTTTTTACTATTTATTAAGCTGGTTTGAAAACGCTGTTTTTCAATGGTCCAGAAATTTAATAAAAACAGCGGTTTTCAAACCAGCTTAATAAATAGTAAAAAAATTCCAAAAAATGTAAAGCTTCTAATTAAATGTAGTCACTTTATACATATAACACGTATTAATTAGATGTAATTAAAAAGTTATAGCTGTTAGTCTTTTAAAAATCGATCATTTTCTCTTGATACATGTGACCTAATTAAATTTTACATTGTCTAATTAGGTGACAATAGAGGCTTCACATTCTGCTCCCGAACAAATAAAGACAGAACACCAGACTGTCCAATCCAAGCTCCAAAGTGCAACACGTTTTGGAGACACAGTTCTTCACCTACTGGTTACTAAGGGGCACAACGAACTCGCTTTGATGGTTTTCCGAAGAGATGTGTCCCTATTAAAATCACCAAACAAAAATTTGGAAACACCCCTTCACTGTGCTGCGAAATTTGGAAACGAGAAGGTCATCCACAACCTCATTCAAATTGATCCTGTTGCCGTGAAGGATGCTCTCCAACAACCAAATGAAAATGGGGATACTGCCCTGCATGTTGCCGCTACATACGACCATATAGGTATGAGCCTCGCGTTGATGAATTTGGACCCTGAAGTCGCTTACAGGGTCAACAACAATATGTTTTCTGCATTGAACGTAGCAATAGACAGAAAATATACTGAGATTGTACTGACCATGTTAGAACAGGACCATACTCTGTCATACACCCAATTTTCAACTGGAATGTTTCCAATTCATTTAGCCGCAAGGATGGGCAATAAAAAATTGGTATTTCATTTAATGAAAAAGTACCCTGATTGTGCCGAGTTGCTAGATCCTCGTGGAAGAAATCTCTGTCACTATGCTGCAGAAGAGAACAGCAAGTACAATATTTTTCAGGTGACATTTCAAGACACTAGTATTAAAGAAATGATGACAAGAATGAATATTGCAAAGGATTGCGAAGGAAATACACCATTGCACATTGCAGCAATGAAGGGACACAAGTTTACTATGGAGGCTATTTGCGAAAACAAGATGAATGACGTGGCAGAAACAATCCAAAACAAGCATGGCTTTACACCATTCGAATTTTCCAGGCGGCAAGTGGAAGAAACTTCTGAGGTATGTTTAAATTAACAAATTACATCAGAAAATTATTTCTTGTTTATTTTAGTTATCTTGTGTGTTCCAACTACTGAACTACCAAGCACGTAAAATACATACTATCTAATTAGGTGATACATAATAGTTTTAGTGTCGACACCAAAGCGACTGAATGCTCGTCATATAAGCAAATTGTACTTGTACTTTTAATATAAGGCATAAAGAACAATATATATTTTTGGATAGTTTTATCTGGAAATTGTGCTACCAACATATTCGAAATAATGTCATTAGATGGATCTAATTGATTAGTTCGCATTAGAACAAGAGTGAGGCTATGGCTATGCACAGCTCACTTTGGTCCATACTATGGATCTATATTCTTATTTTCAAAGTCTCAATAGTCAATCCAAACCATTTATTTTGATTTTCATATGAAAATATACATGGAGACCAAATTTTACATTATTTAAACTTTTTTTACTATTTTTTTAGATAGGTACAAAATCACTATTTTCGGATTGTCCATAATTTTTAGATCATGTGACTTTGTACCTATTAAAAAATGAAGATTATGTTGAACGGTTGGAATTGGCTGTTTTGACTTTGAAAATAGAGATATGTCACAAGGTTAATTTCCTAATAAGTAAAAGTGGACTACCGAACTCGTTATGTAAAAAGTAAAAAACCTTTTGGGCTAAAAAATTGCCACGAAATCTCTGTTATTCTCACACAGTCACATCCCAATAGTTGTCCAGTACAGATTACGATGTGAGGATTACAGCCTTTAAATGCTTATTGAAAAAAAAATTTCGAATCTTAAAAATTGGCACGAATTATAGCGTCAATTACTAATTACCATTTATTAAATTAGCACGAATTTTTTTAACATTCTATTCTTCTCTAGTACACCATTTTATTTTTGGATAAACAACACAAATATGAATTTTACTCTAGTACACCATTTTTTAGTAAAAAAAATATTCGATTTGATCTCGACTGCTCGATTAATAAAGGCCAAAATAAAAAAATTAATATTCAACATTTAGCTTTACTGGTACCAAATCTATTAAATTTAATTGTGATAATTGAGAGCTGGAGGTGTTAATTCTTCGCTATTTTCTTTACTGGTTACGGAGATTAAAATTATTGAAAGTTTTTCGGTGTATTGGAGAATGACCCAATAACAAAAATATTTATCTTGGTCCATTTGTAATTTTATTCAAGTTAGAAAATTGATATCTGTTAGTTACGTAAGTGTTATTTGTTAAAAAAAAATCAACTTGATATTTGTTGTCTTTTACAGGATATTGATGATGTCGATATTAGCAGTTACATTGAGAGAAAAGGTGATAAATTTACTCAAGATTGGTTTGACAAGGTAATGGCTTCACCATTGGAAAATAAATGGGAGGAAACTCAAGTCGTCGGACTGGGCTCCGTACTTATCACAACTATAGCATTTGCTGCTGCTTTCACAATTCCCGGAGGTTATAATCAAGACAACGGTACACCAGTTCTAGGGAGGAGATATATGTTTCGAGCATTTATTATCGCAGACACCATGGCATTTATACACGGATTCTTAAGCTTATATGTGCTTCTTTCGAGAGCTAGAGGTCCATTTCGTCCCACCATCGATTTTGCAAGATTTGAATTCCTGTTTGCAGCAGGTAGTATGGTTGTGGCATTTGGATTGGGGTTGTATGTGACGTTTGCTCCAGTTGACTTGCCTATTGCCATCCTCGTCCTTGTTATCACTCTAATTTTAGGGTCACCTACCGTGTATATTGTTCGGGTCATAGGAGAAAGCTGTTATGGATCAAGTACGCCGACTCGTACAATAACAACACTTGTGGTGTCTTTATTGCTCATCTTCTGCCTGCCATTTATGTAGATCTGCATTTCATTTCCATTCTCTATCCACATATCTTATTTGTACTAGAAATAATTACTGTTCATTTATTTATCATGAAGCATTTTATTCTTAGTGCTCTTCTATTTATGCGGAACATTTTTGTTATGTACTTGGTTAGTTGGACTTTCACATAATTGATATTTCTTTTCTTACTAAATTTTGTCCTGTAAAAGCCTGATTTTTACAAAAGGATTTGTTCATTAGGATTGGAATTTTTTTTTTTTTTTTTTTTTTTTTTTTAAGGAAGACACTGAAAAACTAAATAGTCTGGTAGGTTATCAGTTATCACCAATATGTATGTGCTAGGCCTAAGGCTGACGGGCATAGACAGCTGTACTTAATTTTGGGCTTTCCAGATTCAAGGTGTCTTTGTGGCCCAGATACTTGGCTAGTAATCAAGATATATAGTAGAACTATGACATGTTAAACATATATACTGTGAAATGGATGTATTAATTATGTTACATGCAAGCAATCAAGTTTCATTGGCTATTCAATATCATTTTCAAATAGAACGTAAGTCTTTTATTTAGTTATAATTTGATCGTTGCTAAATTAAACCAAAACATATGCACAATAAGATCATTTATGAACATATGTAGCGCATTTTGAATGGTAGTCTGCATTTGTTATGAATAGCTAAGACGGAAACTAATTTAGATATCTGTCATTGTTTCTAAATAACATAATGAGGGAATTTGTTTTCTTCTCGGTAATGCAATATGTAAATTCTAAATAACATATATGATGGATATTATTTTGGATCCTTTAGTATAAATATCTTAGCATCGCTACAGGTTTTTTTTGGATTATTCATAGAGTTGCAGCAGTACTATGGTTCCTTAGGGAGCTAGAGTTTTCATTTTACATGTACACTTCTGCCTCCCTCTTCCTAGCTCATCCAATTAGCAACAAGTACAATATCTCTTTTCCTCCAGTCAATTCTTTTTTTCATACATTGTCACAAGAGTTAATATCCAAATAAATCGTTGAACTACTGTAATCATGATCATCTCCATCTCATTTATATTCTAAGATTTTTCCTTTTAAGATTGCATAATATTTTAGGCCGTAATATTAAAACTATTATTTGAGCTGGAACAATAAATTATATATAAGGATTTCGTCTCTATATATGGAGAACATTGTAGTCTATGATTAAAAAGACTAGTCCTGATTCCTTTGATTTGGTCATGACACATCCAATGTTATGATGTCTCATAGTGACGCTATCGGATCAGGCATGTTTGGGATTAATTTTGTACTGCTAGAGTGGGATACAAATTAATAAATTTGAAAGTGGTACATAGTAGGTATTAATTCGGTTTCACTCTGTTAGAGACAGATCCGACTTGCTCGAGTTGACTCGGACTCATGTGAATATGGAATTCAAAATGAGACATTGTTATGAATGAACAGATGATGAGCATTCTGACCTGGGGGTTGGCCGAGTACTATGAATAAAGTTCTTTACATTTTTTTTCTTTTCTGCTCAGAGCTAGGTGCTCAAACCAGACCAAAATGCCTACTGGTCAATTAATTTTTTTGTAGACTGTATCCATTAAGATCAGCCAGATATTGTATTCTTTAGTTAATTAAGTTGAAAAAAAAAAACACAAAGGTAAAAATGAGAACAGAGAAAACTGTATTGACAAGCCCCTGATTTCTCTTCAAATTTAAAATGACACCTGATTTCTCTTTATTAATTAATATGAAAAGTACCTGATTAGTCGGAAATAGTGCTTTCAATTACATCTCAGCATCTTAGTTGTAATAATTTTGCTTCTTAAAAATCCCAAAAAAGCTTCCGTGTTCACTATCAGACTTTTTCTTCAAGTACCTTGTTCTGATGCTATTCTTAATTTTCTTCCATATTTAGAACCTGCTTTGTTATGTCTACACTGTTTTGTACTTCTGTTACTTTGCTTTAAAGTTTAACATACTCAATTCCTTATTCTAATCTCCAGAGTTTTCATCTACAAAAAGGAAGATAATCTAACACATGCTTCTATGTTGTTTGCCTCCCATCTTAACTATCAACTCTTGAGCAGAACTGTTCAGCTCATGTTTATATTATTTTGCTACTTAAATCTAGATACCAAGTACATCTGTAGCTATTGTGAAAACATATTTTCTAGCAGTTATTTCCATTGAGTGTCTTGTTCCTAAATTTGGTACAATCGATCACTCATACCCTGTTCTTCACCAAACAGATCATCCAGTAAACAAGAAATAAACTACGGAATATAATTTTGAGATGTATGATAGAATTCCAATTCAATACGAAATCGGATTATATATCCAATCATCTCCCTGGTTAATGGAGATAAATCGAGAATCCATTGGATCATGAATTAATTGTTACCTATAATAAGAACTAGCATTTGGATCTAGTATCAAAGACACATGGTCTCTATGTAAGAGGTCATAGATTTGAAACCTGAATGGAATAAATTATTTATTGTAATAACAAAGGTATTATATAACTGGAATGGCTTGACCTCCAACCTTTACTCAAAAAAAAAAAAATTATTACCTATAATATATGAATTAAGAAAAGGAGAGAGAAGGGAAAGGTGGCCCAAAATTGGTTGAAGTTCAAATCCAACAAGTCAAGTGTTTCAAGGAAACATGTGGCCCAAAATCTATTAAAGCCCAACCCCACTTGCAAATAAAATGGAAAATCATGTTACGCCAAGTCATTCCAGCTCCGTCATTCTAGCTCCGTACAGAGATGAAAAGAAAAGATAATAATTGCACAGGTAGAGACAAGCAGAACAATAATAACTGCATAGAAGTAGAACCAGGTCGTAATTTCAAAAGACCCCGGATTATTTACTTACTGCGAATAGTCCAAAACAGTACAATTATTACTAATCCTAGGTCGTAATTCCTCTCCTACGGGCTTTGTGGAGTGATCCTTCTTTGCTTGTAAATTATTTTTTGTCGTATTATTATATTATATTGTAAAGTAATAATGTTGTTGTTTGCATGCAAGTTCATTGCAAGAAGAGCACAACAACATTAGAACAAATATTTAACCAAAACAACGAGGCCAAGGCGTATGAAATTACAATTAAATTGACTCATGTTAGTGTACTCTATTCTCATAAGTTTATACCATCACCATCACTAGCTATAAAACAATATATAATCCCGTTCACCTCATAGTCATGAATTTTGCATCTTAATTAACTTAATCGGAGTATTAATTGCTATAAACTGTGCGTTCACATAGTTGTTTGGATAGAGTATTTCATAAAACAATGATACTCTTACCAGCCTTAAATCATAAATCCAATCCGAAACAAAAAAAAAGTGTAAAATATATATAACCTTACGCAAAACAAGAGAATTATGCTTGAACAAAATATTTAAAATTAATAATAAATATATATACTGTTAATTTTTCTAATTTTTATTTATTTTAATAATGACTTAAGACATCTCCACACCAGAAATCAAATAATTCACAACATGACACATCTAACATCAGATATCATGCTCCGCTGTGTTCTAGTAATGCATATTGTGTCGTATTCACGTGTTACTTTTTTTAAATGTGTTTGACATCAAATTTCGTAAATTTGCTGGTATCCGTCACATGCATATATATTTTAACTTTAATCGAGTTTTTTTAGAGGATTTTGAATAATTCAAGTTTTTCCTTTCTACTTAAATCATTTTTTGCCCAAGCCTTTCTTCTGTTTATATCAATAATTGGCTTGAACAACTAAAACTCGTTTTGCTGATGCAAAGATTTTGGTGGTAGTTTAGGAGACCTTCAAACAAAACTATATATGGCCTGATTGGAAGATGCTACATGTCTTGCAATTTGCATTATAAGATGACCATAAAATGTGAGAAAGCAACATACCATCTAAAAGCGTCCCTACAACATGTCATCCGAAAAACATACAACAATATTATATTTCTAAAATCTGGAAATAAGGGCATCGTATCTTTGGGATTCAAACTTGCTAAGTCAATCAGTCTTATTTTCACATTGCAATTAAACGACGTCAACATCACAAGTTTTTAAGAAAATAATTAACCCCAAATATTTAATTAGAAGTTCGGCCACACTATTTATAATATTTATAATGTATCCAAGTTCTCACCTAATATGTATATTTTGGCCTAATTAAAGCTATTAGTGTTATCTTGTTTAAGAGAAATGCAGAATGGACGTGTAAAATACGTTTTGGTCACTTGGTATATATTTTGTACCGTAATTTGTATACTATTTCAAATTTTTGATTAATTTTTTCTTAAATACGACATGCAGACATGCACGCATCTATTAACTTCTTCAGTCTTTTTGGGTTTAATTTTTATCCATCCATTTCTATCACATGATTTGTATTACCTAGAACATATAAAATGGAACCGCGGTACATGTCGAAACCCTCCTTAATTTGTGAACCTATCAATTGGATAGAGAGAACGTATGCTTTTGAAGTATTCAAATTTTAAATTTTTTCAGATTTTATTTCGGGAAAAAATATTTATTAGAAAGTAAAATTAAGAACTAGTTTTTAATTTTATCTAGTAGCAAAGACAGCATTCTTCATATAAAAAGAAGAGGGTTCAAAATCCGGATAGAAATATTTTTATTGACAATAAATGTAAATTAATATAGTAGCTAGACCTCCATCATTTTATTTAAAAACTCTCCAAACTGTCTTAAAAAATATATTTTATAAATTCTGAAAACTAAACTTTCATATTTCTTTCAACACGCAGTGTGAAAAAGTAATGTTTGTCTTTCTTTATGTTGGCCGCGCGCACTCATTTTATAGAAGTGGAAAAGCTGTGGCTATTCTTATCTCTATAGATATAATTCTATTTTTTTGACCGGTCAATATTTTGACTGATTAAATAATATTTTTTGACTTGTCAACAATTTGAAAAAGAACATTAAGGCGTTCCCACCAATTTGAAGCAAAAGAACAGAAAGAGAAGCCGCCTCTGCCTACCCTGTCCTGCTGATGACAGAAGAGAAAGTTCTTCTATAACATCTTTGGAATAGCCCGGCAACAACAAAATCCCATTTCAACGTGCATTTCCTTTATAAAATATGCCACACGATCAGGCATACAGATCACGCAATGGAAAAGCGTTACAAACAGACAGCATAATCAGTGAATGGGCCTTGCGCTTATAAAATAGGGCGGCGGGATTGACATCGACCATCCTGTAGAATGGTTGTGACAAAATATACAAACAAATGGACCAAAGGACCAAAAACTAATATATTAAACAAAAAAACAGAAACGTTGGTTGAGGGTGACAGGGAAGGCTAGGGGCGATCTCCCCTTCTCGCTCCCTTCCCTTCCTGCACTAAAAATATTATACAAAGAAGGACACTAATTATTATTCCGAATAGGACAGCGTGTCTATGGGTCTAGATGTGATAAAGTTAATGGTTTTTCACTTTTTTGTCTACGCATTTTTCCAATAAAACTTGAGTTGACATATTATGTTGTAAAATGATATCCTCCATGTGAATGCTTTGTTTCTTCCAGCATCGTTAATTTGTTGTAAAATGATATCCGTATGACATATTATGGCATACGGATGGATGGATTTTGAAGAAGAAGTTTTTAAAATTTATGCAACACGAATTTAAAACAATCGAACGGTCTCGAGCTGCGTACGTACACCCATTCTTTCAATTTTGATATCACAAAATCGTGACATTTACTAGTTTATATATTCTCAATGAATTGTGAAGAGAAAAACAAATACTTGCTTTTTTTTTTTAAATAAATGGTTTATTTCTCTAACCGTGACACATATATGGTGACATATAGACATATAGATATATGTTTGTGGATGTGTCATAAGTAAAAAAATAAATGAATTTTTTCTCTCTCAAAACTAACCAATTAGAACTTTAGAAGATTGAATATTTCTCTTAAACAAACTACAATTTTTTTATTTTTTTAATAAATGGCAAAAGTAATATTTTATTATATAAATATAAAATGGGTTTTAATAAAATAGTTATTAGGTAAATATGTGAATTTTTAAAATTTAGAAGGGTATATATGATATTATGAATTTTAGAGAGACATATACGTAACTCTAAGATTTTTTAGGAGTATACATGAAATTCTCCAAATTATAAATCCAGCTGTAGTTTGTCTGCCCATAAACAAAATTGTCCAAAAGAAAATATCTCCCGAATTTATGGTACACTTGATAGCTCTTAAATCATTTATCGTACAATTTCTAACAAATTTAAAAAACATGTGAATCACATTTATGCACTAGAAGGCCCCTACAGTTGTGTATATTAAAAAAAGTTGATACCAAGAGCAATTCGGTATTGACCTCTTGCAAAATATCATTCAAGGCATCCATTGTATCAATAGCTGTTGTGACCCAACCAAAGCAAAACGATAGTGGAAAGAGTGTAATAGGCACCATGAATCCAGAGAAACAGATTAACAAAAATAACGTCGGCCACATGCAAATTTCTCTAATATACCTTTAGGAGGAAATAATAGATGCATACATTTTCGTGCACACAGATTGTAAAACGGATTAAACGTCTTAGAGTTCATCGAACTCAAAAGTAGATCCGATGTCCATGGGATCTACTTCACTCGATCTACTCCCTGGTTAAGTCCTCACAGTGATGCAACAATATGTTACCGGTCATAAGTTAAATCAATTAAATATAACGCATTATTGACTTTCAGACTCCACTATAGAATATTCCCCATGTATGTGCAACATGCACGCGGTAAGTTATATAAATATAGCACATTATTGATTCTCAGACTGCACAATAAAATCTTCCACAACAATCTATCCTCCTCCGCAAATTGTTAAAGCAATTCAAGCTAAACGTGCAGATAGTAATGGCCATGCCATCCTCCCAAAGCATTAGATCTGAAAGCGAAATGGTCCCCGAATTACGCCCACTTATGCCAGGTGATCTTTTCATGGCAGCAATAGAAGGCAAGAGCGATGTATTAATACCACGTCTTGGACTAGAGCCGGGAGAACCAATGGAAACTCAGGTTATATTTCGCAAACTAATTATTGCTTATATATATAGTGTCTGTAATTAGTCTACCTAATTAAACGGGGGAAGCTAGCATACATGGAGAATTGCATAATGGCGCTTTGAAGTAATACTAAGACATTACATTTAGTTTTCATTTTATTGATATTATTAGTGTTATTAATTTTCATTGTTTGTTGTTATTGTCATTATTATTATGATTTTTATTGTTGTTATTCTGCTTATCTTTAATATAATTTTTATGAAAAAAATTTCTAATGTGCATCTAAATATTTAGAATAATTATATAAATCCCCTTTCCAGTCTTCCCAAAATCCTCACAGCAACTTTCCTTTAATAATGTACTTGGTCCTTATTAATTATATGGTCCCCTTTTTCAGTCCCCACACTCGTCCCCGTATCAACTTTCATAGGTATAAATATTTAGAAAATAAAATATTAGTACTTGAAAAATAAGATATTAATAGTTGATATGATCATCCTCCTTCTCCAGTCGCCTAATCGTCTCCACGTCAACATTCCTCTTACAAAAATAGTTGACTTTATAGGTATAAATACTTCAATGCATATGTATAAATATTTGGACAATGTATTGTACATTAGACTATAAATCGTTAGTTTTGATTTTCAAACAGCCAATCCAAGCCGTTCAATTTGATATCCATATTAAAATATGCTCGGAGATCAAATTTCACATTTTTTTGTAATTTTTTGCTATTTTTTTAGAATTTTTGAAAATCACTGTTTTTCTATGGTCCAGAAATTTCTGAAAAATAGTGACTTTCAAAAATTCTAAAAAAATAGTAAAAAAGTTCCAAACAATATAAAATTTGGTCTTCAAACACATTTTAATATGGAGAACATGTTGAGCCCTTTAGATCGACTGTTTGAGCTTCAAATCCAACGGTTTATAGTTCAATGTACAAGATAGCCTATACATTGCAATGTATCATAGCCCAACTCTATATATATATACACGCGCGCGTGTCTGACTTCAATCTTATTTTTCAAAGTATATATTTTCAGCCGTTTGATTTCTCATCTCTATTATTTTCCAAGTATCTCTAATAAGGTATACATACTTGAAATATATATTGATACTTGGTATATATACGTCTAACTTTGACTTTATTTTTCAAGTATTTATATATATATGCCTGACTTTGACCTTATTTTTCAAAGTATTAATAGGTATAAATACTTGTAAAATAAGGCATTAATACTTGCAAACTAAGATGTTAATATTTGACAAATAAGATATTAATGTTTTCATGTGTAACTTGATATAATCAAACGCCTGAAAAATAAACTTTGTACAACGTGTGTGTGTGTGTGTGTGTATAAATACTTTAGTGCATAGGTATAAATACTTGCAATACTTGATATTAATATATTCAGACGTCATCCAGCGCCAGATAGTTATGGCAATATTAATACTTTTAGAAACATGTATAGTCCCCCATGTAGTTTGAGTGGTTCCCCCAGGTGTTTATGGTACGGGAACGTTTGAGAGATTTGGTTGGGGAGGACAATTATTTACGTAAAAATTAGTTTACCTAATAGGTATAAATACTTCCGTGCATAAGGTTAAATAGTTGAGAATGACAATATTAATACTTGTAGCAAAAAATTCCAATGCTGGAATTTTGTTGTCTTCCCAGGTAGTTATGGTAGTTATGATGCGGGAATTTTGGAGATATTTTAGTACGGAAACTGTTATCACGTCCCAATATTTAAGTATATGGGTTTGACTACTAAAATTTGAACTTAAGAGGATTTAATAATTTTCTTTTTTATTAAGAAGGTATTTTTCATTGAGTAACTTATATATTAAGATTGTAATAAAATAAATTCTTACAAAAAGATAGGAAATTTGATACTATTATGAAAATTTATTTGCTTTAATAATCACCTACTATTATTCTAGATTTACACTAAGGTAAGTATATTGTACATAGAATTAACTTGAATAAGCATTTAAATTATTATTATTTTTTGTTGACAGTGGGAAAAGGTCCAGCGATTTCAGTGAAATCAAATTGTTTAAGTTAGATAACAAACATCTAGTACTAAATGTTTGGAGTTATGCTCACCAAGAGGAGTACACGCTAGCTTTACTCTAGTACTTAATATATGGCATCTTACAGCTACTTGTGAATATTTAGAAAATACCTATAGAAGTAACAGTTCTATCTCAAATTAGACAGACAATATTTGACCAAAGAACAACTAGTACTAAGTTGTTAAGAAAACATAGAAGCTTCATCAATTATAATTTTCAGCCAAATCATGTAATAATTTTACTGGTTTGTAGCTGCAGCTCCTTCACATCAATGACATGATAAAAGTGAGTTTAAAATTAAAATTATTGACTTCTTACGGTTCCATGATATCATGGAACCACTCTCGAGTAAAATAAAGACCATTATATATCCTTAACATACGAGTTAATTTTGCGTTGCAAATCCTGTAATAGATATATAAAGATATATTTATTAAATAAAAACAGAAACGAATTGTGTGAATTAGTTAATTTACTGTGAAATTATTTTTGTCAGATATTATATTATGGAGACCGCTAGCTACTATATTTATTGTCAAATCAATTTATAAATGCCTCAATTTCGATGGTGTTGAGGATCCGACAACGGATAAAACTTGACCATTTAAATATTCGTAGCAACAATATTGAAAGGCAACGGAGATGTTTTAATTAGGGAGAATTTGTAGTGTGCCCATACAAATTTCTAAATAGCCAATTTTCTCATTAAATCAACATAATATCCAACATTCCCAAAAAAACTTAACATTATTTCTTCCATTCTTTTTTTATATAATTTTTTATTTAATTATTTTAAAATTGCAATTGACAAATATACTCGTCTTTCTAAATGAAGGTGTTCTAATATTTCTCCATTAAAAGAAAAAAAACTGTTTCTACTTTTTCTCGGAACTCACACACAAGAAATTTACTTGATTTTCAATTGAGTCAT
Source organism: Carex kokanica (assembly GCA_025461125.1). Lineage (NCBI taxonomy): Eukaryota > Viridiplantae > Streptophyta > Magnoliopsida > Poales > Cyperaceae > Carex > Carex kokanica. The sequence continues at coordinate 407,340 of JAJGRX010000985.1, read as the reverse complement.
TCGTGCTGGCCTTTTGAATTGGTTTTGCTTATTACCATCTTTGTTCCATTTCTACTGTGTTGATTAATTTCTAGCTCAAATCAGGGATGTTTGGCCTAAAATATGTTGACTGGTTAATCATTTTGTACCAGATCATACTCTTTGTTATAAATATAAAGATTAATATATGTATCTTTGCTAAATTTTAGGTTTTGACAGAAGAAGTAGATTTTGCAGAGACATCAATTCGAAACAGGCTTCGACAACTGAATGCACTTTCCTATCCAATGGTATATATCATCACTATCTAGCAATAATCCTTCTTCAAATAGCAGTTTGTCTTTTTTTTTTTTTTTTTTTTTGGAAAACCTTGACAGAAGCTGGGAAGTTGTAAAGAGGAATTGAATTCTTGACCTTTGGGTAACTACCAACTCTGGAATATTTTTTCTAGCAAACTGTGCTACCTCCTCTTTCAAATAGCAGTTTGTCACTTGTTAATACTTAAAAATTTTCTTCTTAGATTACTCTGTTTGTTGTTGAAGAATTTCATTGAGTGCCTCCTTAGTCCTGCCTAAATAAAATATAATATTATATTAAAATTAATTATTTCTGAGCTGTTTCAAACGTCAGTCTGTGTGGGAGAGAAGAAATGGACTATAAGGTCTCGAAGATTGCTCTTCTAGAGTGTACTCCAAAAGACCCTAGGGTAGAGGAAAGGAACGGGAAGGGAAGGGGTCAGATTGCTCCATTCTGAGTTGAAAAAATAACTATTCATCTATTTAAAATTACAAATGACTATCTTCTATTTTGAACAAAATATGAGTTAATTTAGCATAGGCCCCACAAGGCAAATGTCTACTCTGTACTGAAAAGGAAAATAAATAGCGGATATCCTGATGGGCCTCACCTGCGAATGAAAGAAATTAATTCAAGCCTTGGAGAGAGCGCAAATAGCTTAGTCTTAGATATTCGGAAGCTTGGTCCCACAAGTAAAGTAGTGGAGATAGCAGTATATAAGTACTCAGATGCTGGACCTGTTGAAGAGTGGGAGCGAGCGGAGCAAGAGGAAGAGTGTAGATTCGTGAAAATTGAATTCAGATAATCTGGATATCCACTCCGTTTTTCCAGCCATGATCGAATTTGAATCCGTATCTTTCCTTTGTACTTAATAAATATCCGGATCCCATCTGTGAAATTATCCGAATCCGGTCTGAAGTCCGACCGAATCCGTTTACAGCCCTATTTATTTGACATTAATTTTAACTTATTGAAGATATAAAAAAAAAATTTCAACTTTAATGTCTCATGTTAATTTTTTATTTGTCTTAACATAATTTTTTTTTAAATAATTTTTTACCCATCTTTTTCTATTATTTTAGTACAAAACAAGTCAAAGAAATCTGAGTTTCGGATCCGATTCAGTCAATTCCGATTACGATTCTGATTTTTGTCATTAATCAGTTACCTCTTTTAGAGTGTGTATCCTCTGAGATATCTCAACTTTTGCATGACTGAGGTGTCCGGTGCCTATTCGGGGATAGCGCAGGGGGTACTATTATTTGTGCAGAACATATTTGAATGGTTGAGATTGTCCTGGAAAAACACGTAAAAGTTGAGATAGCTCATAGGATTCGAATTCCTCTATCTTATCTTCTCAATCTAAAAAGATGATACATCTCAAATATGTTTAATTTTGATGCTTTACTAAAATTTTAGTTACATTGTCTAATCAGGGAACAACAGAAGCCACTCATTCTGCTCCCCAACAAATAGAGACAGAACACCAGACTGTCCAATCTGAGCTCCAAAGTGCAACGGGTTTTGGAGACACTGTTCTTCACCTACTTGTTACTAAGTGTCACAACGAGCTTGCTTTGAAGGTTTTTCAAAGCGATAAGTCCTTGTTGAAAGCGCGAAACAAGATGTTAGAGACACCCCTACATGTTGCTGCCAAAATCGGAAACAATGAGGTATTCCATATGCTCATTCGAATCGATCGTGCCGTTGTCAAGAATGCGCTAGAAGAAACAAATGAACATGGAGACACAGTCTTACATGTTGCTATCAGATACAACCGTATAGGCCTCAGCGTCAAGCTGATGAAGTTTTATCCAAAAATGGTTTACAAGGTCAACAAAGAAATGTTATCTCCTATCTACATAGCTATAGACAAAGAAAATAATTTGATAACAGAGAAAATTTTTGGACTTGACCTTGATTTCATAGATCCAGAAAAAGGATATAATTTGATAGCAGGGACCATGTTAGCAGTTGACCCTAATCTTGCGTGCACTCAATTCCCATGTGGAATGTTTCCAGTTCATTTAGCCGCACGCAAGGGAAACTGGAGGCTGGTAGAATATTTGGTGCAAAATTACCCTGATTATGCAGAGTTGGTGGATCATCATGGAAGAAATCTTTTACACATTGCTGCCGATGAGGGTAATTACTTAATTTTTTATAAAAATAAATGGAGGGGGGATATGGAAGTAAGAATGAATTATGAAGGAAATACACCATTGCACATTGCAGCAATCAAGGGACACAGACATACTATGAGAAATATTTGGCAAAACAGGATGAATCACATTGCAGAAACAATCCAAAACAATCGAGGCTTAACACCATATGAAGTTTCCAGGAGACAAATACTTGAGAAAAGTAACGAGGTATGTCCAAATTAACAAATACATCGAAAAACTATTTCTTGTTCATTTGACATAACACTTGTGTTGCTACTAGCAATTGAACTATCAAGCAAGCACAACACACACTAGCTAATTATTAGGTGGTACATAATAGCTTCATTGTCAACACCAATGTGATTGAATGCTTGTATTATAGGGAAGGTGTAGATATACTTTTGATTTGAGGCATAAAGAATAATAGATATATATTTTTCGATAAAATGTCTGAGAATTGTGCGGCCAAATACTAAAGTCCAAATATGAATTTTACTCTAGTACACCATTTTTTTTTTACCAAATATATATTTAAATTGATCTCAACCTTTTGATTAACAAAGGTCAATATAAAAAAAATAGATATTCATTTTTTGGCATTACTGGTAACAAATCTATTAAATTTAATTGTTATAATTGAGAGAGTTAGATATGTGTAAATCTACTAGTCCAGTCCATATTGTCTTTACTTATTCTGAAGATTGGAGTTGTTAATTTAATGCCCACAACCATTAATTTAATACTTAAATTACAATCGTTCTATGAATTTAATTGTTATGGATATTCTAATTTTTTTCGGTGTACTAGAGTATCACCCAATACAACAAATCTGATAGTTACTAAATGTTATTTGTTAAATTTGTAAGATTGGAAGATAATAAATTAATTAAAACGTGACATTTATCTACCAACAATTCTTCATTAGAACTATTAAATTAATGAGTGCTCTCTTGGTTAATAATATTAAAACAGATTAGTGTGCTGTCTCCACGAATTTCCGCCTACGAGATGACCTATGGAGAGAAATTTTCTATGGAGTGGTTTAACGATGTAATGAAACCAATATCCTTGGAAAATAGATGGGAGAGAACTCAAGTCATCGGACTGGGCTCCGTACTTATCACAACTGTGACATTTGCTGCCGCTTTCACAATCCCTGGAGGTTACAACCAAGATAACGGTACACCAATTCTGGGGAGGAGATATATGTTCCGAGCATTTATTCTAGCAAACACCTTGGCATTTATACAAGGATTCTTAAGCTTATTTGCGCTTCTTGTTAATGCTCTACCAGGTTTTGTCGACACCTTCAAATTAGCATCAGTTATTTTTCTATTTGCAGCAAGTAGTATGGTTGTGGCATTTGGAACGGGGTTGTTTGTGACACTTGCCCCAGTTTGTTTGCCAATCGCTATCCTCCTGCTTGTTATCACTCTGTCTATAGGATCTCCTGCCCTGCTTCTTCTTTTAGCACTCCCCGGAGAAAAGTATTTTAGAATCGTTACTAATTTTTATTTAGATAAGAGAATTAGTTTGGTGGCAATTTCTGCCGTGTTTTTCTCATTCATTTTCTGCCTGGCCTTACTGGGTCATCATTAGTTTCCATTGTCATTCTCTATTGAAGTCTGCCTTGTTTGCTTCATGTAGCATTTTTTTTTCTTTATTTATGTTCTATATTTATGACATAAAAGAACATTTCTGCCATGTACTTGGTTTGTTGGACTTTCTTATAATAGATGTTTCTTTTTTAACTAAATTTTTTCCTGAACGGGCAGAAGTTTTTGTTAATTTACATTAGAATTTTTTTTTTAAGTAAGCCATTGCAAAATCAAAAAGTATGGTTAGTTATCAGTTATCACCAATAAGTAATTGCTAGGGCCCAAGGCTGACGGGCCTAGACGGCTGTACTTAATTTTGGGCTTTTGAAGTTCAAGGTGTCTATGCGGCCCGTGTTATTGAATAGTAATCATGATATATAGTAAAACTATAACATGCATATATATTGTGAAATGGATATGTTAGTATGTTAAAAGATCAATCAAGCATCATGGGCTTTTCAGTGTCATATTCAATTAGAACCTAAAAGTATTTTATTTATTTAATTAGAATTTGATCGTTGCTAAATTAAAATAAAACATGGGCAGAATATGACCATTTATGAACTTAATGTAGCGGGTTTGGATCGTATACCTTCCCGAAATTTTTATTAATACCCTCAAAAAATAAAAATAGCAAATCTACCCCCTAAACTGAATTTTTTTTTAAAATGCCCTGACCGCCCCATGTTTCAGCGGTTTGATAATGATACCTGACCACCCCACATTTGGGCGGTCTGCTGCTTGTACCAAACCGCCCCACACTGGGGCAGTCTGCTATTGCCTATATATTGGAGGGTACCCCTCCCGTTTTTCACCCCATTCATTTCAAATTTTCACTCTCTCTCTCCGCTCTTTCTCCAACAGATCACCTCTCCTTTTGCATGTAAGTCCCTCAACTTTTTTATATTTAAATTTTTAGTCTAAAATTGTTTAGAAATTGTTAGGAATTAATATAAATTGTTAGAAATTGTTAGAAAATGTCCAAAATTGGTTAGAAATTGTTTAGAATTAATATAAATTGTTTAATCCATCATTATAATTTGAAACCCTAGATCTTACCATGGCACCCAAATCCGAACTTCAAAAAAGAGGAAGTGAAACCGCACGCAATGCTTGCATATCCGTCGCTAAAAAAATTTGGACTGTGTAGCTCGCTTGAAGAGACATTTATCTTGTTTTCTTCCACCCAAAGATGTTGAAGAATACATATCCACGAATAATCCGACTATTGGAAACGTTATTGACGAGAATTTCGGCGATATTGACCCTCCACCTGAATGGGAAGTGTGCCCAGCATGTCTTGTCAAGAGAGATATTGCGGAGATGTTCTTTTGTCATCTCTGTGGCATAAGAGTTCACCCCAAATGTATCGACAAGAATGTAGATATGATAAATGACTGTTGTTTTCAAATGTGGAAGTGTGTTGCGTGTTGTTGTAGGCCTTCGGGGAACATGGGAGAAAGTTCCACTACTCCTAAGCCATAGTCTGGATTGTAGTATTTTATGTTAGACTTGATTGTTAGATTTTATGTTGTACACTGGATTGTAGTATTTTATATTGCTGACATTCCAGCATCCATACATTGTGCCGGGATTTGTACTTGTTATAGCCTAGAGCAATGGTGCAAGCAAGTTGTATGAACCCTACCTACTACCGAACATTCTGCAAATCGCAAGTTCATGTCCTCTCCATAACTAATTTTATTTTGGGGTTGCATGCTTGTAAATGAGTCTGACACTCCTTAATGTTCATCGATGGGTCCTCCTTAATGCCCGTCTCAATTACATCGGCAATAAGTAATACCGTAAGTTGTGCTTGATGACGTATACTTGCATGTATGAGGTGGTTAATACTTCTTAATCATCCATGCCTCCCTCTTACCCACAGGGGTTGCAAAAAGATGAAACTCGCAACGCGTCGCGGCGCGTCTTTACAAACCACAACTAACCTTGTTCGGTTCCTTTTTTGTACTTTATACTCCCAGTTGCCGTGAACATGAACCTCATGGATTTTCTTTACAAGTTTATCTATGTTGGTATAAACCTGTTGAGGGGCAAGCTCCTGATTGTATACAACACGCTTCCCATAGAAACCAATGTCTGCTTCTTCAAAACAAACTGGTATCATTGAATGTGGCGACCGGATGCCTATCTGTCTAACCTCTAATCGGAAATATGTCTTCCCTGAGAGGGGGTACTACATCTGCATGACCATCTGATAAGTGATCAGAATCCCAATCCCCTTCCCAATCATCACCCGTGTCAATTTCCTTTTCTGGTATGGCATCGATCCCTTCACCATCAATGTCAGTATCATTCCCGGTAACAGCCTAGGTATTGACTCTGGTACAGATAGAAATCTAGCTTGAATTACGGGTTCAAGAAGAGGTGGTGGTGGTGGTAGCTCGGTGGCATAATCATCTATGGTACAATTAGTGGTATAATCAGGTACATAATTGTCATAAATGGGTGGTACGTACGGTTCATACGGTGGTACATGACCCGAGTTGTGGTACCCCGAGTTGTCATAACCCGAGTTGTGGTACCCCAGGTTGTCATAACCTGAGCTGTGGTACATCCGGTTGTCATAACCTGTATTTTCCCTAGAAGGTCCAACCTCGGGATGACACGGAACTCTCCTAGAATATCAGTCCATTACCAGGATATTTCTTGACTCAAATTGATTGTAAACACACCTCCATAACCCCTCATTTGTTATTGGATACCTAACAAAGTAAGGTCTATTACCCCCTGAATGTGTCTATTCGAGTAACTAAGTCTATGCCATACTGGTTGGGGTTTACACCAGTCTTTTTGTATATCATTTGTTTAAGTTCTATAAATGTGGTATTGTCATTAACCTCGAAGTCATAGGCTACATCTTTTGTGTATTGTGCTCCCTTCGCACCCCAGATAATCTTCCCGCCCACATGCAGTGCAATCAATATTTTTTTTTTGAACTACATTAGCCAATAAACATTTATAAGTTATATATTAATTAAAAAATGAATTAAAAGATTTACAAATTTATTAAATTAAAATTTTAAAAAATAATAAAAACAATATATATATAACTAAATTAAAAAAAATTACCTAAAATCGTAAAAAAATCGTCTTTCTCTTCTTTCTCTTTTTCCTTTTTCTCTTTCACATAAGTTATAATGAATTGTGAGTGGGCAGGAGAGAAAAAAACTGACTTTTATAGAGATTTTTGTAGTAGACTGCCCCAGTGTGGGGGCGATTTGGTACAGGTAGCAGACCACCCAAATGTGGAGCGGTCAGGTATCATTATCAAACCGCCCAAACATGGAGCGGTTAGGGTATTTTAAAAAAATGGGTTTTAATAGAACCTGAGATGGGCTCATTGTTCAGCAGCCCACTAATTATAGAGAGAATGGCTCCTAATTTTTTTTTGGATATAGACAACTTATCTAATATTGTTTATTTAATTGGTTACTGTTATATATTGTGCTCTTTTTGCGGAATGCAATTCCATCGGTTACTATGTTTTCAATAAATAAATATGTCTCTTAAAAATATTGATCACATTTTTTAAATTTATTAATAGTAATTATTGACATAATGGTGGCCATTCTTTCGATTACGAAATGATTCATAGTAATATTATTATGATTCTTTTGAATTATTCTCAAATAATATGCAGCAGTACAATGTACGGTTCCTAAGGGAGCGAAAATTTTTGCCACCTGAATACACCTTCGCCTCCTGCTCCTTCATCTCCTCCGTTTTCACCAATGTTTTAAAATACAGTTTTGTTCATACATGCAGAAGACCACTGCATACCGCATATGTGGTATGCGGCCACATATGCGGATTTTAAAATAAGAATTCATATATATACATATTCATATGCGTGTATATATAAATTTATTTTCACATAAACAACATGAAGTGTGTCTTATTGCATGTGAAAAATACAATAAATTTTTACATAATAATCAAACATGCTTGTTGCTTCACAATTATAATTAAATCTGTTTTCCCAATAAACAACAAATTCTGTATGCAGCAATTATAAAGCCGCATAACGCATATTAAATTTGAGATTTTGGATTGGATCCGTATAATGCATATTAAATTTTGGTTCCATGGGCCGCATATTTAATTTTGCACCTGTACATCAGCATATGCAGTCCACATATGCAGCTGCATATTTAAAACCGCATGAGAGGGACTTTATGACATTTTGAGCACGGCTGCCGACTGCATAGGCATATATATGCGGTCCATGCGGCCACATTTTAAAAACATTGTTTTTCACAAACAAAACATATAAATTCCTTTTTTGTTTCACACCTTGCCACAAGTTAATTTCAAACAAAACGTTGGCACCACTGCAATCAACTAACTGGGCAAATATAATAAATGATGCTATGATAGATTTAAAAAAAAATTAAAATGGATGTTAAATATAGAACTAATCGGTGCAAATTAAGAACTTTAAAATCCGAAATTGGATACATTTAAAATTTTAAGGACCAGATGGAAGAGAAGGGAAAGGTTGCCCAAAATTGGTTGAAGTTCAAATTCAGGAATTGCTCGAGTCTTTCTATAAAATATAATAACATTTACTTACAAGTGGGCTTGGATCATTGTAAATATGACATTATAGCCCAAAATATCATAATAAATACTTACAAGTGGGCTTGGATATATTTACTTACAAGTGGCCCATAATGTATTATAGCCCAAACCCACTTGTAAGTAAAATTAATAACCTTTTTGTGCTAAGCATAGAGCACTGGTAGAGAAGAAATAATTAATGGTAATTAGCGAGAAAGGAGAAACTTCATAGAACCAGATTGTAACTGCAAAAGATCCCGGATTTCTTAGTTACTGTGAAAAGCCCAAAACAGTACCATTATTACAAATTGTAAAGATATAACTGAATCCTTAAGGGCCTGTTCGGCTGTCGATGGGAACGGGAATTGAATTGACAAAATACTGTGCGCGTGGGATTTTTTCCGTGAAGTCTGAGTGAATTTGTTTTTTCCCACGCGCACAGTGATTGGCCGAACAGGCCCTAAAATTAATTCGTAGGTTTAAAATTTTGGCATATAGACGCATCACATGTAAGATAGATGGATTTAACGGTTCAGATTAATCCTTTGAATACAATCTGATCAGTTTTAAAGTTGATTTCACAAAAAAAAACTTGGTGAACTTAAGAACACCCTAGTTCTATACTCCATATATTGTATTACTTTTAGGCTATTCAATGAATGTTCAATGACTGGTTTCAACAAATAGCGACATAACAAACTTTTTAAGTGGGAAAGACTGCTTTCACTAAGTGGGGTTTTTTATTTCAAATTTGAGCTGAGTTCAAATTGGGCTTTTTGTTGTTATATGACCGAATTGGACCGAGTTTTGAGTTTGAGCCGGCTCATTAACAGACCTAACCTAAATAGAAATGAAAAGCGTTCACACAAGGAGTAAAATTTCAAAAAGAAAAGCTATGCTTACGCTTAGGGACTGTCAATGATATCTTTTTATCTAGGGACCGACTAACTATCCCCCAGCTTCCATCCCCCATTCATCCCCCAGTCAATAACTGCTTTTGTTGACTGCTAATTAAGAGGGGACTACAAATTTCAGCGCTAAAAGACAAAACAAAACATGTTATTATCGCGGCGAGTGCAAGTATTCATATATAATACATCAAGTATTCATATCTAAGATATCAAGTATTCAAAAAAAAACTGGACACATCACTCACCCATCTTTTACACGTTTTTAGAGGTGGATTTTTTTCTCCGTTCACTCTAATCAATATTTCTGACAATCTGGTAGAAATTTTGCAAATATAAAACCACGAATGTTTTTTATACAATTTTCTCTTTCAAATGAGATCCATGATGACATACTTTCGAGTTGTCTGTTGCACAAGTATTCATACCTTATCATTCAAGTATTCATACATCATCGAACAAGTATTCATACCTTATCATTCAAGTATTCATACATCATCTAACAAGTATTCATACCTCATCAGTATTTCACAAATAAAAAACTGGACACATAATTCACTCATTTTTTACCGATTGAAATTTCGTTACCACTCAATTACTGGAAGTGTCCAGTACACTCTATCTTAGGTATGAATACTTGTTCGACGAGGTATGAATACTTGCTCGACGTGGTATGAATACTTGCATGACGAGATATAAATAATTTTACGAGGTATGAATACTTGCGCGACGGAGAACTCAAAAGTATTTCATCATGGATCTTATTTGAAAGAGAAAATTGCGTAGAAGACGTTTGTGATTTTAGATTCGCAAAATTCTTCACAAATTGTAAGAAATATTAGTTAGAGTGAACGGAGAAAAAAAATCACCTCTAAAAACGTGTAAAAGATGGGTGAGTGATGTGTCCAGTTTTTTTTTTAAATACTTGATATCTTAGATATGAATACTTAGTGTATTATATATGAATACTTGATATATTATATATGAATACTTGTGCGCGTCAGTTATAAAATTTTTCAAATACAAGCGGTCCCCCACGTAATTAATGATTGATACACGTTTTTTTTGTCTTTTTGTACTTGAAGTTGTGGTCCCCTACATAATTAATGATTGGGGGATGAATGGGGGATAGGAGCCGGGGGAAAAAAATCTTTACCCTTTTATCTATTTATCTTATTTGTACCGTATTCGATAAGACGGGTACGAATAAGGTTTTTTTTCATGAGCTTAATTATCAGGTATGGGTATGGGTAAGAATTTTTTTTCGTTAGCTAAGCGGATAATGGTACGGATAAAGGCTAATTCGTAACCAATAATTATATTAAATAAAATTACATGATAATATTTGAGCAATAATTAGTGACGATAAAATTTATTTGTGTGATATTTCATATAATAATGTTTGATCAGTAATTTGTGAAATGCTTTTGTTATTCAATGTATATTTTTGTTATAAGAAAAATGTTAAACATATTATTTTTCTTTGCATGTTTTGTTATTTGGTTAAATAATTGAATTTGTCCAGAAAGATATTCATATTTTTAAATTCTCTTGCTTTATGAAAAAACAATTTATTTGAAATTGATTGTACATTTGTTTTTGTTATTAGTAATGTGATTGCATATGGGTAAAATGAATGAGTATTGATGTTCTATTTGTAAAATAGAATAAATAATAATTAAACTAGTATTATTCGTTATTCATTCTGATACCGGATAACGATCATTATCCGGTAATTTTAACGGATAAGAATAAAGTATGGTATAGTCATTAAGTAAGAACAGAACAAATTAGATTAATTCTTAGTGAGTATAGATATGAAAATGTTTCCACCCTCGTACCCATTGACACCCCTACTCACGCGGTCGCTAGAGCTAAAGTTCTTATGTAACATCTTCCTAAAGCATCGCAAATACGAAATCCTATTTTAAGCTACCTCTCCTTCATGAAACATGTACCACACGATCAGGCACACAGATAACGCATCGGCAAAGCTGCAGAAAAACAAAAAAAAAATTCCTTTCCTGCCCTTTATTCTTAATAAATTTACAATATAGGTGAACCCGCCCATGTGATGTTGATGCGTTTTCTAGGGAGGCACGGAAGAACATAAAAAACTAGGAGGAGACGAAAGGTTTCCCCCAATTAAGGCCTTTCAGCATGATACCTGCCAGAAGATGATTAATTAAATATAACACATTATTGACCTTCAGACTCCCCTATATTCTCCCGTGATGCAACAAGTGGTAATTTAAATAAATATAGCACTAGAAAATCCTCCCCCAACAATCTATCCTACATTATTATAGAGTTAGAGCAATTCAAGCTAAAAGTGACAGTAATGACCATTCCATCCTCCCAAAGCATAAGATCTGAAAGTCAAATGGTGCCCCAATTACGCCCAGTTATGTCTGTTGATCTTTTTAGAGCAGCAATGGAAGGCAACAATGATGTATTAGTACCACGTCTTGGACTACAGCCGGAAGAACAACAGAAATCCAGGTAATAATTCATAAATTTACATAGTGTCTGTAATCTACCTAATTCAACAGGGGAAGTACCTTCAGTTTTCATTTTATTTATATTATTATAGTATTATTAATTTCTGTCGTTGTTCTTCTTATCGTTATAATAATTTTTCTAGTGTGCATCTAAATACTTTAAGTACATCGTTCATAACATAATTCTGACTACTAAAGTGTTTGAAAACTTAAGAGATTTGATATTTTTTTCTTTTATATTCAGAACAAGGTACATTTTATCGAGTACCTTATTTATTAAGATTGTGATAGAAACTTTTCGTATAGATAAGATAGTCTTTGTTTTTTTTTTTCTTTAAACTTGGTAGGGACTACCAATGAGTATAGATAAGATAGTCAATTTGATACTATTATTGAAAGTTTATTTTCTTCTTTAACAATCACCGACTATTATTCTAGATTGACACCTAGGGATAATGTTCATCAAATTAACTTGAATTAATGCACAGATATTACTCTTTTCTTGTTGAAAATTGGGAAAAAAACACCGATTTCAGTGAATTATTAGAGAGATATTTTGGAATACAATCGGATGTTTGGTGCCCATATCATTTTACATTAACAAAAACAACGGCAAACAACCTATAGCATAAACAAGTACAATTTTTTTAGAATCTCAATTGAAAGGATGAAAAAAAGGCTGCAACGACTCAAAAATGAATCCGGTACAAACATGTCCATTATTAATTAATTCTTTGGTAAAATTAACATAACCATGGATAGATAAAATGAAATTTTGCGCTGTTTAATCAGGTGACAATAGAAGCCTCTCATTCTGCTCCCGAACAAACAAAACACCAAACTGTCCAATCCGAGCTCCAAAGTGCAATGCGTTTTGGAGAGACTGTTCTTCACATACTTGTTACTAAGAGGCACAACGAGCTCGCTTTGAAGGTTTTTCAACGAGATATGTCCCTGCAGAAAGCACAGAACAAGATGTTAGAGACACCTCTGCACTGTGCTGCGAAGGTCAGCAATGAGAAGGTCATCCACAACCTCATTCAAATTGATCCTGTAGTCGTCAGGAACGCTCTCGAAGAAACAAATAAATTTGGAGACACTGCCTTGCACATTGCTGCCAAACACGGCCATATAGATGTTGGCCAGGAGCTCATGAAGTTTGATCCAGAGATGGCATACAAGGATAACAATGAAATGTTATCTCCATTGAATATAGCTATAGTCAAAGGATATACTAAGATGGTACATACCATGTTAGAAGATGACCCTATTCTAGCATGCACTCAATTTTCAGACGGAATGTTTCCGGTTCATGTATCCGCACAAAAGGGCAGTAAGGAACTGGTAATGCTTTTCATGGAAAAATACCCTGATGATGCCGAGTTGCTGGATCCTTGTGGAAGAAATCTTTTTCACATTGCTGCAGAAGAGAACCGGAACAAATTATATTTGCATGTATTGAAAGGCACTAGTGTTGGAGAAATTAATGATAGCAAAAATGAATAATGCAATGGATTATGAAGGAAATACACCCTTGCACATTGCAGCAATAAAGGGACACGAGTCAATTATGAGAGCTATATGCGAAAACAAGATGAATCACATTGCAGAAACAATCCGAAACAATGAAGGCTATACACCACTCGAACTTTCTGCGAGGCAACATTTAGAAGCTAATGAGGTATGTATGCCTTAATTAACAAACACATCAGGAAATTATTTGTTGTTATTTTAGTTTTGTGTGTTGCTACCAACTACGAAATACCGGGCACGCAAAACACAAACAAAGCTAATAATACCAAGTAACGCTGATAATTTAGGTGATAGACTTTTTTGCCGCTATATTTTCTTTAATGTCCCCAGTCATAAACTTTCTAATTAAATTACAATATTTCTTTGAATTTCATTAGAATAGATTTCCTCAAGTTTTTCAGTATATATCAAATTAGAACTTGATATATGTTACTTAAGTCTTTTTTGTTAAATTTTGTAACTATGGACGGCAACAAATTAAAATAAAGGTGACATGCTTCTAATCACTCTTCATTAGAAATGTTGGAATTGGTAATTGAGTTAATACATACTTAAAGAATGCAACGGTCAAGATCTGATCTTACCAACACTTGTGCTGTCTCTTACAGTGTATCAATGATGAAGGACGTGTCCGACGGTATGTTAAGAATAAAGGTTATAAATTTACTCGGAAGTGGTTTGACTATATAATGGGACCATCAAACAAAGATAGCTGGGAGAAATCTCAAGTCATTATTGGACTGGGCTCTGTGCTTATTACAACAGTAACATTTGCGGCGGCTTTCACAATGCCCGGAGGTTATAACCAAGACCACGGTACACCTGTCCTAGGGAGGAGATATATGTTTCGGGCATTTATTCTAGCAAACTCTTTGGCATTTATACAAGGAATCTTAAGTTTATTTGCGCTTCTTGGTAATGCTATGGAAGGTCCAACTCGCTCTAACCTCTTGCATGCAACAAATGCATTTTTGTTGGCAGCGAGTAGTATGGTTGTGGCATTTGGATTGGGGCTTTATGTGATGCTGTCTCCAGTTTGCTTGCCTATCGCCATCCTTCTCCTTGTTATCACTCTATTTTTTGGATCTCCTGGCATTTTTCTTGTTTTTTCCATGTTAGAACGCTACTATAGTATAGATGATTTGAGAACTGGACTGACATCATATTTCTTGTGTTTCTTGTTCATCTTCTGCCTAGCTTTCATGTAGCTCTATACATTTCTATTGCCATTCTCTAGACGTGTGTGTGTTTTTTTGTTTCTTTTTAATAAAAAATTAGGATCTAAGTCCTCATTTGATGTTTTAGATAAAGAAAATAAAAAACTAAAGATTAAGAATTTGAATTAAAAGTACAAAATAAGTATTAAAATGTAATCCCATCTTCTTACGCTCCTGATAGTGAACGATATCTCCATTGCGCTTCCACCTGTTCAACGAGTTGTAACAGATTGCAATTTTCTTCACGAAAAATTCTGTTGCAACGCTCTCTCCATAAAATAAATTGTGTAATTAGTAATATGGACCTTGCTTTCTTACTAAACTTGAACTCCTTTAAACTTTTCAGAGTATTTTCGTTCCTACATGATACTCCTCCCGGTATTTTCACATTCATTTTTAATTCTACCATCCTATACAAAAGCAGCGCTTGCACGCATTCGTTGAATAAGTGCATAACTGATTCTGACTGTGCCTTACACATGATACATCTATTAACTAGGCTCCATCCCCTTCTATTTAAGTTGTCGATCGTCAGTATCTTGTTAAAGGTCAACAACCATGCAAAAACCTTGAATCTTGGAGGCACCTTCAGTTTCCATATTCTGTGTACCATTGATTCTATACTCGGCCTGTTCATTATTGCTTGATATGCCGATTTTACCGAAAAACTTTCTGTTGTCGTCCATCTCCATTTTAATTCATCTTCCGTTTGGGATAATTGCACCGCTGATGTATTAACTGCAGCCTCTAAGTTTATCATTTCATTTGCTGCTTCCTCTGAAAGATTATGCATGAAGCAGTTTTGAAAACAATCCGAATTTAGAATTGCTTGTAATGTTACTTCCTTATCCCTTGCAAATGTATATAGGTTTGGATATTGTTGACCTAATATTCCAAGACCCCAGTTTTCAATCCAAAAACTTATGCTGCAGCCATCTCCAGGTATTCGTATCACTGAATTCGTGAACATGGGATTTACATTCTTTAGTGTCTTGTTGAAGAAGTATGAGTTCAGGTAAAACCCTTGCCATACACTCGTAATCTTGAAGATTGTCTTCCATAATCTTTGCTTGGGCTCGATCCATTGCCATAGCTATTTCATTAACAACGCCTGATTAAAGATGCCTAGGTCCATTACACCCAGACCGCCCCTCTTCTTAGGTTTGCAAACCATTTCCCAATTCGCCAAGCTCATTTTTTTGGTAGTTGGACTTACACCATGCCACAAAAAGTGCCTCCTTATTCTATCAATTTCTTTTAAAGCCCATTTTGGTAATGTGAAAACCGTCATGTAATATATTGGCAAAGACGAAAGCACACTATTGAGTAGTACCAATCTTCCGGTAATTGACAATTGCTTTGCTGACCACCCCACTAATCTTTTCTGAAATCTGTTTATCAAGGGTAGAAATGCTTGTTTATTCAATGATTTGTAGGATAAGGGGAGACCTAAATATGTAAATGGAAAACTGCCTAGTTTGCATCCCATCATCTGTGCCAAGAGTGGACCTTCTGTGTCTGAGTTATGCGTGAGGAGCAATTCCGATTTCTGTAAGTTTACTTGAAGACCCGAGATATTTTTGAATGCCTCAAAGGCAATTACAAGTATCTGTAGCTGCTGAGTCTCTGGTTTTACAAAAAATAGTGCATCGTTAGCATATAGTAGACAAGGCTTCATTCCATGATAAGGTAGTATTATCGCGCCATTATTACCAATTTTGCAAACCACCTTGATATAAAATCCATCGATATAATGAACAAAAATGGCGATAACGGATCTCCTTGTCTCACCCCTCTTCTAAGATTGATCTTCTTTCCAAGTAATCCATTAATGATTACTTGTGATGTGCCTTGAAGGACCGCTTCCCTGACTATTGTTAACCATTTCAAAGGAAAACCGAGACTATGCATTACTTGCTCTACAAAATTCCAGCTTATTGTGTCAAATGCCTTCTAGATATCAGCCTTGAAAATAGCTAGTGGTATATTTACACCCTTGCCACTACTACAGAAATGGTCATTGTACACGGCACATTGTACACGGACTTGGCAATTTTATAGAAAAACCGTGTAGAAGTTGTAATTTGTTGGATGCCTGAAATATCTGTAGGATCTCTACACGGATATTTACAAAAGAATCAGTGTAGAAAGACGTGAGAGAGCTACACGGACGTTTACTAGAAAATGTACACGGCTTATTGTTTAAATAACAGTGGAGAAAGCCTTGAGAGAGCTACACGGATATTTAATTAAAGAACCGTGAAGAAAGGTAAGAATTGTACACGGATGTTTGTTTAAATGACCGTGTATATAACCCGTAGGAGCTACACGGATGTTTAATAAAGAGCCGTGTAGAAATGTCGAATTTGTACACGGTTTTTTGTTTAAATGACAGAGTAGAAAGCCTTGAGCGAGCTACACGGACGTTTAATAAAGAGCTGTGTAGAAAGGATATTTTAGGTTTTTTGTTATATAAAAGGCCTTCTCCCCAGCGCCGTTTTGATCAATTTATACTCTCCCCTCTCACAGTTAACAATTGGGTTGAGATGTAGGTTTATCAATTGTTTCAGATCGCAAAATTAGATCGATATGAGCTACTGTTTTGGGAGCTCACAGATGAGCGATCTGGTATAATTGATAACCTACATCTCGAATTCCCATGCGATCGAAGTATTGAAAAAAAAATTATCTCTCTATTCTGATCAATTTTACTGGACGAAGAGTTGGGTGAAGAGTTGGGTGAAGGACCTTCAGAGCCGGATGAAGAGGTGAATGTGACCTTCAGAGCCGGATGAAGAGTCAAATGAAGAGTCGGAGATCATCCGACTCTTCATTCGACTCTTCATCCGGCTCTGACGGTCCTTCATCCACATCTTCCCTTTGCTCTGAAGGTCCTTCATCCAACTTTTTACTCAACTCTTTCTTTAGTAAAACATGTATCTTCATATTACCCTCTGTAAACCCTACTGGCACCAAAAGGAAAGAACCACCCTATTCTAGTCCTTAATGGAAATTTTTAGTTTACAATATGACTTTTTATTCCAACTTTTGTAATGCTTTAATTTTGTATAATTTAGGGTACATGAATTTTTAGTTTAAATGTCTTCCTCTGTTTTGGAAATTGTTTGTTCTGAAAAACATAGGGAAAAAAACTAGCTGACAGAGAAAAAAAAAAAAAAAAAAAACAAATGATACACGGACGTTTAATAAAGAGCCGTGTAGAAACGAGAAATAGTACACGGATTTTTGTTTAATTAACAATGTAGAAAAATAATTTACACGGCTGTTTATATAAAAGTCTGTGTGTCTTTCTACACGGATTTATAGCTAAATATCCGTGAAAACAAAGATACTTGCTCGAAATAATGGAAGGCTAAACCAAAAAAAATAAAACAAAAATTAGGAAAAAAAAAAGAATTCTAAATGTCCGTGAAGAAAATTTATCTTTTATATTACACACGGTTGTTTATATAATTGTCCGTGTATAAAGGTTATCTTTTATAAACGGCTACATATGTAAAAGTCCGTGTAGCTCTCGTAATGCTTTTTTTACACGGATTTATAGATTGTCATCCGTGTAGAAAGGTTATTTTAGGGTTTGGAACTATATAAAAGGCCTTCTTCCGGCGCCGTTTTGATCAATTAATACTTCTCTCTCTCTCTCTGTATTGAATTGGTCTGATTTCTGCGCACAAGGAACGAGGCCGGATCTGAGATATAGCTTGGAAGTTAATTCGCATTCTCCTCTCTATTGCCAAGGTTAGTCATACATATATATATTTCTCCCTTCTTTATCTAATTTTCTGTTACTGATTAATATTGCTTAATTATTTCTGTCAATTATTATTTAATGCTTGATTTGTTAAGATAATGTAAATAATTAGTGTATTGTGGTCCAATAACCGACCTACTGATGCTTTTAGGTCCATGCCCGTTCAAAATTAATCCAATAGGGATTAATTTTGGATAGTCCCCCGTTTGGGACTGCTCTTTGAATATTGTGTCTCATTTAGGATGTGAACACGTATTAGCGGGATTTAATTAGTATTTGAGGAAAGTTCGACAGTATTTCTCCTTATTGCTCCTACGAGTATGTGGTTTTTACGCATACTTGGGGAGTTAAGGAGAAATGCTGCCGAATTTTTCTCAAATACTAATTAAATCCCGCTAATATGTGTTCACATATGAGGCATAATATTCAAAGAGTGGGTTAGGATTGTAAACCGGCCCTTTATAAGCCAAGAATTTGGAACAATATATATGCTGACCACCATATATGTTTAATTGGAATTTTTTTTTTTACTTTAATTTACAGATGGATCGAAGTTGGATGTACGAATTGCGACGTGATAGTGCAGAATACTTGGCTCGCGTTGATGAGTTCCTAAAATTTGCTGAGAGTTATAGAGTGGACAGAAAAGAGAACGACATCTTGTGTCCTTGTAGAGATTGTAAAAATTATATAAGATTTGGGGATTCGGAAGAAATTAGAGCTCATTTGATTTGTCGGGGATTTAAGAAAAACTATACATGTTGGTTTATGCATGGTGAGAAAATTGGGGAATGTAGTGGAACCAATAGAAATTTTGTTTTAGACGAGAATAATGATAATGTAGAAACTGTTGATAATTTTGAATTTGAATGCAACGATGATTTTGAGAATGTCGAAAATTTCGATAATGCTGGGCTTGATTGCAACGAGGATGATGAGGTGGAGATTGATGAAAATGCAGAATACAATTTTACTGAGAATCTAGAGGACATGTTACGTGATGTGGAAGATGAAATTAGTGATAAAAATTTTAAAAAATTTCAGTATCTGTCTAATGAATCTAAAAAGCCGTTATACCCCGGGTGTACCAAATTTACAAAACTATCAGCTGTGTTGAAATTATTGAACTTAAAAGCAGACAACGGTTGGAGCGATAAGAGTTTCACGTCCTTATTAAAGCTTTTACGAGAGATGCTCCCAGATAACAACGAGTTACCCTGTACAATATATCAGGCGAAGAAGCTGATCTGTCCAATGGGTTTGAAGATTGAAAAAATACATGCATGTCCGAATGATTGTGTATTGTACCGTGGTGAGTACGAGGCCATGCATGTTTGTCCTAAATGCAGTGTTTCACGGTATAAACGCAAGGACCAGGACACTGACGATTGTGATGGAGGAAAAAAGGCAAGGCCTCCGGCTAAGGCGGTGTGGTATTTCCCGATAATACCGAGATTCAGACGGTTATTTGCAAATCCCAAAGATGCGAAATTGTTGCGTTGGCATGAAGAAGAGCGCAAAAGAGATGGTAAACTAAGACACCCTGCTGATTCAATTCAATGGAGAAACATTGATAGACATTTCGAAGGATTTGGTGGCGAATCACGGAACCTTAAGTTAGGGGTGAGCACAGACGGAATGAGTCCGTTTGGAAGCATGAGCAGTCAGCACAGCACTTGGCCAGTTCTTATATGCATCTACAATCTTCCTCCTTGGTTGTGCATGAAACGCAGGTACATAATGATGTCATTACTAATCCAAGGACCCAGACAACCCGGAAATGACATAGATGTGTATCTCGCACCATTAATTGAGGACCTCCAGAAATTGTGGAGGGATGGCGTCCGGGTGTGGGACGCGTACGGCAAAGAGCAATTTAATTTGCGGGCCATGGTATTCTGCACCATAAATGATTTCCCTGCGTACGGGAATTTATCGGGTTACACTTGTAAAGGAGCAAAGGCGTGCCCCATCTGTGAAGATGACACGCAGGTGCTGAGGTTGAAAAATTGTAAAAAGAATGTTTTTATGGGGCACCGTAGGTTTCTTCCTGTTAATCACCCATACCGTAAGAAGAAGAAGGTATTCAACGGGAAAATTGAGCTTGGAGTGGCACGTCGTCCGTTAGATGGGAAGAATGTCTTCATGCGGGTTAAAAACCTTGCTGTTGTTTTTGGAAAACGTGCCAAACCACCACCGAAAGATATTTGGAAAAAGAAGTCCATATTTTGGGAGCTACCATACTGGGAATATTTAGAAGTGAGACATTGCCTAGATGTTATGCATGTTGAAAAAAATGTCTGTGACAGTTTGATTGGCACATTATTGAACATTTCGGGGAAGACGAAAGACGGTCTTAAAGTTCGAGAAGACATGAAATTAATGGAAATACGACCCGAGCTTGCACCGCAGGATAAAGGGAAGCAAAAGGCATACCTCCCCCCCGCAATGTGCACAATGTCGAAGATTGAGAAAACGAGCTTTTGTAAGTGCCTTCATAGTATTAAAGTCCCATCAGGGTATTCTTCGAATATTAAGAAGCTGGTGTCGATGAAGGACCTGAAATTGATTGGTCCGAAATCCCACGACTGTCATGTTTTAATGACACATATGATTCCTGTTGCAATTCGGGGAATTTTACCGAAGCCCGTGTGGCAAACCATTACGAAGCTTTGTTTTTTCTTCAATGCAATTAATTCCAAGGTGATAGACCCGCTCAAATTGGACGCTTTGCAGAAGGAGGTCGTCGTTACCCTTTGCCATCTTGAGATGTATTTTCCGCCATCTTTTTTCGATGTTATGGTTCACCTTGTTGTTCATCTCGTGAGGGAAATTCAGATCTGTGGTCCCGCGTTCCTGCGGTACATGTATCCATTCGAGAGATTCATGGGTATTTTGAAAAGTTACGTAAGGAACCGACATCGCCCCGAAGGTAGCATTGTGGAGGGATATTCCACAGAAGAGGTAATTGAGTTTTGCACCAACTACATGACCGGTGTGGGTCCTATTGGCGTTCCAAAATCTCGATACGAGGGAAGGCTACAAGGAGTAGGGACAATAGGGTTGAAAGCCATAGTTGCTGATAACGATGACCTGCGAAAGGCACATTTTATTGTACTGCAGCACATGGCTGATGTTGCTCCATATATAGATGAGCACATGACGATCCTTCGACAACAGAACTACACGAGAAGTCAGAAGTGGCTTACTAACGAGCATAACCGTTCTTTTATAGGATGGATGAAAGACAGAGTGAAATCACACCCCGAAATGTCCCCCGTAAATGAAACTGTTAGATTGCTGGGCGAAGGACCCCAAATGGTTGTTAGAACATTCCAAGCATACGAGATTAACGGATATACATTTTACACTAAATTACAGTGTGATAAGAGCACGATGCAAAATAGTGGGGTGACGTTGGTGGCGACGTCCCAAGAATTCAGTAGATCGGGGGATGCCCGGCCTGTAATAGCTTCAAAGTCTTATTACGGCGTTATTGAAGAAATTTGGGAGCTCGTTTACAATCCTCACCTTAGCATTCCCTTGTTTCGGTGCCAATGGGTCGAAGACCGGGGTGTTAAAGTTGATAACGACGGGTTCACCCTCGTTGATTTTGACAAAGTCGGGTATGTGGATGATCCGTTCATACTTGCCAAGCAAGCCACCCAAGTCTTTTATGTCACTGACCCGAGTGATGATAGGTGGAGTGTCGTCCTATCCGGAAAAAGAAGGATTGTTGGGGTAGAAAACGTCACCGACGAAGAAGAGTACGACCAGTTCGAAGAGATACCTCAATTTTGTACCGATGTGCAAGCTGAGATAGCAACAATTGCAGAACAAGACGAAGCAAATTACATGAGATCTGACCACAATGAAGGATTATGGGAAGATGTTCAAACAGTGGAAAAAAAGAGAAAAAGGAAAAAAAAATCCAATGTATAATATTTACTCCTTTTAAACTTGAAAATTTTAATATTTCTTATTTGGAAAAAAAAAATTCAATGCATAATATATATTTCTTTTATAATATTTCAGAGAGCCCAATGAAGCTAAAGACTCAAGGCCGGTTTATCTCTGGATATTTCTGTCTCATTGTAATGTTTTTATTTCGTTTCTAATATTTATTTGTTGCATCAGGAGCAAGAACCAGATAGATTATTTTAGATATGTGGGCAGAGTGGTTTTTGTATTCATTTTTTATATAATTTAGTGTAGGTTTTTTTGTATAATTTAGTGTAGGTTTTTTTGTATTAATTTTTGATATAATCTAGACATGAATTTTTGTATAATTTCTGTTATAATTTAATTAGTACGTGAAACACCCATCTTTCTAAGAATAATTTTTAATTTCATTAGAAATTCAAAGGGAGCAACACGGACATTTAATTAAACATCCGTGTACAAATACATTTATACGTTTCATAAAATGTCTGTGTAGAAATTCAAAGGGAGCTACACGGATATTTCATTACACATCCGTGTAGGAAGGTATTTTTTCCCCTAAAATTATTCTCAAAGAAAAAGTAATCGAAACGGGGGAGTGATTGTTTGAATTCGTTTTCGTCTTTTCAGAATTAAAAAGATAAGGCAACTTCTCGAATTAAACGTTTTCTTTAGTTGGACACGGACGTTTAACTAAAAATTCGTGTAAGAAAAGTTTTCTCTACGGTCGTTTAATTTTCAATAGTTTTTTGGCCTTCTAAGAAACGTACACGGGCGTTTAATGAATAATCCGTGTACAAAAGGTTTCCTACACGGATATTTAATTAAACGCCCGTGTAGAAATTGAAATAATTCAAATTACATTATTCTTGAAATACTTTACTTGAACAACAGTGACTAAATTGCATGTTATTTTGAAATATTTTGTTGTAAAAAATATTTTGAAATAATTACTTGAACAGAAGGTATTTTTTTTCCGAAAAATTATTCTATGGTTGTTTTGTAAATTTGTAAACCCAGATAAGGTCATATCAAGTAAAATGTTCATTTATGTTTTCAAATCGGATTATTTAGAGAGCATTAGGCATTCTATGATATTATTTAGACAGATTATTTAAGTTAATTTTAAATAATTTACTTTTTAGTGATTATCCATGAATTAATTATTTGTTGGTTGTTTTGTACTGCTAATTCATATCTATAACAGTATTTATTTAGATAGCATGAAGTATTTAACAAAATAGTTAAACGGAAAGAAAACAAAATGCTGATTAAATTAAGAACAAAAATATATTACATCAAAACAAAACGAAAAAAAAAAAGCTAACTTAATGAAACACTCCTTCACTGGCCTGGCTGGATTGCTCCTTGGCCTGACCCCCTCCTTTTAATCCAGGGTCTCTTTGGCCTGATCCAGGGATTGCCCCTCCTTTTGTAGGGCTTTGGTGGTGGGTGCTCCCTTGGGCTTCGTCGTGGCACATTTGAGGGCGGCCATGGCCATGTCCTCCTGTAGTTGGGAGGAGGCATTTCATAGCCGGGAGGGACTTCGGGAGCATCCTCGGGAATGACATAGCCGGGGGGCAATGGCCATGGCACATTTGCGTCTTCTTCCGGTGGCACCGAAGCGGCCATTTCTTCTTCCAAATTCTCAGAGAAAAGTAATCGAAAAGGGGGAGTTTCTCAGATTATATTGAATTTTGAAGTCGTTTCGTCTTCTTAATTAAAAAGATAAGGCAACTTCTCGACTTCCGTGTACAAAAGGCTTTTGAAGGTCCTTTAATTTTGAATTTCGTCTTACAAGAATCATACACGGTCGTTTAATTAAAAATACGTGTACAAATGGCTTTTAACACGGTCGTTTAATTTTCAAGAGTTGTTTCGCCTTATAAGCAACGTACACGGGCGTTTAATAAAAAATCCGTGTACAAAATGTTTTCTACACGGTTATTTATTTAAACGCCCGTGTAGAAATTGAAATATTTATTTGCATTTATTATTAAGTTCTGCTAGATACTCGAAGATATAAAATAATTTTCAAGCTAAATAAAACTGAAATCAGGTTCCTTTTTATATTTTGGAATTTCCATTTTGAAAAATATGGAATTTGAAAAATATGAAACTTTGGAATTTGAAAAAATTAATCTAGAAAACCATATGTAGGCGCGCATTTCATAATTTCGCGTAACCTAATTATACACGGGTGTTTAATTAAACGTGTAGCTCTCTTACGTTTCTACACGGGTGTTTATTTAAATGTCCGTGTATATTTAGTTTACGCGAAATAAAGTGCGCGCCTCGTCTCTGTCGCTCGATATCTTTTCAAAATCTCCTCGTCTCCCCTAAAACCTAAACCCCCTAGTCTCCTATCTCTTTCTGTGGTGCTGCCATCGTTCTCTCTCTCGGTGCTAGCTCGGTCTCCTCTGTCGCTCTCCTCTGAACTCGCCAATTGAATCTCTAAGCTCCTCTCGCGCGGTTGCTGTTCTGTCCTTGAAAGGCTCTCTCTCTCTCTCTAAGTTGCAATGCTCCCTGTATCTTGGTTAAATCAAAACCCTTATCTCTGATTGTATTTTGGTTAAGTGAAAAGTTTCCTCAACTGACCTATTCTGGTGACATGGACACCTAATTAATGTTACAGGGACTAAATTGCAAAACCAACACTATGATTTAACAAAGGACCCAACAACACATAAGTTAGACCTAAATTTTACATTTCATAGCATTTGTAATAATGTTTCTTTTTTGTAGAAAGAACCATGTCACAGCCAGGTGAGAATGCAGATATGATTTTGGAAACAGTGGAACCGCAGGTAGATATAATAGTGGAAGAAGAGGACCAGCAGTCTCAGACAGAAAAGAGGAAAAGAGGTCCGACAATGTGCACGAAGACCTCAGAGGCTAAGGATTTGCAAATCGAGTTCGACAAAACCGGGTGTCCGAAGGGTCCACGTAGGGCAGAGTACACAAATTGGTGTAACAATTTGGTGAAGCAGAAGGCATCTATCTTGGTTGAGAGGTGGGACAAATTCGATGACGAAGATAAGAACGAATGGTGGAACATTGTGAAGGTAAAAAAAAAAAACTGTACATGCATTATATATTCAGTTTTCGTATTCTGTTTGTTATTTCTTTTTTTTGTTGGATACAAGTTTTCTAGCATGTCTTAACCTTTGGTATATTTCTAGGGGTGTAGGTGATAATTCTTGCTTTGTAGGACTATATCCCAAATTCTATCATTTAGCAGTTATATATACAGAGAAAAATTCAAAACCAAATATATATTACCTGCTGAATGAAATTAATCAATGTAGCTAGTGTAGTGCACCATGCTTGAACTGGGTACCGCCACCAGGAAAGGTAAGGTAATCGCCAGACACCTTGACCCAATTCTGGTGCCCTACACTATTATCATGACAGATAGCAAAATCAGCAAAGAAATATCACTAACAAACTCAGCTAAATACAACACATTATTTCACTTTGATTTGGTCATAAAGGTTAGATTGCATGTAGGTAGTGACATAGGTTGTGCCCCAAAGTTCCCTAATATACAGAAAACAATTTGGTAGAGCAAGTGAAACACAAATTATTTTCAAGCTACTTATTCCCCGTACTTTGGTTAAGTGCAAGTTATATATGTCTATACCTGACCTGAAAACTTGAATGAACTTACATGCAGTAATTTTGTTGTCAATCATGCAGGCTCATTGGAACATCCAGGATGACGACCCAAAGTCCGCGAAAAAGAAAAAGACTCTGAGGAAAATGAATGAAGCTTGGAAGCAATTCAAGAGCACGTTGAAGACGGTTTTCATGGAGGAAGGGAGAAATCCGGTAGGCTACTATAAATGGCTGAAACAAGAGGACTGGGAGGCGTTTCAAGCTTTGAAGTCCACAGAAGAGTTCAAGGTATATAAATTCAGCCAATTAACTTTCTCTCTGTTCTTTCTCGATATGTACTTATCTTCCTTAAACTAGCTAATTGATATGCCTTGATGTGTGAAGGTAAAAAGTGACGAGGGCAGGAGGATCGCGAAATTGAACAAGTACCCGCACAAATTAGGGTCAGGTGGTTACGAGGGTAAGTCGGCCGAATGGGCTAAGGTACTGGACCAAAACAAACATTCTGACTCACCTGTGGTTAGGATCCAAAATCCTAGGGCCCAATGCTGGCTCATGGGAAGATCTGAGGTAACCGCTGACGGGACGATAGTACTCCCAAGTGACGTGCAACCCGTGGC
Source organism: Carex kokanica (assembly GCA_025461125.1). Classification (NCBI taxonomy): domain Eukaryota; kingdom Viridiplantae; phylum Streptophyta; class Magnoliopsida; order Poales; family Cyperaceae; genus Carex; species Carex kokanica. Next base: position 380,606 of record JAJGRX010000985.1, on the reverse strand, counting down.
TCAGAAAATGGTAAGAGTCTTTGTGGTAACTTCGTGTACATTACTTTGTCTTTTGCTATAACTAATTTTTTTTTAAACAGTTGGATGTGGAGGAGGAGGTAAATTCGGGCTCCATGACTGTCGAAAGAGTGGATGATTCCTTGTCCGCAGCGCTCGGGACTAAAGAACACACGGGTCGAGTTAGGGGTGTCTCGGTCTACTGTGGCTGGAAGGATGTATACGACGGACCAAAACCAAAAAGAAGACCGCGTGCCAAAGTTAGCACGGAAGAGATGGAATCAAGGTTGGCGCAGGTACGCCAGGAGGTATGCGAGGAGTTCAGAACGGAGTACGATGGAAGGATTGCTGAATTCGAATCAAGGTGGATCAACCAAATTACATCTCTGACGCAGCAATCCGAGCAACAACCTCCCGTTTCGCCGGGATTTCGGCGAAGCAGTCAAGCATCCGGGACCGAAGTTCTGGGCGTGTTGGACAATCTACAGGTAATCACTACTTGTTCATAATCTACCTGTAATTGTGACTTGTTCATTAACTAATTTCTGATAATTATTAATTGCAGGAGGCCACATCATGCGACCTCGTCATGTGGCACGACAAAACTCCTCTGACCCTTGCTAAGGGTATTGTACATCCTCCAGCCGGTTCTCAGCTAAGGCCCAACCACCTCCCCATAACGGTTGACATGATTGTGGCCGATTGGGCTGCCCGCATACCTCTTCCTGTCCCTACCGACGGCATGGTGGTGCTTGATGATGCCCGTAGACATATCATCCAATTTCCCAAGTGTCAGATTATTTTGGATCAGGTAATCTCTAAATAAAACACGGATATCTTATGTTACGTTCAAATGATTATTTTGAAATACTTGAAAAAAGGTTCAAAATCTGATACAGACCCGAAGAGGCGTTGGAAACGCTGCGGACGAAGCTTTGTCACCGGTACGGCGAGGCTTGGAAGTAGTAGTCGGGGCTGATGCGCAAGAATCTCCTGCTGCGCCAGCGGCGGCACCAGCGGAAGCGCCAGCAAATGCGCCAGCGGCTGCGCCAGAGGCTGCGCCAGCGGATGCGCCAGCGGATGCCCCAGTAGACCGTACGGGGCTCTCTGAAAAAGAGGTTAGCCGTTTGCCCGAGGATTTGCGGAATCTCCACGCCTGCCTGGTTAAGGCACCAGATGATATGGAGGACGTAATTTTTGAAATCCCCCCCGAGGTTCTCCTACACAAAGGCAGGACGGTCGTGCTGCCTTTCAAAGAATTCAAGGACTTTCTACATGCCTCATCAAGCGATAAATGGCTCGATGTGGGAGTCCTCACCGTTTTCGTCATGTTAGTGACCAAAAAATCATATATATCATGTGTATAGCACTCAAATATATATTCTAATGTGAAATGATGATTTTTCAGGATGATACAACGAAAACAGTCTGTGGCTTGTGGGAAAGATAGGGTGAACTCCTGTGCATTCTTGGACCCCGCTTTTACTAGTGGTACGATGGTGAAATATCAGGAGAAAGATACTGTCCAGTACATGCGTTCAGCGATGCATAAGGCTCTTTCGGAGAATAAGAAATTTATTCTCGTGCCATACCACCAGAGTGGCCACTGGTGTTTGATTGTGATTGTACCACTTGAGAATTTGGTTTTCCTCATGGATTCTTCACATCCCGGACCGGGCATCATTCCTCAGCAATCCAAAAGGATCTGCATTCCAATAAGAAAGTAAGCAATCGTAATTCACTTGGTTTGATTTTTTCCCAATTACATATAACAAATTGTGGAATTGCTAATTACATTCACTCAATTTTGTAAGGGCTTTTCTGCAATATCTTAAAGATGGAGGAATGCAAAGCACGATTCCGAAGCGTAAAAATAAGTTGTGTTTCAGGTGGCAGCCGGTGAGCACATGCACTATAATTTTTATAATTTCATATTTTTTTGTTCAAAAATTAATTGTCATTCTAACATAGGCCGCTAAATGAAAATTTCAGTGCCCGCAACAGTTTCAGGGTTGGGAATGCGGTTATTACACGATGATTTTTATGTATCACTTTGTTGAACGCTTACAATTTGATTGGCCAAATTATCCGGTATGTAATTCATATGTTTGCCTTGACTTGTCCATATAATTAATATTGATTTCCTCTAATATTTTATTCTACTAAATTTGTTTTATTAGTTGCATTGTTATAATTACAATATTTATTTTTATAAAGCAAAACAGAGATGCAGTTGTTATATTGTATTTTTCTAATAACCTACATATTTTGAATTTTTGGCAGCATAAATCGAACGAGAAGGCAGGGCATTACAGCAATGAAGATATAGATTATTTTAGATGTATGTGGGCAAAGTGGTTTCAAAATGAATTTTGTAAACCAGAATATGGATTTGTATAATTTTGTGTGCATGAATTTTTGATATATTTAGTGTACATGAATTTTGTTTAGGGGTTGTATTCTGATATATTGGAAATTCTTTGTTTGGAATTGATTTTTAATGGCTAGCAAACTGGAGGCTAGCCAAAACAAAAAATAAAAATTGAAAAAAAATATAACCATTCTACACGGATGTTTCACAAAAGTCCGTGTGGAAAGCCAAATAAAGAGCAAATAAAAATATAAGATAGCTACACGGCTGCTTATGTAATGATCCGTGTAGAAATAGTTATTCTACACGGATATTTTGATAGACATCCGTGTAGAAACATGATCGTACACGGCCTTTTAGTTAAATATCCGTGTATAGATCTCAACTAATGTACACGGTTGTTTATGTAATGAGCCGTGCAGAATAACTATGTCGACACGGATATTAACCTAAAAGTCCGTGTAGACAGAGACATCGTACACGGTTGTTTATGTAGTGATCCGTGTAGCTCGGCTTTGGAGAGCGCCACTTGGCAAGGAATTGGACACGGTTGTTTATGTAGTGATCCGTGTAGCTCGGCTTTGGAGAGCGCCACTTGGCAAGGAATTGGACACGGTTAATTATGTAGTGATCCGTGTAGCTCGGCTTTGGAGAGCGCCACTTGGCAAGGAATTGGACACGGTTAATTATGTACTGATCCGTGTAGCTCGGGTTTGGAGACCGCCACTTGGCAAGGAATTGACCACGGTTGTTTATGTAATGATCCGTGTAGCTCTCAGGAATTGCACACGGTTAAATATCCGTGTATAATTTATTCAGGGGATTATACACCCTCGCACTCCACATGGCAGGAAATCCGTGTAGCTCCCCTGTTTATGTCCGTGTACAATGACCATTTCTGTAGTATGCAATGATGAAGAACTTGCTGTGCATATATAAACCCCTCCGTTATTTGACGACCCTTCACAAAACCTGTTTGGGCTATATCCACAATTTTATATACATGTTGCTGCACTCTATTTGCAAGTATCTTTGAAAACATTTTCTGAATAGCGTGTATCAAGCTGATTGGTCGATAATCCTCTGGTCTCACCGCATGCTCCTTTTGGGTATGAGTACTATATAAGAAGTGTTTAGAGGCTTTAGAGAAATACCTTCATGAATCACTTTTTTAAACACTTGATGTATATCTTCTATGAGGATGTCACAAAATCTTTTGAAAAATTCTCCCGTGAATCCATCTGGACCCGGGCTTTTATTTAACGGCCATTGTTGAATGACATCCTTGATTTCCTAGATTGATATCTCTTGTGCTAAGTGCTATAACTCATGCTGATTCGGGTACAATTTTGCCCAGCAGATATCCGGTGTTAAGGTTGATTCGGCCCCCATTAATTTGATGAAGTGCATGAAGAAAGCTTGTGCTTTTGCCCTTTGATCAGTATACTGATCTCCATTGTACTCAATCTGAGACACTGTATTAATTCTCTTAGCATTTGATGCAAAAGAATGGAAATATTTCGTTCCCTTGTCCCCATTTAATTCCCACTTAGTTTTTGCTCTCTGCCTCCATAAATCCTCCTCATAAACCGCCAACTCGATATATCTTTTCTTGATTAAAACTGTTATCAACTTTTCCAAATTTGTCGCTGATCTGGTCTCTTTAACACCATCCATCCATCCCAAGAAATTCCTACAAATTTTAATTTGTTCCTTTATTGTCCCTGTTCTTTCATTTGCCCATTCTTTAATGCCTTGCTGTAGTTTTTTTATCTTCATGCTTAATTGCTCCGGATCTGTAGCAGTTCCTTCGGATTGCCATGATTGCCTAACCACTCCTTCTAATTCATCAAACCTTAACCAAAGATTTTCAAATCTGAAAAAATTAGTCTTCATGAAATCTGTCTTTGCCGTGTAGAGAATAGGACAGTGGTCCGAAGAAGTATTTGGCAGAGCCTTTTGAGTTGAATTTGGGTACATGATATTCCATTCCGTTGAGACTAGAAAACGATCTAACCTTGCCATGATTGCTTGTTCCTGCCCATTTGACCATGTAAACTGTCGACCATGTAGTGTTGTATTTAGTAATCCAAGTGAAGAAATGAAATTTGAGAACTGTAAAGGCAACCTCCAATTATGGCTGCTTGGATGACTTCTGTCTTCTTCAAGTGTAAGGTTAAAGTCTCCACATAAAACATATGGATCATTGTCAGATGGCTTTGCTGCAATTAATTCTTGAAAAAAATGTCTCCGGTTGCCACCTATTGATGGTCCATACACTCCTGTCAACCAAAACTTTGCTGCATCCCCATTCCTTTGCAGCAAGACAGATATAGAGTGCTGCCCAATTGTTGTTTGCAATATTGAGAATTTCCTAGACTGAACCGCCAAAATAATACCTCCTCTTGTGCCAATTGAGTCTAAAACCCGATATGTATCAAGTCTGTACCCACAAATTTCTCTAACAATCTGTTCTGAGATGTGTTGCAACTTCGTTTCCTGTAAAACCACCGCATCAGAATTCTCTAATATTATTGTTTGTCTCATCGCCAATCTCTTGTTACGCATATTAAGTCCCCGAACATTCCAATTGAGAAAATTGTATTGCTGTGTATAATTCATGAGAACTTGAGATAACAACAACAAAAAAGTAAAAACTTCTCATTAATACTCTCTTTGGCTTTGGTGCTAGCGCTAAGTAATAGAAATTGAAAAACTAAATGTGAAAATTTGCTTGAAAACCCACCTATGTCTACTGACCTTCTCAAAGCAGCACCAAAAGGCAGCATGGATCATTTACTACAACTCTGAATTGAACAAATTTTACTGTCTAGTCGTAATTAAGTCTCGATTTTTTTATTTTAGGTTAACAAATCAAGGCATGCTATTATATATTTTGTTGCCCCTTGATTGTACTGGGTAAATTTGAGATACAGAACATGATACTGTCCTTAATGTACAGTCAATAATTCTATCCCAATTGCCCCTCCAGCCTCCGATCCATATGATTCATATAACTACGTCTTTATATTAATAAAATTGTGCTCTAATAAATCTACCAATGATCATATTTCAGCATTTTAAAATTATGTTAAGCTGCTGTTCAGCTGAGCAGAAACTACCAATGACCATCTGTTGCAAAATTTAGCTTGAGCAGAAACTGTTCAGCTGCTGTTTATATTCTTTTGGTACTAAAATCTAGATCCTAAAAATTTGTAGCTATTCTGAAAACATATTTTCTAACTGTTATTTCCATTGAGACTCTTGTTCCTAAAATTGATACAATCGATCCCTAATACCCTGTTCTTCACCAAACAGATGCAGCAAATTACAAGAAATAAGCTACGGAACATAATTTTTAGATGTATGATATAATTTCTTCAATACAAAATCGGATTATATATCCAATCACCTCCCTGGTTGATGGAGAAAAATCGAGTATCGATTGGATCATGAATTAATTGTTACCTATAATATATGAATTTAAGAAAGGAAGAGAGAGAAAGATAGCCCAAAATTGGTTGAAGTTCAAATCCAACAAGTCAAGTGTTTCAAGAAAAAACGTGGCCCAAAATCTATTAAAGCCCAAACCCACTTGTAAATAAAATGGAAAACCATGTTACGCCAAGTCATTCCAGCTCCGTACAGAGAAGAAAAGAGAAGATAAAAATTGCACAGGTAGAGACAAATTATGAGCATAGGTAGAGAAGAAAAATGGTAATTAACGAGAAGGGAGAAACTGCATAGAAGTAGAACCAGGTCGTAATTTCAAAAGACCCCGGATTATTTACTTACTCCGAATAGTCCAAAACAGTACAATTATTACTAATCCTACGGGCTTTGTATAGAAAGTTTAAACTCTTTATCGTTTGCGGTTTGCCCCCTAATAAATTTCAAAATATTATTCTTTCCTTCTTTGCTTGTAAATATTTTTTTGTCGTATTATTATATGAGTAGGGTTTAAATGCCCCATTGGTTTTTTCCCCCTTCGTGCCCAACATTATTATCTCTATTTTCAAAGTTTAAATAATTGATCTGAACCGTTCAACATGATCTTCATACTAAAATGTACATGGATAATAAATTTTAGAATTTTTAGTATTTTTTTACTAATTGCACAGAGAGGTACAAAATTATTATTTTTGAATGGTCCAGAATTTTCTAAAAATAGTGATTTTGTACCTATCTTAAAAAATAGCAAAAAAAAAATTCAATAAATCTAAAATTTTGTATCGAAGCACATTTTGATATGAATATCATATTGAGCGGTTCGGATGAACTGCTTAAACTTTGAAAATAGAGATAACGATGTTGGGGCATGATGGAGCATAAAACTAATGGGGCATTTTAATACTACTCTTATTATATTACGTTGTAAAGTAATGTTGTTCTTTTTAAGTTCATTGCAAGAAGAGCACAACAACATTAGAACAAATATTTAAGCAAACCAACGAGACCAAGGCGTCTGAAGTTACAATTGTATTGATTCATGTTAGTGTACTCTATTCTCATACCATCAGGGTCACTATAAAACAATATATAATCCCGTTCACCTCATAGTCATGAATTTTGCATCTTAATTAACTTAATCAGAGTATTGCTATAAACTGTGCGTTCACATAGTTGTTTGTATCGAGTATTTCATAAAACAATCATTTTCTTACCAGTCTTAGATTATGCAAACGGCGTATTATACTCTTATAGAAAATATATATATAATTATGGTACCCAATTGGAATTATTTAAACAAGAGTCACATATTTCAGTACAAATTGCAACTCTACACTTTTATATCTAAAAACAAATTGCTGCTGCTTTTGAATATTAAATAACGACAACAGATACAAATGTATAATAATAAATTGTGTGCAATAATTTGGTTTAAAAAATTATGCAAAACAGATTATAGTACATAAAGTGCAATACTGTTAAGCAATCCAATCAACGTTCAATGACTTGTTTCAGATCATTGAAACAGAAGAATACAACTTTTTAGTGGAAAAACTTCTGCCACTCCATTAATATTGGATGAATTCAAAGTTTTCGTTAAAAAAAAAGAACAATATTTGCTCCTTTATCATTGGCAACATGAAGGTCTTCAAACAAGTGGAAGCAAAAGATCAAACATAAAAGCCTCTGCTTACGCTGTCTTGCTGATGCAAGCAGATTAAGTTCTTCTGTGATATCTTTCGAAAAGCATGGCAATGCAAAATCAAATTTGAAATTGTCTCTTCATTACGAAAACATGTGCCACAATATATCATTTCGTCTGATCTTGATCTCCAACAAAAAATCGTCTTACCATAATATTTAAAATTGGAGAAGAATTGAAATATCTTAGTTTTTAAAACTTTAGTAATTTAATATTTCAAACTCAAATATCAAAATAAAATGGTTCAATATGAAATATTTATTATTTTCTTTATGCATATAGAAAATACTCCAATATTTCGATTTTATTTTAATTGACATCAAATTCTTGCAAAAATACACTGATATTGACAATTTTGGGATGTTAATTTTTCAATATATTGATTAACATAAAAATAAAATTTAAAAAAGTATTTTTTATTTGCATCTATAGAAAAATGATATAGATCACACTATTCTTAGAATTTTTATTATTAGAAAAAAAATTTTACAATTTTTATTATTAGAATATTAAAAAAGCGACATGTTGGAGACAAAAAATTAGGACATTCAAACCTTCTTCCTAACAATTATACAAAACAAATCAAAGTGCATAAAATATATAACTTTTAGGCAATACAATCAGCTTTCCAAATGTAGAATTAGGAAAAAAAATAATGGAAAAACTTCAGCCATACGATTCAAAGCTTTCATTAAAAAGAAAAAAAAAAACAATTTTCTTTGACTAAAATCAACGCCTCGTGTAAGAAATTGGAGGTTTAAAATTCGAATAAATTTTTTTTTATGGATATTCTTGCTTTCTATTTTTATAGTTAGATAACTATATATAGGAATTTCTATCTAATTAGAATTCCTTAAAGAAACAAAATGAAAAAATGATTTCGACCCATATATTCATCAAATGTGGTATCATGAAGGCGTTAACACAAGTTGTAGCAAGAGATCAAAAGGAGAAGCCTCTGCTTACGCTGTACTGCTGTTGAAATCACATGAAGTTCTTCTGTTCCATCCTCCGAGAAGTACGGCAATACAAAATTCAATTTTAACTTGACTCTCCTTTATGAAATATATACCACACGATCAGGCATACAGAGCACGCATTGGCAAAGTTGCAAGAGAAAAAATGACCAATAATTGAATCCAACTATGCTGGTGGAACTGGAACCCGCCCATGTGCTCTTTCTAGGTCGACACTCGACACTATCTGCTATAGACCTATAGTGCTAATGTGCTATGCTACTTGACTGATTGACTCCCAGGGAGCCTGAATTGTGATAGAATTTAGGGGTAATTTCATGTATCCCCTCAAAAACTTCAATATTACGTATTTTCCCCTCTAAAATTTGAAATTACATATTTCTCCTTCTAAACTTTCAAAGTCACAAATTTACCCATTTAATCAATAAAATATATTTAATATATTTAAAAATACTTAAATAATATTATTTCGGATTCTAAATTTTTTTCAGACCATTATACCCCTTCCTCCTTCCAATCTCGTTCTTTCTCTTCAATTCATGTGCGTCTCACACCGTCCCCACCTATGGATCGGAGCAATGCGGCGAGCTCCAGCTGCGTCAGGCTGCCGCACCATCCATGTCGAATCGGCGAAAGATGTCACGCAGCTGTTTCAATCCATAGGTGGGGACGGTGTGAGACGCTCATGAATTAAAGAGAAAGAACTAGATTGGAAGGAGGAAGGGTATAATGGTCTGAAAAAAAAATTAGAATCCGAAATAATATTATTTATGTATTTTATTAAATATATTTTATTGATTAAATGGGTAAATTTGTGAGTTTGGAAAGTTTAGAAGGGAAAATATGTCACACCCCGCAGCCACGGGTCGCGACAGTTCCCTGCCATAAACATACAACGCCGTGTATGTTTACAAGGCAATTAACCGTTCAATCAGAAAATGTACAATTAATGAATATCAAACACGTCTCTATGTATATATATATATAAATCCATATATAAGGTTATACAGTCTGGTCAAATATCATACAACAAAAGTATCACGCACAGATACTAACCATCAGGCCTAACCCTAACTATACAATAAAAGGGTAGATTAGGCCACACAGAGGCAACTACCAAGGGCCTATAGCTCGCGTGCCTCTCCGGAACCCGACGCCCCAGATCCTGTAAAATAACCCAAGAGTGGGGGTGAGAATAAATTCCCAGTGCGAAATTTGCCACAGTTTAGATTATTGGACTTGCAATCAAAATTTATATTCAGAAATGAAACCATACAAAAGCAATTCGTACAGATGCATATTCGTAAATAAAACAAGTGCATATGATTGACAACAATTTACCAAATGAAACACAAATTACGGAATTTCCAAGATGAATCTCAAACACACATGTTTCTGGCTTAACTCATTTTATTACAGCTGGTAGCGCCTACGGATGTCCCACCGAGCTGGACCCTTTATCCAACCCACATCTGTAGGGTTACTGACACCTATAGATGGCCCACCAGCTGGACCCTTTATCTGACACCCATCCGCAGTGCTTTGGCTTAACCATTAACTAAGGTCTGGTTCATAGTCAGATAAAAATTCGTATGCATTAAACTCAGAATCGTTCATTCGCAAGGCGTCAAACCAAACTGTCATTCCTGTCCCAGACTGGATATGACCTCATTTCATCGTTTCCTCACAGTCACCCAAAGTCTCCGTCACGATCAGTCATTGCCCAGCATTGCTGATCTTAATCAATCACCGCCCAGCAGTGATTAATTATACTCATATGCGCACATGGTTTCGAGTCATCGCCCAGCGTTGATTTCGAAACATTACCGACCATCCTAGATAGTCATAAATTGTTGGGGACTTTCGACCGTAGTTCCAAAACAAAAACACACAAACAAACGATATACCATTCAACATGCAAATATAACTGTGATATTCATTATGGACCAAAATGGGGTTATTGCGGCTCACAACTTAGTTACCAGACAATTTCCAGCTCCTGTTGGCATTTTTCAGGCTCTCATTGCGGCCCGCAATGGATGTGGTTGCGGCCCGCAACAAAGCATTCAGAGGGATTTTTGAATTCTACTCTATTCATTGCGGCCCGCAATGGATTCATTGCGGCCCGCAACAAAGTATTCAGAGACTATACTTTATTCTGCTACATTCATTGCGGCCCGCAATGAATTCATTGCGGCCCGCAACAAAGCATTCAGAGAGTTGTCAGCCTGCAATTTTAAGCTACGCTGTTGATTGCGGTCCGTAATAGGAATTGTTGCGGCCCGCAATAAGGCGATTTCAGTACATATCAGTTCTAATTTAATACGGTTATGCATATGATTCAAACAATTCGATTATGCAATCAATCAAGCAGTTCAACATGACAATTGGAAGCAGTTTAATTCATGAATCTAAATTATCAAACAAGTCCAAGAATCCCGCACCTGCTGGCAATAGGCGTACCGCGTGACTATCGATCAGGCGCCTCGGAATGCCTCGCAAACCTTTGCTCAACCGAGCCTACACCTACATCACGTATACCATCTCAATTTAGGTCTCATCCCTGTACTGGTTCGCTATTCTGGTTTACGCATCAATTCGATTGGCCGGTTGGTGTAACCCTAACTTGGTCGAAACCTCAATTTAACCATTACACGTTCTAACCTTTCCCGATCAAGCGGTAACCCTACCGAGGACAAGTCTAGTCGGTCGGATTAACCTAATCAATCAATGCCGCGTTTCAATTCGGAATTGGGTATCAAAACCCTAGAATTGGGAAATCCAAATTGGGAGACAAAATCACAGGGAAAATCGGTAAACGAGAGATGGGAAGCTCAAAGGAGTTAGGGTTCGATCAATTCTAACATTAATCTCGGGTTTAAAACGAACAACCCGCGGATTCGAGAAATCTCGGATTTTCAAACGAAGAAGGAAAAAGAACAATTACCGACGGGATGGCTAGGAGAGATCTACGGCTGCCTTCTCGGTTTCAACCTCGGTTTCCCGGACGGTGGCGCAATCCGACGGGATTTCGGAGCTCTCTCTCTCTTTTCTTCTCTCTCTCTCTCTCTTTCTCTTTCTTTCTCTTTCTTTCTCGTTGGCAGGCCACACACAAGGGAGAAGGGAGAGGGGAAAAGGGTTTTATCAAGAGGGTGCTTCGCGATTCGTGCTAGGATGGATCAATGGTCCGAATAATTCTAAAATTCAATATAAACCCATTTAACGTGTTTTATTTTCCCATTTCGCACTCGTCGATCAAATTTCAATTCCGTTTTAACCATTCTAAATTAACAAATGATTTAAATTTTATTATAAAATTTTCTTAACGTGACAAAATATGTAATTTCAAAGTTTAGAGGGGGAAATACGTAATATTGAAGGTTTTGAGGGGATATATGAAATTCCCCCTAGAATTTAATGTGCGCGAGTTGAATGATTCAATCCAGTGCAATATTTGAGTTGTCAGTTTGTTTGACACGAATCTCAAAACGGACTCCTGGCCTATATCTAAATAGATACCGAATTTCAATCGCTTGGTCAGGAGTTTGCCAATGCTTATTGTACTTGGTCTGGTACCTAGGAGGATACGGTTTCGGAGTTGAACCCACGTACGTGTTGTACATGCATTTTTCTACTGAACGATATATTTTTGAACATCTTTATTTTTTTTAATTATATTTAATAAATAAATTGTTCATAATATTTAGTTAAATATTACAAGTAAATAGTTAATAATTAGAGAACTGCAAATTAATCACACAATTTTTAATATATACAAAATTTATAACTATAAAATGCATATAGTGTTATATATATGAAAATTTTACATGGTTGGTTATCATTATTGTAAACAATGTTTTGACAAGAGTCTTCTACCAGTTAGATTTTGGCGATGATTTTATGTTGCTTTATTATTCAGTTAAACAATCCTGATGATTTTATACTGCTATATTATTGACACATATGTTAGTCCATTTAATAATTAACTCATTTTGTTAAATATATAACTAATTATAACTAACATTAATTTGTTGAAACTAAAGATGTTTATATATAACCTGGATAGTGAGATGGACAGACTCATATTTCTTATAGTAAAACTCTTTCTGTCATTGCTTTTCACTTTTTATCTACGAAAGGTGCTGAAGTTTCTGTAGCTGAAATCACATGAAGTTCTTCTGTGGCATCTTCCGAGAAGTACGGCAATACAAAATCCAATTTTAACCTGCCTCTCGTTTATGAAACATATACCACACGATCAGGCATACAGAGCACGCAGTGGCAAAGTTGCAAGAGAAAAAATGACTAATAATTGAATCCAACTATGCTGGTGGAACGCCCATGTAGGGGTGTCAATGACGGAATCAGAGTAGGTCCGATGCCCATCGGACCTACCTTGGTTCGATGGGTGTCATGACCATTCGCTCTGCATCAAGATTCGTGTGCTCTGTATCAAAATCGGTGCAAGTCTGTATCAATTTCCGTGCGCATAGATCATGATGCTAATCGTACGGTCCTAGAGCTCATTGAACCTAAATGTAGGTCCGATGCCCATCGGACCTACTCCTATCTCGTCAATGACACCCGTTTATCCATTTACCTTACCCGTATCGTATTCGATAAGATGGGTATGGATAAGGTTTTTTTTCGTTAGCTTAATGGGTATGGATATGGGTAAAGATTTTTTTCATTAGATAAACGGGTATGGGTACGGATAAAGATTATTTCGTACCCATGTATTTTTATTTTTATATTAGTAATTGTGATGGCGTATGTACGTATGACATGATACATTTAGATGATTTATTTGTAAAAATAGTAAAACCATTATATTAGTATTTTTGTTATTCGCCCACTACCGTTTCGTTACCCGTTAATCATAACGGGTATGGGTAGGGTAGGGTAAGATAAATTATTAACGGGTATGGATAGGATATGGATAGATCAATTCTTAGTGGGTATGAGTATGAAAATGGTTTCACCCTACCCGTATCGTACCCATTGACACCCCTACGCCCATGTGCTCTTTCTAGGTCGACACTATCTGCTATAGTGCTATGCTACTTGACTGATTGACTCCCAGGGAGCCTGAATTGTGATAGAATTTAATGTGCACGAGTAGAATGATTCAATCCAGTGCCGTATCTGAGTTGTCAGTTTGTTTGACACGAATCTCAAAACGGACTCTTGGCCTATATCTAAATAGACACCGAATTTCAATCGCTTGGTCAGGAGTTTGCCAACGCTTATTGTACTCGGTCTGGTACCTAGGACGACACGGTTTCGGAGTTGAACCCATGTACGTGTTGTAGATGCATTTTCCTACTGAACGATCTATTTTTGAACATCTTTAATTTTTTAATTATATTTAATAAATAAATTGTTCATAATATTTAGTTAAATATTACAAGTAAATAGTTAATAATTAGAGAACTGCAAATTAATCACATAATTTTTAATATATACAAAATTTATAACTAAAAAAAGCATATGTATATATATAAAAATTTTACATTGTTGGTTATCATTATTGTAAACAATGTTTTGACAAGAGTTTTCTACCAGTTAGATTTTGGCGATGATTTTATGTTGCTTTATTATTCAGTTAAACAATCCTGACGATTTTATACTGCTATATTATTGACACATATGTTAGTCCATTTAATAATTAACTCATTTTGTTAAATATATAACTAATTATAACTAACATTTGTTGTCAGAATAGACACCATAACACAATTGAATATCTATAGGATATTTAGATGAAGGAAGTAATATTATTTTGGCAATGAAATATGTTGATATCGGCAACAACATGAAAAGGCAATTGGTGTTACCTTATATGTCGCTGCTGCCTAATTAATAGAGATTGTAATTAGAATTGTTAGGATGAATATTACTTTCTATGTTTTGAAATAGAGGATATATGAAGGTGTGCTGCTCATTAATGAAGGCATCTAAAAAAAAATACTCTGTAATATTTTTTCTGAAAGTAATAAAACAAAAGGAGGAAAGAGAACTTTATGGGAGCGCTTGAATTTGTGTTCTATCTTATATAATTCTAATATTTTTGTCATTTGTCGAAAGTAAAGATGTCTATATATATATATATATATATATATATATATATATATATAACCTGGATAGTGAGATGGACAGACTCATATTTCTTATAGTAAAACTGTTTCTGTCAATGCTTTTCACTTTTTATCTACGAAAGGTGCTGAAGTTTCTGTAGCTGTATCTTTTGGAGAAAAAAAAATGGAGTCAACCTGAGCCATTAATTAGTGTCGGCCGTTAGATTAAGAGTAAATTCCATGAATGCCCATTAATTATTAAAGGGATTTCATCTGTGTCATATGCTAGCAAAAATAAATTAAATGAGAAGGGGAATGAGAGTTAATGAAGAAGAATGTGTATTAATTGGTTTCCATAAAGACATTTTGTTAATAAGTTTGAAGAAATAGTATTTTGTTTGATGTTTTAAAATTGTTGGATATTTTATAAATTTATTCAAATTAAAAGACTAAATATTCTTATGTATTATATACTATGTTAAGAGGTGTAGTAATAAGGATAAAAATTAAATATTGAGAAATTTAATTTTTAATTTAACTTTATATTGACTAGAGGTCTTTAACAGTATTCCACTTTAAAGGACACTAAATAGTAGTGCACCTACTCTTTGATTGAAGCCGTAGACTATTAACCACCAACTGGTTCCCATTAAGGCCCTGTTCGGTATACAAATTTCTGCTAGGAATTTATTGGATTTGGGCAGTTCTCATTTTTTTTTCCACTGACCTGTTCGGCAGACCAATCTTGTCCCCAAATTTTCCTGAGAGTTGTTCCCAACTAATTCTATCTTAGTGCATTTTTTTGGGATCAAAAACATTACCTCAAACCTCATTATTTTCTTCCCATTCTCTCTCTCCTCTCTCCAATTTTTTTCTCTTCAACCACGTGAGATGCAAACTCACGCTCTCTCCCCTCACAAAGCTTCTCTTCACACACACACACTTTATATATAAAGATTTCTATCCAATTTTATTGTCCATTGTGGGACTAAGCATATGGTCCGGATCCGGACTGATTTTTTTTTTATTAACCAATAAATAGGAGTGGGTTTCTTATTGTAATTACATATTTTAAATGTTTATTTGTTTATAAATATTTATTTTTTTGTAAATGTTTCTGAATGTTTATTTTTTGTAAATGTTTTTAATTGTTGTTTTCTTCTTTTTTTTGTAAATGTTTTTCAATATTTATTTTCTGTAAATATTTTTAATTATTGTTTTCTTAATTTTTATAAATATTTTATTTGTACCCATTTTTGTAATAATTCTTAGAAGAAATGTTTCATCTATTTAATATTATTATTCAATTAATATTATTTAATTACATTATTATAAGTTTACTAATAAAAAATTGTATAAATTAAAGAATTAACCAAAATGGTAACCTTGTATTAATCACCACAATGATCAATTTGTTAATTTAATTTTAAATAATTTTACGGTGATTTAATTAAGCAAAATGGAAATATTCTTATGTTATTGTTTAATTGATTTAATTTAATTTAATTAATAATTATTTATTGATATCAAGTATTTTAGAAAGAAAATAGGATTTTCCACAACTATTCCTACGGTACAACCGAACACTCATTCAGTACATTCCCATAATTATTTCCGTACATATTTATGAGTATGGGTTCCCGCAAATAAAAAAGTAGGTTCCCAAACCTGTCAAATCCCATCCCGCACAATTCCATGACAAACGAACAGGCCCTAAATGTTCTTTAAAGTAGTTTCTATATTTTTTCCTTCAAAACCAAATAGTAAATTGTTAAAAGAGAGCTGAACTTTTTTCCCATTAAATGTTCTTTAAAGTAGTTTCTTGCGCTTTAAAAATCGTAACGAATTAGTCCCCAAATATACAGGAATTATCCGAAAGAAAAAAATAATAATGAACTTAGTATTACATAAAATCTAAGCGATTTTTTTTATTACAAGTGAAATCATTATCTTTTAAAAATATCCTAAATGTGAAAGGATATGAAAAGACTAGGTACAGAGAGAGCAGTGAATGTCCTTTTCATTGATATCACATTATTGATATCCTGTACCGGTCAGAAATTAAATAAAATAAATATAACACATTATTGATATCCTGTACTACTTTGCTATTGATCAGTAAGAGCAATTCAAGCTAAGCGTGTTAGTAATGGCCATTCCATCCTCCCTGAAAGTCAAATGGTGCCCGAAGTACGCCCAATTATGGTACCCAATTGGAATTATTTAGAAACAAATTGCTTCTGCTTTGGAATTTCAAATAACGACATCAGGTACAAATTGATAATAATAAATTATGTGCAATAACTTGGTTTAAAAATTATGCAAAATATATTATAGTACATAAATTATGCAAAAAAAATTATAATACTTTTAAGCAATCCAATCAATCCAATCAACGTTCAATGACTTTTAAGCAATCCAATCAAAATAGATTATGCAAAATAGATTATAGTACATAAATTATAATACTTTTAAGCAATCCAATCAACGTTCAATGACTTGTCTCATATCATTGAAACAGAATATAACTTTTTTAGTGGAAAAACTTCTGCCACTCCATTAATATTGGATGAATTCAAAGTTTTCGTTAAAAATAGTAACGATATTTGCTCGTTTATCATTGGCAACATGAAGGTGTTCAAACAAGTGGAAGCAAGAGATCAAACATAGAAGCCTGTGCTTACGCTGTCCTGCTGACGCAAGTAGATGAAGTTCTTCTGTGACATCTTTCGAAAAGCATGGCAATGCAAAATCAAATTTGAAATTGTCTCTCCATTATGAAAACATGTGCCGCACGATATCATTCCGTCTGATCTTAATCTCCAACAAAAAATCGTCTTATCATAATATTTAAAAATGGAGAAGAATTCAAATATATATTAGCCTCTGCTTACGCTGTCCTGCTGACGAAATCACATGAAGTTCTTCTGTAGCATCTTCCGAGAAGTACGGCAATACAAAATCCAATTTTAACCTACCTCTCCTTTATGAATATATACCACACGATCTGGCATACTAAGCACGCATTGGCAGAGCGAAATTTTTTTAGAAACCATAATTAAAAAAAATCAAAATTAGCAGACCAACATAATTAGTTTGGTTTTTTCAAAAACCATAAGAACTGATATGCCAATTCGGTCTCCATTTTTTTTTCCTCCTGGGACCGAATTGGCATTTCGGTCCCCCCTCATTTCACAGTTTTTCGCAAAAAACTGTGGCCTTCCGTGTAGCACACTGGAACTGAGATCCCAATTCGGTCCAAGGTATTTTTAGTGAGGATCGAATTGGGATTTCGGTCCCCAATTTTTTTTTTTTTTTTTTTTTAGAATCAAAAAATCAAATTTTTTTTAGAGACAGAATGATAAAATATAACACTAAAAAAATCGAATTTTTTTCTATTTGTCAAATTACTTTTTTGATATCATATTTATATGAAAATACGCTAAATTACTTGAAATTATGTTAATTTATGCTGATTTACACTAAATTACTTGAAATTATGTTAATTTTTTTTAAGAGACAAATAGGTAAAATGCTGAAATATACAAAAAAATCGAAGTTTTTTTTAATATTTGTTAGATTACTTTTTTATTACAATTAGCATAGTTATACTAAAATAATTATGTATAATTACACTAAATTACAATAATTATAATGAATTACACTAAATTACTTGAAATTACAATAATTATGTAGAATTATGCTAAAATACGGAAAATTAAGCTAAATTACGTATGAATAGAGATGATATCTTCACTGAGAAAGCGAAAAATGATGACGAAACTTCAAACGGCTATAAAACGGCGCTCGAGTGTCCGATTTCAGCAAATGACCACTTTTCGGAAAGCTTGTAAAAATGCGCATGCGTCCGAAGTAGCTATGCTAGATTTCCAAATTCATAATCGCCAAAAAACAAAGGGAAGAGTCTCAAAACTTCAGTTGAAGTTTCCGATTAAGATTTTCATTTCTATTCTCCAATCTACGTAGCTCAGTAAATTAGTTATATAATGAACTTGTAGAATACCAATTTTTTGAAATTTTTTGAAATTTTTTTTACTATTTTTTATGATTTATGAAAGATGACACAAAATCGGCCCTATTCATACGTAATTTAACGTAATTTACCGTATTTTAGCATAATTCTACATAATTATTGTAATTTCAAGTAATTTAGTGTAAATCAACATAAATTAACATAATTTGAAGTAATTTAGCGTATTTTAGTATAAATATGCTATCAAAAAAATAATTTGACAAAGGAAAAAAAATTTGATTTTTTAGTATTATATTTCATTATTTTAGTTATTTGTCTCTAAAAAAAAGGGACCGAAATCCCAATTCGGTTCCCCATCCCATTTCGATTTTCTGTGGCGGCTCTGCGAAAAAACTGTGAAATGGGGGGGGGACCGAAATGCCAATTCGGTCCCAGGAGAAAAAAAAAATAGAGACCGAATTGGCATCTCGGTTCTTATGGTTTTTGAAAAAACCAAACTAATCATGTTGGTTTGCTAATTTTGATTTTTTTAATTATGGTTTTCAAAAAAATTTATGGCAGAGCTGCAAGAGAAAAAATGACTAATAATTGAATCCAACCGTTTTCAAGTACTGTCCTCCCGTTCTTAATGTCTCCATCATGCTGGTAGAACCCACCCATCTGCTATGCTACTTGACTCCAAGGGAACCTGAATTATAATAGAATTTAATGTGCACGAGTTGAATGATTCGATCCAGTGCAATATCTGAGTTGTTAGTTTGTTTGACACGAATCTCAAAACGGACTCCTAGCCTATATCTAAATAGACACCGAATTTCAATCGCTCGGTTGAGAGTTTGCCAACCCTTATTATACTCGGTCTGGTACCTAGGAGCATACGGTTTCGGAGTCGAACCCACGTACGTGCTGCAGATGCACTTTTTCTACTGAGTGGGTACTGCACGATCTATTTTTGAACATCTTTATTTTTTTAATTATATTTAATAAATAAATTGTTCATACTATTTAGTTAAATATTACAAGTAAATAGTTAATAATTACAGAACTGCATTAATTAATCACACAATTTTTAATATATACAAAAATTTATAACTAAAAAGAGCATATGTAGTGTTATATATATAAAAAAATTTACATGGTTGGTTATCATTATTGTAAACAATGTTTTGACAAGAGTCTTCTACCAGTTAGATTTTGGCGATGATTTTATGTTGCTTTATTATTTAGTTAAACAATCCTGATGATTTTATACTGCTATATTATTGACACATATGTTAGTCCATTTAATAATTAATTAACTCATTTAATAATTATAACTAACATTTGTTGAAACTAAAGATGTCTATATATTATTGACAGACTCATATTTCTTATAGTAAAACTCTTTCTGTCATTGCTTTTCACTTTTTATCTACAAAAGGTGATGAAGTTTCTGTAGCTGTATCTGTTGGAGAAAAAAATGGAGTCAATCTGAGCCATTAATTAGAGCCGGCCGTTAGATTAAGAGTAAATTCCAAGGAATGCCCATTAATTATTAAAGGGATTTCATCTGTGTCATATGCTAGCAAAAATAAATTAAATGAGAAGGGGAATGTGTATTAATTGGTTTCCATAAAGACATTTTGTTAATAAGTTTGAAGAAATAGTATTTTGTTTGATGCTTTAAAATTGTTGGATATTCTATAAAATTATTCAAATTAAAAGACTAAATATTCTTATGTATTATATACTATGTTAAGAGGTGTAGTAATAAGGATAAAAATTAAATATTGAGAAATTTAATGTTTAATTTAACTTTATATTGACTAGAGGTCTTTAACAGTATTCCACTTTAAAGGACACTAAATAGTAGTGCACCTACTCTTTGATTGAAGCCGTAGACTATTAACCACCAACTGGTTCCCATTAAATGTTTTTAAAGTAGTTTCTATATTTTTTCCTTCAAAACCAAATAGTAAATTGTTAAAAGAGAGCTGAACTTTTTTCCCATTAAATGTTCTTTAAAGTAGTTTCTTGCGCTTTAAAAATCGTAACGAATTAGTCCCCAAATATACAGGAATTATCCGAAAGAAAAAAATAATAATGAACTTAGTATTACATAAAATCTAAGCGATTTTTTATTACAAGTGAAATCATTATCTTTTAAAAATATCCTAAATGTGAAAGGATATGAAAAGACTAGGTACAGAGAGAGCAGTGAATGACGTCCTTTTCATTGATATCACATTATTGATATCCTGTACCGGTCAGAAATTAAATAAAATAAATATAACACATTATTGATATCCTGTACTACTTTGCTATTGATCAGTAAGAGCAATTCAAGCTAAGCGTGTTAGTAATGGCCATTCCATCCTCCCTGAAAGTCAAATGGTGCCCGAAGTACGCCCAATTATGGTACCCAATTGGAATTATTTAGAAACAAATTGCTTCTGCTTTGGAATTTCAAATAACGACATCAGATACAAATTGATAATACTAAATTATGTGCAATGACTTGGTTTAAAAATTATGCAAAATAGATTATAGTACATAAATTATGCAAAAAAAATTATAATACTTTTAAGCAATCCAATCAAAATAGATTATGCAAAATGAGATAGGAGTAGGTCCGATGGGCATCGGACCTACAGTTAGGTTCAATTAGCTCTATCACCATACAATTAGCATCAAGATCTATGTGCACGGAAACTGATAATAATTGCACGGATTTTGATGCATAGCACATGAATATTGATGTAAATCGGATGGTCATCACACCCATCGAACCAAGGTAGGTCCGATGGGCATCGGACCTACTCTCATTC
Organism: Carex kokanica; assembly: GCA_025461125.1. NCBI lineage: Eukaryota > Viridiplantae > Streptophyta > Magnoliopsida > Poales > Cyperaceae > Carex > Carex kokanica. Next base: position 359,231 of record JAJGRX010000985.1, on the reverse strand, counting down.
CATGCAAAATAGATTATAGTACATAAATTATAATACTTTTAAGCAATCCAATCAACGTTCAATGACTTGTCTCATATTATTGAAACAGAATATAACTTTTTTAGTGGAAAAACTTTTGCCACTCCATTAATATTGGATGAATTCAAAGTTTTCGTTAAAAATAGTAACGATATTTGCTCGTTTACCATTGGCAACATGAAGGCGCTCACACAAGTTGAAGCACAAGATCAAGCATAGAAGCCTGTGCTTACGCTGTCTTGCTGACGCAAGTAGATGAAGTTCTTCTGTGACATCTTTCGAAAAGCATGGCAATGCAAAATCAAATTTGAATTGTCTCTCCATTACGAAAACATGTGCTGCACGATATCATTCCGTCTGATCTTAATCTCCAACAAAAAATCGTCTTATCATAATATTTAAAAATGGAGAAGAATTCAAATATATATTAGCCTCTGCTTACGCTGTCCTGCTGACGAAATCACATGAAGTTCTTCTGTAGCATCTTCCGAGAAGTACGGCAATACAAAATCCAATTTTAACCTACCTCTCCTTTATGAATATATACCACACGATCTGGCATACTAAGCACGCATTGGCAGAGCGAAATTTTTTTGGAAACCATAATTAAAAAAATCAAAATTAGCATACCAACATAATTAGTTTGGTTTTTTCAAAAATCATAAGAACTAATATGCCAATTCGGTCTCCATTTTTTTTTCCTCCTGGGACCGAATTGGCATTTCGGTCCCCCCTCATTTCACAGTTTTTTCGCAAAAAACTGTGGCCTTCCGTGTAGCACACTGGAACTGAGATCCCAATTCGGTCCAAGGTATTTTTAGTGAGGACCGAATTGGGATTTCAGTCCCCAAATTTTTTTTTTTTTTTTTTTTTTTTTTTTAGAGACAAAAAATCGAATTTTTTTAGAGACAAAATGATAAGATATAACACTAAAAAAATCAAATTTTTTTCCTTTTGTCAAATTACTTTTTTGATATCATATTTATATGAAAATACGCTAAATTACTTGAAATTATGTTAATTTATGTTGATTTACACTAAATTACTTGAAATTATGTTAATTTTTTTTAAGAGACAAATAGGTAAAATGCTGAAATATACTAAAAAATCGAATTTTTTTTTAATATTTGTTAGATTACTTTTTTTTATTACAATTAGCATAGTTATACTAAAATAATTATGTAGAATTACACTAAATTACAATAATTATAATGAATTACACTAAATTACTTGAAATTACAATAATTATGTAGAATTATGCTAAAATACGGAAAATTACGCTAAATTACGTATGAATAGAGATGATATCTTCACTGAGAAAGCGAAAAATGATGACGAAATTTCAAACGGCTATAAAACGGCGCTCGAGTGTCCGATTTCAGCAAATGACCACTTTTCGGAAAGCTTGTAAAAATGCGCATGCGTCCGAAATAACTTTGCTAGATTTCCAAATTCATAATCGTCAAAAAATAAAGGAAAGAGTCTCAAAACTTCAGTTGAAGTTTCCGATTAAGATTTTCATTTCTATTCTCCAATATACGTAGCTCAGTAAATTAGTTATATAATGAACTTGTAGAATACCAATTTTTATTATTTTTATTATTTTTTTACTATTTTTTATGATTTATGAAAGATGACACAAAATCGGCCCTATTCATACGTAATTTAACGTAATTTACTGTATTTTAGCATAATTCTACATAATTATTGTAATTTCAAGTAATTTAGTGTAAATCAACATAAATTAACATAATTTGAAGTAATTTAGCGTATTTTAGTATAAATATGCTATCAAAAAAATAATTTGACAAAGGAAAAAAAATTATATTTTTAGTATTATATTTCATTATTTTAGCTATTTGTCTCTAAAAAAAAAAAAAAAAAAAAAAGGGGACCGAAATCCCAATTCGGTTCCCCATCCCATTTCGATTTTCTGTGGCGGCTCTGCGAAAAAACTGTGAAATGGGGGGGGACCGAAATGCTAATTCGGTCCCAGGAGAAAAAAAAATAGAGACCGAATTGGCATCTCGGTTCTTATGCATGGTTTTTGAAAAAACCAAACTAATCATGTTGGTTTGCTAATTTTGATTTTTTTAATTATGGTTTTCAAAAAAATTTCTGGCAGAGCTGCAAGAGAAAAAATGACTAATAATTGAATCCAACCGTTTTCAAGTACTGTCCTCCCGTTCTTAATGTCTCCATCATGCTGGTAGAACCCACCCATCTGCTATGCTACTTGACTCCAAGGGAGCCTGAATTATAATAGAATTTAATGTGCACGAGTTGAATGATTCGATCCAGTGCAATATCTGAGTTGTTAGTTTGTTTGACACGAATCTCAAAACGGACTCCTAGCCTATATCTAAGATTCTAAATAGACACTGAATTTCAATCGCTCGGTTGAGAGTTTGCCAACCCTTATTATACTCGGTCTGGTACCTAGGAGCATACGGTTTCGGAGTCGAACCCACGTATGTGCTGCAGATGCATTTTTTCTACTGAGTGGGTACTGCACGATCTATTTTTGAACATCTTTATTTTTTTAATTATATTTAATAAATAAATTGTTCATACTATTTTAGTTAAATATTACAAGTAAATAGTTAATAATTACAGAACTGCATTAATTAATCACACAATTTTTAATATATACAAAATTTATAACTAAAAAGAGCATATGTAGTGTTATATATATAAAAAAATTTACATGGTTGGTTATCATTATTGTAAACAATGTTTTGACAAGAGTCTTCTACCAGTTAGATTTTGGCGATGATTTTATGTTGCTTTATTGTTCAGTTAAACAATCCTGATGATTTTATACTGCTATATTATTGACACATATGTTAGTCCATTTAATAATTAATTAACTCATTTAATAATTATAACTAACATTTGTTGAAACTAAAGATGTCTATATATTATTGACAGACTCATATTTCTTATAGTAAAACTCTTTCTGTCATTGCTTTTCACTTTTTATCTACAAAAGGTGATGAAGTTTCTGTAGCTGTATCTGTTGGAGAAAAAAATGGAGTCAATCTGAGCCATTAATTAGAGCCGGCCGTTAGATTAAGAGTAAATTCCAAGGAATGCCCATTAATTATTAAAGGGATTTCATTTGTGTCATATGCTAGCAAAAATAAATTAAATGAGAAGGGGAATGAGAGTTAATTAAGAAGACTGTATTAATTGGTTTCCATAATTAAAGACATTTTGTTAGTAAGTTTGAAGAAATAGTATTTTGTTTGATGCTTTAAAATTGTTGGATATTCTATAAAATTATTCAAATTAAAAGACTAAATATTCTTATGTATTATATACTATGTTAAGAGGTGTAGTAATAAGGATAAAAATTAAATATTGAGAAATTTAATGTTTAATTTAACTTTATATTGACTAGAGGTCTTTAACAGTATTCCACATTAAAGGACACTAAATAGTAGTGCACCTACTCTTTGATTGAAGCCGTATATAGTACTATCTAACTACCAACTGGTTCTCATTAAATGTTCTTTAAAGTAGTTTCTATATTTTTTCCTTCAAAATCAAATACTTAATTGTTAAAAGAGAGCTGAACTTTTTAATTTTGAAAAAATTAAAAAAACTTCGGAAAAATTATAACAAAATTTGGCTCTCTCATACTGTACACATAATTTTTGTTCCTCTTTAAAGGTCGTAAAGAATTACTCCCCAAATATACAGAAATTATCCGAAAGAAAAAAGATAATAATGAACTTAGTATTACATAAAATCTAAGCGATTTTTAAAAAAAAATCCTAAGGCCATTCCATCCTCCCAAACAATAAGATCTGAAAGTCAAATGGTGCAATTTCAAATATAACTTGGGTAAAATTATTTAGAAACAAATTGTTTCTGCTTTGGAATTTCAAATAACGACATCAGATACAAATTGATAATAATAAATTATGTGCAATAACTTAGTTTAAAAATTATGCAAAACAGATTATAGTACATAAATTGTAATACTTTTAAGCAATCCAATCAACGTTCAATGACTTGTTTCATATCATTGAAACATAATATAACTTTTTAGTGGAAAAACTTCTGCCACTCCATTAATAATTTAATATTGGATGAATTCAAAGGTTTCATTAAAAAAAAGAACGATATTTGCTCGTCTATCATTGGCAACATGAAGGTGTTCAAACAAGTGGAAGCAAAACATCAAACATAGAAGCATCTGCTGACGCTGTTCTACTGACGCAAGCAGATGAAGTTCTTCTGTGACATCTTTCCAAAAGCATGGCGATGCAAAATCAAATTTGAAATTCTCTCAATTATGAAAACATGTGCCACAAGATACATATCATTTCGTCTGATCTTAATCTCCTACAAAAAATCGTGTTATCATAATATTTAAAAAATGGAGAAAAATTGAAATATCTTAGTTTTTAAAACAAATCAAAGTGCATAAAATATATAACTTTTAGGCAATACAATCAGCTTTCCAAATGTAGAATTAGGAAAAAAAAAATAATGGAAAAACTTCAGCCATACGATTCAAAGCTTTCATTAAAAAGAAAAAAAAAAACAATTTTCTTTGGCTAAAATCAACGCCTCGTGTAAGAAATTGGATGTTTGAATTCAAATATAAAATCTTTTATGGATGTTCTTGCTTTCTATTTTTATAGTTAGATAACTATATACGAATTTTTATCTTAGAATTCCTTTAAAAAAAACAAAAGAAAAAGAAAAACGATCTAGGCACACAGAGCACGCATATATATGCAAAGTTGCAGGAAAAAATGAATAATTGAATCCGACCATTTTCAAGTCCTGCCATCCGTTCTTAATGTCTCCATTATGTTGGTGGAACCCGCCCATGTGGTGTGTATATGCTCATTCCGGAATTTTTTTTAAAAACCATAATTAAAAAAAAAATTACCAAACCAACATGATTACTTTGGTTTTTAAAAAAACCATAAGAACCGAAATGTCAATTCGGTCCGCATCTTTTTTTTACCTGGAACTGAATTGGCATTTCGGTCCCTGCTGATTTCACAGATTTTCAGCACAGCTTGTATTGCCTTTGGTATAACATGTCCGGACCGAGATCCCATTTCGGTCCAGAGTATTTTTATCCGGGACCGAATTGGCATTTTTGTCCAGACCCTTTTTTTTTCGAGTTTGCTTATATAAATCTTTCTTCTCACTGCAGCTGAAAACCATTAACCATTTAAGACAGTCTTTGAGCCACTATTTTTTTCTTTCTTCCAGCTAAAACGTCCAAAGTTTTAGTGTTAAAAAATTTGTTATCTACATATCAGCTCCTGCATTATGTTTTTAGCTTTCGTCTGAAGAACGTAGTAACTTTTTTTTTTCAATTACGATCATATTTTAGGTTGTAAAATTAAAAATGATATCGAAGGTTGATTGTGAAATTTTTTGTTTAGGAAAATGTCTCAAATATTAATAAATGTGTACCACACACGCGAAATTTCAAATGCACCGACCTGCATATATATGTTGGCATTCGTTTGCTCCCTGGCCAATTCGATCTAACAATCAGGGCACGTTTAAACACGACACCACCTAGCTCAACAGAAAAATACCAGTTATTTAACATAGACCACGACATGATATGGCATATGGTGCTTGGACATGCCACTTCGGTACTGACCCATACCCAGTTGTTAGTCAGACCAATGATGACCCATACCCGGGTGGTGTACCTGGAAGTAGCAGAGACATACCGGTGCTTGATTCACCCATATATTGTGATGACCCCCCGAAATACCAGTACCGGATGATTTGTATAATTATTTTGACCATCTGAATAATGATACTAACTTAGACACAAACTCTGACCTTGGTGACCCGGTTGTCGGGTGATCACTTGAAAGTGAGTGATGTTATATTTTAAAATTTATAAAGTCGGAATGCTATCGGTTCGGATCGCAAGCGCATAATCCTATCGAGTAGTATAATCGAGGTCGATCAACAGGAAAAAATTGGTTTAGAGTCTTGAGCGATCAAATCACAATATTTCGAAAGGCTAGACAAAATCTGAAAATTTGAGAGTTGAAGTTGTGATCAATATAAATTTGGTAACAATTAAAAGTAATTAAAATAAAGATAGAGATGAGAATTCCTAGGGTTTCGGCACACCATTGCTACTCAATCCTCTTTGATATTCTACTTCTGTCGGGTCTGATTTTCTGTTGTTGTTTATGGAAGACACTACATAAGACACTGCGAGTTACTTACGCAAATGACGGGACTTTCATCGAGATACTACATAGGACACTGCGAGTTATCTTACACAAATGACAGATCTCTAAAATACACAAGTTACTACATAGGACACTGCGAGTTATCTTACGCAAATGACAGAACTTGGTTCACGTTTTGTTGTTCCGATTTATAATTTTCCCGCTAAGGTTTTCTTCACATAAATCTAATGGCTCCCAACAAGACTGACTCGTCCATTATAGTTTCTCTTACCCTTAAAGCACTGTCACTACCCTAACAGATTAAACTAGATCATCGAAATCAAGTGAAGGGAGAATAAAACACAAAAATATTTCAATCAACAACAAGAAATCATAATCAACAGAAAAAAAATATATATATATATATATCAAAGCATCATGAGTAATAAGGTTTACTGCCTAGCACCTAAGAAAAGAACTTAGCCGCGGAACGGTATCATTACAATACTCCCTCCTCTCTTTCTCACTTAATCAAATTTAAGCAAAATTATAAAGATGTCTTATTCTTCTGTCAAGAGTGCTTATATAGGAGTGAGGGGACGTCTGGAGATGAGTGGAGGCCAAGAAAACTGATCTGGATACAGCTAGAGCAGTTATTCCCCAAATGACGCTTTCGGTTACGGACCGTATTAGCTAATACGGTAGGTATCCAGACCATGTCGCTGAGGGGTTTAATACGTATCGCGCTATCTCCTGGTCCATATCCGGCTAAGTCTGTATCAGTCAGTACGGGCCGTAACAGTGACTTAGTCGATGAGTGTCGCTTATCTGATTGACCTGTATCTTGCTCCATTTGATGTGAAATAGTCCCAAAACGTGTTTCCTGCAATAAAACATAAAGAAGGGTGACAATAGCTTTTTTCTCTAATTAATTAAACATAATTGTGAGATAATATGCAAAACCTAAGCTAAAACCCTACGTAATTCATCATCATTTTGACTTTGATCATCGGGGAAGATGATATGGCCGAAATTGAGGATGAGATTAGGACGCAAGATGTAATGAAGGAGTGACAAACGTCTATTCCCTCTATTAATCAGGGATTGTAGCATCCTTGTCCAGCATTTAGTGACGATGTGTCGATGTTGTACATGGATGAAGTATTTTTTGGTTATCACCAAGAATCGACGGTCCATTTTCAGTGGGACAGATGTTCGAATCCAAAGCTGAGCTTAAATCTAAGTTGGGTGGATTTGCCATGGATAATAACTTAGAATTACAATAAACCCAGAGCAATCGTAGTGCCTATGTGGTTATATTGTTAGTTTGTAATAATCTAGAAGTCAATAATACGATAAATTTGTTATATAAAGCTTTGTTCATGAATTGAATGTTTAAATTATTTTGTGTTTAATCATTTTGTTACCTTGAGTATTATTGAATTTATGAATCATTTCGAGTTCATGACTGGAATTGTGAAACTTCATAATATAGATGATAACACTCTTGAAAGAATACCTTTGGATGTGTGTATTCATGGTATTTTTGCATAAATTGTTGAAATAATTTTAACAGAAAATTCTTGAAAATTCAATTCGGACTCCGCTTGCCTATGTTACGGCGACATGACATACTTATGGTTATGAGTCATTGACACTTTGCTCCGCTAGTTTACCCGATAAACTGTCCGAGTTTACACCATAAGTGTGCGTTCGTGTCATGGAAGGGTTGAACCAAGAGCATGCGATTGCACTTTTGAATTAAAACGGTTGGGTATAGTTAGCTACTTATAACTAGCCGGTTTTGTATTAAGGATAAAGATCATAGTGTCACAAAAATAGCAACAAAAAGAAAAAAAAATGTAGAATTTTGCATGATATCAACACACGAAAATTCACAACTTTCTAGCCCAAGCTTGTTCCAAGCTTGGGGGGGCGAAAAGGGAAATCACCACAAAATGAGGGCATATTTTTGGTAGAAGAATGAAATATTGGTAAATTCAAATGATTAGTTTTTGCAAATATTAAGGCATCTTTAAATATGAAATTTGATTAATCAAATTGTGGGGTGAATTAAAGTTGATCAAGGAAAGTTCAAATTGTTGTCCAAAAGGATTCTTGGAGTTTTTAACAATAGCAAGATCATGTGAATTTTTCGCACTTAGGAATATACTTGGAATTTGGTTAGTTTAGAAACCGGACTTATACCTAGGTTTAGATTTTTGCTTGAGGACAAGCAAGGTTTAAGCTTGGGGGATTTTGATAAGCCTCAATTATATATACTTTTGATTAAGGTTTAACCTAAAAAACTAAGCCAATTTCCTTGTATTTTAGTGTAAATTTGTGTTAAAATATGCCAAGAACCAAGTTACTGCCAAAGTCTATTTAAATTACAGGAAATGGAGCAAATTGTAGATCTTCTCGCAAGCTTTCTGAAAAGTGGTAGAACACTGAAAACGGAGTTACGGATGATGATCTATGCCCATTTGAAGTTCAGTTTCACAGAAATCCAGAGAGTTTTGCGGCCTGTACAAGAATTTCGTGCGGGCCGCACAACGGGTCGCACAGAATTACAGCTGCCGACACACAGTTTGTATTTTGGCCATATATTGGTCATACGAACTCCGATTTGGGTGAATCAAAGCTTGACAGAATCAGGACAAAAATATCTACAACTTTTATGAACGAAATAAATCCAAATTCGGAATGTAGAATTTTGTGCAGCCACACCAATGGCCGCACCAGCCTAGATTTGGACAGATTTTATTACCAACTTCGCCCGATTCACTTCCATATCTGGTTTGCTTGCTCCCAGAGGCACGAAAATTACTATAGATTGGCACAGAGGCAGCAAGAGAAGGGATCTTCTTCTTCCACCTTGTTCCTAGGTTCTATTCTTCTAAACTTCTCCATTTTTATTCCATTTTTCCCCACAAATCAAAGGCTTTTGGGATTGAAGGATTGAAGGCTGATTCGAGCGAGCAAATACCGAAGACAAGGAGCGGCAACTAGGAGATTGGTGTATTCTCTTCTCTTATTTGTTTATCTAGGTTTTTAGTCATGTTTTCTCTTTTGTATCTCTTGGATGTTAGTGCACCCATGAGAGGCTAGATTCCTCTCTAGGGGCTTAGGCTTCATCATGAACTTGTATTAGATTCTATCTTACTTGGATAATATTTCTATGTGATGATTGTTTGTTGATTGATTGGTCTTGTTGATTTTATAATTCATGTGCTTAAGTGATTTGTGATTTGTTAATTAGTGTCCCGCTTAGGTTAACCCACTTAAGGTGTTAGGATCAAAGAATTGATAGAACCAAATTACTTGCATGAATAACTCTAGGATTGAGATTAGAAATGACCAAATCTACTTCTTAGTTCGGAACCACAAGAGCAATGGTTGAATTGAGGCGAATGACTTAATCGTGAAGCCTCATATTCAATTGGGACCCCTAAAATTGAACCGAATTTTGGTGTGAAGAACTTAATCGTGAAGTGTCGATATTTGGGAATAAATTAGGCTAAACATGTCCTTATGATCTAGATAATTAGGGTGAAGAACTTAATCGTGAAATCCGAACTATCTAGACACGTCATTAATTCACGAAAGTGACCCTTCTTGACATATTAGGTTTAGAAACCCCAAAATTACAAACATGAATTTAGAAACCAAGTAAGTGTGAATTTGATGAAGGGATTGAGAGCCGATAGCCCTTAGATTCCATCTCTTTGATTACAAACTCTTTTTTATTATTTGTTTAGAATTGTTTTGTCTTGTTTCAACTCCAATTCGGGTATTGAACCCACAATTTCAGTTTTCAACAAAAACCCCCCATTTACTTAAATTGCATTATTTTAGAATTAATTATTTAGTAGAAAGTAATTTCTCCCGTTATCTTTGGATCGATACCTATTTTACTACAAGGATAGGTTGTATGCTTGCAACCAATCTATCATTGTGTATTAAGGTTTTATAAATTTAAAGCAAAAAGTGTATTACAAATTCACCCATTTATTTCTATACCCAAAATACACAATACTTAACCGGGTCAGACAGCCGGGTCAGACTGCATTCCAATTTGAATTTGGAAGCAAGGTAAAGAAATGTTATATTAATCTATTTAATTGTTAAATAGATTTAATCTTTTAGAAATCAATCAAAGGAGTAGATCTATAAACTGATTAAAATACAAGTAAATACGGTTTTACTACTTTGGGTCTGTACAGGATCAATCTGGTCTGTAACTCTCGGTAATAATCCGACATACCACTTGATCTATGATCTAAATAAGTAAAGTTTTATTTATGGCTTTTAATCTAAGAAAAGGATTGAACAGGTCTGTAACATTCGGTAGATAATCCGACACACCACTTCAATCTTTTTGGCTTGAGTTAGAAGTAAAATTTTTGTTTTACAGTCTTTCCGCAGCTTAAGTCTAATGGCTTTGGGTAGCCTCAAAACCCAACATATATGTTGTTATACTGCCGAAGAACCCTCTCAGGACAGTGAATCTCTACCTCCCAGAAATGGATGCACCACACGCGACATGTAAACATCTCCTGGTCTCTTATCCCGCGCCAAGGTAGATTGTGGTAGTAACTCACATACGGCCTCCAGTTGACAACATTGACCTTCAAACGCTCAAATTGATGCCGAAATTGCACTATGCCTAAGTTGTAAATACATGCCAGTTACATATTGAATCAACACTAAATTATATTGAACACATAATATTTATTATTAAAATTTATCTCTCACAGGGTTGTCATCCCATTAATGAGGAATAGTCCATTTTGCTCCAAAAGGCAGTCTCTCTAGTATGACATCGCTGCCAAATGGTAAATCATTTTTGGGTCTGGGCCGGCCTATAGGAAACCGAGTCCAAGACCACATCTGGAGTAATAGTAATGGACCATTAATCAAAGCTGTTGGCATTCTACAAGCCCGGGACAACTCACGATACAGGCAGGCAAGCATAGCACCTCCCTAATTGTAGTCTTCATCTCTAGGTTCCAAATTATCTAAGAACTGTAAGTACATTATCGAGACAAAAATTGAATTTGCATCAGGAAACATTACAGACCTGAACAAGTCCATGCAATATGCTCGTGTGTATCGGTTGATTGTCTCCTAGTTAGTGAGCTGTGTCAATTCCATACCAAAGTTGTCCTTCAACCATTTACGACGCATACCAAAGTTGTCCTTCAACCGGTCACAGGTAAGCCCCACAGACAGCTGACATCTTCCAATGTCACTGTGCACTCCCCCACCGAAAGATGAAAAATATTCATCTCAAGCCTCCACCTCTCAACGAGAGCAGTGATCAATCCTTTGTCAATATGACAATGAATCACATTGGTCATCTGATACAAGCCTAAATTCACCAATCCTTGTTTTATCTGAGGTTGGTAATTAACGCCCATTTGGCGAGGACCAGGATGCAATGCATAACTAGGCTGGAACGATAATTGCCATGCAAAAAAAATTTAACCCCAAAAATTAATCCTAACTTACAAGTTTATCTGTAAATTTAAATCCAAACGGATATTAAACAAATACCTTCATATTCGCCATGTATAATTTGTGTTGTTCTTCAGGCAATTGCAATAAGGGTTGGAAGGGTTGTTCATCATCCATTTTCCACTACAATATCAATAAAATTACAAATTAAAACAAATACATACAAAAAAAAAATTACATGCAAACCCAATTAGTTAAATTCTACATAAATAACTAAATTCTACAACTAAAAAAAAACTAAATTACACTAAAAAAACTAAATTATTCTACATGTATTAAAATAAATTTTATGAACTAAATTACTCTACATGCAAACTAAACCATTCTACAATTACTAAAATTACACTAAAAAAATTCATGAGCTAATTTACTCTACATACAAAATAAATAAATTCTACAATTAGTTAAATTACACTAAAAAAAGCCTAAATTACACTAAAAAAAACTAAATTGTTCTACATGTATTAAAATAAATTTTATGAACTAAACTACTCTACATGCAAACTAAATCATTTTACAATTACTAAAATTACACTAAAAAAACCTAAATTATCCGAACAAAACTAAATCTTTCTACAATTTATTCTACATGCAAACTACATAATTCTACAATTACCATAATTCTACAATTACTAAAATTCGGATTATTTATTCAAATTAAAAATTGAACCACATACCTCACGAAACTTGTAGATCTGAAGTTTTTTTTGTTCTCCTCTCAAAATTATACTGAAATATGTGATTAGAATTAAAAATAATGGAATTTTGAGAGTTGAAAAAACAAATGGTTTGGTTCGGGTGGGAAGAAAGAAGACTACAAAAGACAGGCACTTTTCGCGAGGATAAAAAGTGACTTTTTGCGACGGAGTACCGTCATAAACGTGCTTTTTCTTTTGCTTTTTCTTTCGCGAAAAGTGCCTACTTTGTTGTTGTGATATATAGGAGAAGAAAAGTAGGAAGGAGAAGGAAGGGAAGGGAAGAGAAGGAGGCTGTTGGGTTCAAAAAAAGTAAACACTACCGGGGCCGAAATGGCAATTCGGTCCCGTCCCCATTTTAGATCTTCTGTGGCGGCTATGCTGAAAAACTGTGAAATCATCAGGGACCGAAATGCCAATTCGGTCCCAGAGAGAAAAAAAAATGCGGACCGAATTGACATTTCGGTTCTTATGGTTTTTGTAAAAACCAAAGTAATCATGTTGGTTTGCTAATTTTTTTTTAATTATGGTTTTAAAAAAAATTCCTCTTTCTGCATAGACACTATCCGCTGAGTCCGTATTCTCTAAAACAGTAATTTTTCACTGTCCGCTGGGTAGACACTATCTTTTCTGGACCATTCAAAAATTTTAATTTTGCACTTATTTAACAAAATTAAAAAGAAAATACAAAATTGTAATTTTGCACTTATTTACAAGCATATTTTAATATGGATATTATGTTGAGCAGTTCGGATCGACGTGTTAAATTTTAAAAACTAAGATATAAAGTATGAGATACGATGAGGCATTAAAGACATTTGAACTCTCCTCATTGTGATCGAGGTAAAAGTGAGCTGAACATATAACTTGGGTAAAATTAAAAAACTTCAGAAAAATTATAAGGAATTTTGGCTCTCTCATACAGTACAGAATTTTTCTTCCGCTTTAAAATTCGTAAAGAATTACTTCTCAAATATACCGGAATTATCTCTTCCGAGAGAAAAAAACAAATAATGAACCTAGTATTACTTAAAATATAAGCGATTTTTTGTATAACTAGTGATATATCTTTAAAAAAAAAACCTAAATGTGAAAGGACATCAAAAGACTAGGAAGACTTGAAGAGTGACCAGTGAAGGTGTTTCCCATTAATGACGCACATGGTACCGGTAAGAAGTTTTAAACTAAATAAATATAACACGTTATGATATTCCGACTCCGGTTTAAATCTTCCCCAACTATCTATCTATATCCTACTTTGCAATATAATAAGAGCAATATATTCAAGCAAAACGTGGTAGCCATGGCCATGCCATCCTCGCAAAGAGTAGGATCTGAAAGTGCAATGGTGCCTGAATTACGCCCAGTTATGCCTGCTGATCTTTTCAGAGCAGTAATGAAAGGAGACAGCGATGTGTTGATACGACGTCTTGGACTACAGCCAGAAGAACAAACAGAAATCCAGGTAATATTTTAGAAACTATGGCTTGCTCATATAGTGTCTGTAAATTACCTACCTGAACATGGATGCACACATGGAAACTCATTTTGGCGCTGAGAAGTAGTGCACTAAAAAAATATTAATTTTTAGTTTTTATTTTATTTTATTTACATTATTACTCTTAATAATTGTCGTCTTGTTGTTATCATTATTATAATTATTATTGTCGTTAACATTGTTATTATTCTTAATAATAAGTATTATGTCTGTACAACCGATCATTTCCTTATATTTTGGGATTTTAGAGGAATTATTGTTAACATTTGGTGAATAGAAATTTACGGAATGGGTACAATATAAGTCAATGTTATCAGAACCGAATCGGACATCGACTCGGTAAAACTTCAGGTCAATAGTTTACTGGTTGGACCGGTGGATCAACGGTTGATTCTTTTAAGACATTCAAAAATAGAAAATATTACATATATAATATTGTTGTAATATATTCGTACAAGTAGAAATTTTTTTTTTTTAAACTTGGTAGTGTCTACTAATTAAGAATTATAAGTAGAAAATGTTACATATATTTATCTTGTTTCATGATACATGGAGAGTTTCCACTCGAGCCAAAAGCCCCGCTCCAGTCATTAATATATGTGCATATGAGAAAATATCTCTCTATTATTTGCATATTTTATTTGTTTCAAATAGTATAAGAGGCCACTGAAGTACACCAATTAACCTACGTGCAGATGAGGAAAGATTTCGCTAATTATTTGCATGTTTTACTTTGTTTCTATTTTTATGAGAGAGGAGAAGGAAAATATCGAGATGTAGGAGAGAGATCCATAATTTAAGGAATTTGATTGAATCAGACTTTTTTAAACGGTTTATTGGATTTTTAGTCAAAAACCAGTTAATTAACCCTGTTTTTAATGGTTGACATGCACATGCGGTCTATTCAAATAATCAAACCGGAGCAGCTTTTGGGTCTGGTTTTTTCCGGTCAACCACCAGTCCGATTCGGTTTTGATAACACTGATATAAGTAATAGATTGGAGGTGATATTAGATAGTCTTAAATATAGCCTTAAATGGTTTTAATGCTCCCAATTAAGCTGAGTAACCGTCAAGCTGATCATGACATGCAGCTTTGGAGTATTCCTATCTAATAGGAACGTTCCCCAGCCTAATTAATTATGAGCAAAATGTCTGAGAGAGATGATTACCTCCTCTGTCTTATCTTCTCAATCTTTGAAGATGATATATTTCAAATAAGTCTAATTTTGATGCGTTCATGAAATTTTACATTGTCTAATCAGGTGACAATAGATGCCTCTCCTTCTGCCCCTGAAGAAGTAAACACAGAAAACCAGACTGTCCAATCCGAGCTTCAAAGTGCAACGCGTTCTGGAGACACAATTCTTCACCTACTTATTACTGAGGGGCATAACGAGCTAGCTTTGAAGGTGTTTCAAAGAGATATGTCCCTGTTGAAAGCACGGAACTACATGTTAGAGACACCTCTATACTGTGCTGCGAAGGTCGGTAATGAGAAGGTCATCCACAACCTCATTCAAAGTGATCGTGTGGTTGTGAAAGATGCACTAGAAGAAAGAAAGAAAAATGGAGACACAGCCTTGCATGTGGCTGCACAACACGGTCATAGAGATATCGGCCGCTTGCTAATGAACTTGGATCCTGAATTGGCATACAAAGTCAATGACGAAATGAAATCTCCATTCTACATGGCTATAACCGAAGGGCATACTGCGATGGTACAGATCATGTTAGAAGTTGACCCTAATCTGACATGCACTCCATTTTCAGATGGAATGTTTCCTGTTCATGTAGCCGCATGCGAGGGATACAAGGAAATTCTAGATGTATTCATTAAAGACTGCCCTGATGATGCCGAGTTCCAGGATTCTCATGGAAGAAATATTTTTCACATTGTTGCGGAAAAGAATTTTGTACTTATTTTTTCAGGTCTATTTGAGGACGCCAGTTTTAAAGAAAAGCGAGAAAAAATGATTACTGCAACAAATTATGAAGGAGATACACCATTTCACATTGCAGCAAACAAGGGACACAGGTCAATTATGAGAGCTATTTGGGAACACTATCAAGTTGAAGAAACAGTCCAAAACAGGAAGGGCCGGACACCACTCCAACTTTCCGCCAAGCAAGTAAAAACTAGAGAGGTATGCCTAAATTAAAGAAAACATCAGAAAATTATTTCCGGTTTATTTTAGTTAACTTGTGTGTTGCTACCAACTACTGAACTACCAAGCTCGCAAAACACATACTAGCTAATTGAGTAATCTGGTTATATATATATACATAATAGCTTCAGTGTCAACACCAATGTGACTTAAGCTCGTAGTATAGGCAAAGTCTAACATATTTTTTATCTGAGGCATAGTGAACAATAGATATATTTCTATAAATTTATCTAAGAATTGTGCTGCCAAAGTACTACAACACCAATATGAATTTTACTCCAGTACACCTTTTTACTAAAAAATGTTAGAATTTTGATATCATCCGTCCGATTTTTCCACGGCCGATATAGAAAAAATAAATAAATATTCAAATTCTGGCTTTACTGGTATAAAATATATTAAATTTAATTGAGAGCTAAGCATCTGTGATATCTACTAGTACAATGAAATGTATGGACCATCTTATGCATTGGATGGTAAATCGTTGGATTCAAAATTCAAACAGTCGATCCAAATTGTTCAATGTGATATTTATATTGAAATGTGGTTGGAGACCAAATTTTACATTTTTTGGAAAAAATTTACTATTTGTTTAGAATTTTTTAAAATCGCTATTTTTTATGGTCCAGATTTTTTTGAAAAACAACGATTTTGTACCCATTTTAATAACTTGAAATAAATTTTCAAAAAATGTAAAATTTGGTCTTCAGGCACATTTTAATATGGAGAACACGTTGAGCGCTTCAGATTGAATTTTTGGACTTTGAATCCACTGATTTAGAGTCCAATACACATGAAAGTCTATACATTGCATTGTACCGTAGCCCAACTATATATATATCTTTTCGCTTTGCATTATTTTTCATATATTAGAACTTGATATCTGTTACTTAATTTCGTTATTTCTTTTGCAATTAAGGATAGGTAACAAAGTAAATAAGACGTGACTTGCTTTCAATCATATTTTTTCATTCGAACTGTTGGTATTGGTTAATAAGTGTGATGTTGGTTAATAATATTGTAACATAAACTTGTTTTGTCTCTTACAGGATATTGATGATGACATGATTGACGAGTACCTTAAGACTCATAAAGATTATAAATTTACTCGCAAGTGGTTTGACGATGTAATGGAACCACCATTGGAAAATAAAATGGAGAGAACTCAACTCATCGGACTGGGCTCTGTATTTATCACAACTGTAACATTTGCTGCTGCTTTTACAATCCCCGGAGGTTATAACCAAGACTATGGTACACCAGTTCTAGGTAGGAGGTATATGTTCCGGGCATTTATTCTAGCGAATGCCATGGCATTTCTACAAGGATTCCTAGGCTTATTTGCGCTTCTCTTCGAAACAACTGGAAGTATATCTAGAGACATTCTCCAATTTGCATCATTATTATTTATGTCTGCAGCGAGTAGTATGGTTGTGGCATTTGGATTGGGATTGTATGTGACGCTTGCTCCAGTTTGCTACCCTATGGCCGTCCTTCTCCTTGTTATCACTCTTTTTAGGGACTCCTGCCGTGATTTTTTGTGTTGGCTATGGAAAATCTATTTTAGGCCCCATTTTGAATTCTAATAGTGTGAAAACCATTTATTGTATATTGGCATTTTATGTCATGTCTTTCCTGTTGATCTTCTGCCTAGCCTTAATGTAGCTAGACACCTGGCATTATTCGTTATGTACTTTTATTTATGACATTACGAAACAATGTTCTTTATCTATGTTCTCATATATAATTGATGTTTCTTTTCTTACTAATTAATTTTTCCCTCTAAACAGGCCGAATATTTACATAAGATTTTGTTAATTTAAAATTTGAACTTTTTTTCTTGTTGTTTATGCTTGTTAAGTAAGACATTTAAAAATTAAATAGTCTGGTTAGTTATCAGTTATCGATCCCGTTATGAATGTGCTCCATTCTGGTGCTATTGGACCCAGACAGCTGTACTTAATTTTGGGCTTTTCAAGTTCGAGGTGTTTACATGGCCCATGTTACTCGGCTGGTAATCAAGATAGATATCTAGTAGAAACATAAAATGTAAAACAAAACATACGCAGAAAAAGACTAAGTTATGAATCTAATATAGCGGGTTTGGATGGTAGCTAGGTCTTCATTTCTTGTTAATAGCTGTGTCGGAAATGAAACTTTTCTTTACCTTATTAATTATTAAAAACATGGTCTAACGTTCTGGTGCCTCATTCATTAATATACTCCCTATATTTGTTTCATTGTTTGGCACTGACCTGGATAATATATCCACCATCAGCTTACTAATTAGCGCTAATAACCACGACCTGTCTAATATTAATTATTTTCCGTTTGTGACTAATTATTGTGCTCTAATTTGCAAAATGTAATTAATGATGGCAGTTTTTTTATGTAGTTTTGATAACGCAAAACAGGGGCAGAACTAAACTTTCAAGTTATGAGAGTCAAACATAAATGGGATCAGTCATATAAAATTTGCATGCTACGAATGGAGGTCAATATTACCGTATCTATAACATTTTACTATATACTATATATACTATATAGAAAATCGTGTATAAATACAAAAAAATTCAAAATAAATGGGGGTTAATTGACCCCCATTTCTTGAATGTAGCTCCGCCTCTGATGCAAAAACTAGATTTCAAATAACATACACGATTGATTAATGGAATCTAAAAGCTTGACATCCACATTTCTTCCGTCAAAAAATAACATATTACCTTTTTTTTTTCCTGATCCTTTAGTAGAAATCGTAGCATTATTATAGTTCTTTTGAATTATTTTCCAAGATGTCGCAGTAAATCTACGATTCTTTAGGAGGCTAGAGTTTTCGTTACATAAATACACCATCTCTGCTTCTCTCTCCCTCATTCTCTCCATTTTCCCAAGCAAAACACCTCTTTTCCTCGAGTGAATTATTTTTAATAAGTGTATTTATTTGGTTGGATTTTTAATATAGGAGAGTAAGGTTAATAAATATAACTTTTTTAATCAATTTTAATCTTATAATCTTATTTTTTTAATCTTCAAAATGGAGTGTAAGGGAAATAAAAAAAATGATGAAAAATATAGTAACATTTCTCGATTCCCGTTCCTTTCTCTCCTCCTATTCTTTACCTCTTCTTGTGTGAATCAAACATGATGTAAATTTCTTTGGTTCAATTGTACGTCTAGGAGAATGTTTGTTTGGCTATTAATTTTCTTTCCTTTTGCTTTAAAAAAATGTTGGGTCGCTAGGAAAGTTCTCGAGATCAGAATTTAATGATAAGAGACTAAACAAGATCAAAGTGCTCTTAATTACTGTCAAAGAAAAAGATGGATACATGTTCTAGCACATATATATTATATGTGTCATATGTGACTAATATCCCAAGAAAAAGCCAGGTCGAATTTCTTGCATGAGCTTTTCCTTCTTAATTGTACTATTTCTTTCAGTTTTGTAGGTCTGAACCAATCGTGACCTTAAATTAAAAAAATTCATCAAATGGTAAAGGAAAAAAAATATTAGGCTTATACCATCATGAATATTTAATTGACTGATTTTTCATTGAAGATTTTTCTCCGTGCTTGCTTGCAATTCTGGGACCGTCTGAAATGATTTTGAGATTTTAATTTTTCGATTTTATTTCTTAGATAAGAAGAAAGTAGGCATTAGATTTAGACATGATGAGATAAGGACAATGTGGTCCAATATATTTACCATGGAAATTTTATGTTATTTAATTAACTTGGAAGTATTTTATGGGGAAATATCCAAGCTGTTGAAATCTAGCTAGATGAACAAATTAATATTCAATTTTATGCTTTATATGAAATATTTTAAATAGCAAATTTTGATGGATATATGGACTCAATTTTGTCAAATTATAAATAATATCATCACACTTTTATAACTTTTGGTCCTGTTTGGTAAATAAAATAGTTCTTATCTCCATATCAATTAGATGCTTGTCCGGGTAGTTGTGTATCTTATTTTAAAAAATAATACTATCACACTTCATAACATTAGTTTATTTTTTTATAAAAGAATAACTCGTCTTCACGGTTGCTTTCTACGGTGCTTATTCGTTATACTTATTTCTCTTATTTTTTCTATAAAAATAAATATTATTATATACTTTATGACTTTTATGTCATGTTTGGTAAAAAAAAAAAAAATCCTATGTTAACTTCGTATGATGCTTATCCATTATAACAGTGTATCCTCTTTTAAAACAATAATATCATTGCAATTTTTAAAGAAAATTTGGTCCCCTATGTTAACATTATTTTTTTTTTTTTTTTTCAAGTTTGGGGACTATTCATAATGTTAATTACTACAAAAGAAAAATATTTAAATCAGAAACACGGATTGTTTGTTTGCTCATCTATTCCACTCTGGAAGTTCAAGGTGAAGTGAAGACTAGTAAAAGACTTGGAATTACTAACTTGATGGGAATAAAATTAAAGAAATAAAAAGTGAAGAATTATAATCCGTGAAATAAAAATTATAATGCAAGAATTAAATGTTGCAAGATGGTGGTGGAGATTGATCTCCGAAGTGAACGTTCCTAACACAATACAAAATAAAATGTAATTAACCATCATGTTTTCTGTTCCACAGTTTGTAAATAATTCATATGCAACATGTACATAATTGTAATATAACAGTCTACGGTAAAGCCGAATCCTGACTCGTTTGATTTGGTCACGACTCATCCAATGTTTTGATGACTCATAGTGCTATCAGGTCAAGCGTGTTTGCAATTAATTTTGTATTAATTAATTTCAAAAGTAGTACCTAGGTAAAAATCTGCTCATCTCTGTTCGAGACAGATCCGACTCAGTTCGAGTTAGACTCGTACTCATCTGAACAGATAATGTGCATTCTGACCTAGAATAAAATTGGCTTATTTTATGTACAACAACACGGAGAATTATACTTTCATCCCTGAAAGGATCTGGTAATTCATGAAGCTGTTATTTCCTTTTCGTAGCTAGGTGTTCAACTAGACCGAAGCACCAGCAGGTCAATGATTTTTGTTTTTGTTTTTTTTAGTGTACCCAGTAATCCATCCGGATGAGAATTTGTGCTTATAATATGACTGGAACATTGATTCAGATAATATATACTTTGGTTTATCAAGATGAAAACAAATCACCAAGGTAAAATTAAGAACAGAGAAAACTGTACTGAGAAGCCTCCGATATCTCTGCAAATTAAAAATGACATCTGATTTCACCTCATTAATTAATATGAAATAACCAGATTAGTTGTAAGGACTTTACCTGTTAAATAATAGAGAACAACTTTTTGTCTGTCCTATGAGACACTTTCTTTAACGGGTATGGGTCAAGCTAGGTCAATTGATCGAGTCAGGTAATGAGAAGGTTAGGCAACACATTACATTGTATTTGCACCGTATTACATGTGTAAATTGCACATGTAATATGGTGCAAATACAATGTGCTGGCATGTTGACAAAGTCACAAAATGCCAAAGTTCGTGCTGGACCAGTTTAAGCCCCAAAGCCGTGCGGCAAAGGCATTGTCTTCTGCTAACAACATCTCCAATGTCTCTGGCCAGGTGTCACGCTGCAACAGAAGAGAGGACAAATGGACAATAGGTGGCTCTGTGATGTCGAATGAAATCTCGTCCCATCAAAATTGAAAACTAAATGAGAAAATTTGCTTGAAAACCCACCCTATGTCTGCTGACATTCTCAAAGCAGTAACAGAAGGCAACAAGATCGTTTAGTACAACACAGAATCGAAAAACAAAAAGCCTTTCATGACCATAAGGTATATTTCCGAAAAAGGTTTACTGTCTGTCTGTCTGATCAGAATTAAGTCTCTATTTTTACTTTTAGGATGACAAATGAAGACATTCTATTAAATATTTTGTTGCCCCTTCATTTTACAGGTGTTGATTTTAGATAGAGAACATGTATTGTCCTTGATGTCCAATCAATAAGTCTAAGCCCAATTTCTCCTCCGATCTGGCCCATTCTAGCCCAATTACGCCATATGTTGCATAATTTCGCTTGAACAGAAACTGTGATCCGTTGTTGTCTATATTCTTTTGTGGTACTTAACATCTAGATCCTAAATATCTGTAGCTATTGAGAAAACATATTTCTGGCTGATATTTCCATCATCTTGTCCATCACAAAACAGATGAAGCTAGCCAACAAGAAATCTACATGCTATGGAAGATATTTTTAAAATCTATCACAGAATTCCTATAATACTCAATCAGACCATTTCCAATCACCTCCCAGCTCCATGGTTATAGGTCTGAGTTATCGATTCGATCAGGAAATAATTGCCTTCTCTAATATATATGAATTTAAGAAAGGGAGAGAGAATGGGAAGGCCTCAAAATTGGTTGAAGTTAAAATCCAATAACTTCTCTAGTCTTTTGTATATAATATGTGGCCCGGAATAAGTTGAAGCCCAAAACGCACTAGTAAATAAAATGGAGAACTATATTGCGCTTAGCCAATCTAGCCTCGGCCCGTAGAGAAACAGAAATGAAAAGACAAAAAGTGGACTCATTATAGAGATAAGCATGGGTAGAGAAGAAATAATGGTAATTAATGAGAAATAACAAACTGCATAGAACCAGGTCGTAATTGAAAAAGACCTCAGATTTCTTAATTATTGCAAAACGCCCAAAACTGTACCATTATAACAAATTGCAAAGATACAAATGAATCGAGGTCGTAATTCCTCTTCTCCGGGCTTTGGTTTCGGATATCATTCATACTATTAGTTGGTACATGTACCTTGCAATGCCAAATTATCATATTTTGCAAAACCAAACAATTCTTGAACAGATGCATTTTCCAAAGTAATGTTTGTTCATAGGTTTATATCCCCCACAATTAAGCTAATAAATCCCTCCCGTCGATCTAGGTATAGAAAGTTACAACTCTTTATCATTTTGCCCCCTAATATATAACTTATAATATTTTTTCCTTTTATATTTGTAATTATTTTTTTATGTATTATTACATTGTAAATTAATGTTGTTGTATGTAAGTTCATTGCAACAAGAGTAGTGATCCCCACATTAAACAAAAAATAACCAAAACGACTTGGCCAATGTTTGAAAAATTACAATTAATGTCACATCGTAGTGTTCACATAAGATTTTAGAAATTTTACTATAATTATAGCCGTAAAACACCATATGGTACTCTTTTTTAGGGTAAGAAAGCAATTGCCATCTTACAGTTTTTCATTGATAAAAAAGTATTTACATGATTACATCTCATTAGTTCTACAAATTAGCACTTACTAATATTAAACTATTTACAATCCTAACCTAGCTACCCGAATCTTAACAGAACCTGCCCCATCTCAGAGCCTTTGCTACCACCTAATTTACCAGTATCATGACCGGTCGCCTCCTGCCTCTCGCTGCCTCACATGCCTCACCACCTCGCCTCAGCCGCCTCGCATCTCTCGCCACACACATAGGGGGGTAGAGGGGACGGCTGAACCCTCTCCACCCCGCCCCCTCCATATGGTACTCTTGACCTCATAATCATAATCATGAACTTTGCATCGTGACTAATTAACATAATCAGAGTGTTGTTATAACTAACATGTCCGTATAGAGTATGTCATGAAATAAACCTACTCTCGCAAGTCTTAGATTATGCAAATGACGTATAATACCCTTGTACAAAATATACAATTGGACATATAGAAATGATGGTACACAAGTTGGAATCTAAAGAAAAATCTCTACCTGCTACTTTGTAACCTAAAAAAACGACAACAGATCAAGATGCATAATAATAATTATGTACAACAAATTATTATTTGAACTAGTTGGCCTTCCTAGTTCGTATACTCTTTCCTTTTTTTTTTTAGAGAAAAACTAGTGTGTTGGTACTGTGTTTCTTCTAGATCGATGGTGTTTTTTGTCTATACTATATATAAGAACAAGATAGATTTTATAATTAGTTTCTGGATAAAAAAAGAGGTATATTTCAATAGCTCTGGGGATTTGGAAATAAAAAATAACCTAAACACGAATTTTTTCTCTTAACAAAGATTTTAGTTCGTCTAATCTAATTAGTCTAATCTTAATATCCAAAACTTGAGAAGTGTTTAAATGTCTGAATTCTTAAATCAATATAAAATGGTGTTGGACGTGACGAAATAAAATTGTTAAGAGAAAAGTAGTTATATGTCAAAATAGATCTGTTAGATGTGATGATCTATATAATTTCCTCAACCAAACATCAAAATTTCAACACTTTTCGATTTAGTTTTCATAAAAATTAACAAGTTGAAAAATCTTCATCCATAATTTATCCATATCAATGTATTTTTTGAAACACTTGATGCCAATCAAAACAAAGTTGAAATGTTGTATAATTTATGTGTGCATAGAGAATTTGATATAGATCAAATATAACAGTTTATTTGATATTTGAGTTTTAAAATTTAAGTTATTAACATTTAAAAGACAAAGGTATAATGAAGACGGAAAAAATGAAGACATTTGAACTCTCCTCACAAAACTAAAACTGAAAAGTGATAATTTGTATATTTATATGTAGAGAAAATAATATGCTATCACATCTAACATTTATTTTAACAGATGAATTTTAGAATTTTTGTTATTAAAAATTACAAAAAGAAAGACACGATAAAGACTTAAAAAATAAAAATATTTCAAACCTCTTATAAGAAATTATACAACACAAATAAAAATACATATATAAATTGTAATACTTTTAGGCAATCCAATCAGCGATAAATTATATTACTTTTAGGCAATCCTATATATTTTAATTATATTACTTTTAGGCAATCCTATTTCAAATTATAGATATTAACAGAAATACAATCCTATTTCTCATTTAGTTTTACTTTCTTAGACTACTTTCCTTGTTTTACTGCTTTGCTTTTCTTTCTTCCTTTTTAAGTTCAAATATGTTTGAGCTCCCCGTGTTTATTTAGATATGCAGCTACAAAAACTTTTATAACCGCAGTTATCAATCAAATATGGACATACCCTTATTTTTCCTAAAAAAAAAAATAGAGAGCACGCATCTTGAAAGTTGCAAACAGAAAATGACTCCAATTGAACATTTTTTTTTTATATTTAGAATATTAAACACCGATTTTACAACAAACATATTAATTATTTTTTTCTAAAGTAGTAAGATCTAACCATTGATTCAGTCCAGATAAGCGATGACCAAATTAATAGTTCGGTTCCCTCTTGTTCCCACTTCTACATGACTGGACACACAGATTTTGTCTTCCATCCTAGACCAAAATCATTGGTTGGTTCAGATCCACCCCATTGCTATTATTTTAGATTTCAAAATTAATAGTTTGTGGATTGGGATTTTAAAATCCCAAGCAGACTGTAGCAATCTTTAGTTACCGGCCTTCTTAATTTTTTTGAGTCACCAGTATGACAAAAAAGTAAGCTGAATTATTAATTCGGTCATTTCCACTTAGACTGAATCATTATTTGGTCATTAATATTTAAAAAAAAATATGATCGACCTATTTTCTGACAAATTAAAAAAAATTGCTTATTAAATCCAACTGCTCTTCAAGACTCGAGTTCTGCCCTTTGTTCTTAATCAATATACAGTCTTGATTGTCATGGTGGTTGGTGTGGAGACATCGGCGAACCCGCCCATGTGCTACTAATTAGGGAGACACTATCCAACATCCTGAATTGTAATAAAATTTAATGTACAGGAATTCAACAGAGTGTACATTGCACCTCTATTTTACATAGTGACATGATTTGCGAAAAATTCGTGAATTATTTACGTTTTATTCGTATTTTTGACGTTTCTGAACCGGGTATAAATAAAACGCAAAAAATATATAATACGTTTTATTCACGAATAAAATGCGAAAAACACGCGAATTTTTT
Organism: Carex kokanica; assembly: GCA_025461125.1. Lineage (NCBI taxonomy): Eukaryota > Viridiplantae > Streptophyta > Magnoliopsida > Poales > Cyperaceae > Carex > Carex kokanica. Next base: position 333,253 of record JAJGRX010000985.1, on the reverse strand, counting down.
TTTTAACTTTTTTGGATTTTTTTCCTTATGGTACGTACTGAATCATTATCGAATTATACCCGAATTATTCCTGAATTACGAATTTTTGACCCCGCCGAACCGAACCCAAACTATTCATTTGTCATTTAGTATTTTAGAACATTGTTATATTTTTTTATAATAGATAATAAAATATTGTTCAAAACATTTATTTAAATATTACAAATAAGTAACTATTAATTGGGCGATATATAGTGGGATGGACGGCTCATGTTTCTTATGAAAACCCTTTTTCTCAACGTTTTTCACTTTTGTATTTACCATTCACTACATGGAAATGTTCTACATTAAGTTTCCCTAGTTGTATTTTCTTGGGAGAAAAAGTGGAATCAATCTGAACCGTTAGATTAGTAAAAGTTCGATAAATGCCCGTCAAGTATATCAGCAGTTTTATTCATTTATTTTTGAAGAAAACGATTGCAGAGGTACAAAAGTACAAAATTAATTAAGCTAGAGTTTGTCTTTTAAAAAACATAGAAAAATATCTTCCTTTCTATTGCACACTTGATAGGATATACTCAAACATCCATGACGCGTCTCTTAAATTTTTAATGTTTTATCGTGCATCAAAGTCATTGATCCTGCCGATGTCTCTATTTATCTTGGACTTCGCATCTATTGGGTTTAAAAAAATATATATTCAAACCAAGAAACGTTTTGGGATATGTTAATTTAATTAATCAACTATACGAAATAATATGATAAAAAAAAATGTGTTCAGTATAGAACATGGTTATTCACCCAAAAACTGGCTAGATTAAATCTCACACTTGTTATGAATTTCCATGTATATTACCGATATATTACAATAAACATTGCAATTAATTGCTTTTCATCTTAGAAAAATATTACTTTAAACATTGGTGTTTGATATTAACATTTTCTTTTTAAATGCGCTGCCCTATTTATGGGGCCTAGATGTGACAAATTAAGTCAATGGTTCTTGGCTGCACATTTTTCAAGTATAATTTATTAAGTACCTTATTGCGTAAGAAGGGGAAAATTATTTCTCCATCCAACAACTATGTTAGTTTAGTCATTTTTTATTCTTGTTTAGTACCCATCATGAGCAGCTGGCTGCAGATGTGCGATCTGAACTCGGCTAAATCAACTGAATTAAACAAATGAAGTAGACCTCGAGATATGGGCATTGAGTTTGACTAATGACTTAAATACAAATGAGCAGTTGAATTCATTACACAAAATAAAATGAATTTACCTCGAGTTGAATTATTATGTAGTACAATGATTCCCTCCATGTAAAAGCTTGGTTTCTTCCACAAAGACTGAGGAGTACACATCGTTTGCCGTGCACCACGCATGCTGTATGGCATACGGAAATAAATCTGCTGCGATTTCAACCGTTCATATGTTTCGAAATTCGTGTACAAAAAATTAACTTGTTTTGAGATTCCTTCAATCCAATAAATAAACGGTTGGAGTTGGAATCGCAGGGACCCTGCAATTCTTTGAAATCGCAGCAGATTTGTTCCCCATACGGAAATAAATCTGTTGGGATTCCAAAGGATCATTAGATTTCCATGGCATATGGATCATTAGATTTTCTATATTATAAATTCAATGAATTAGGGAGAGAAAAAAGGTACATCTGTAATTGACAGCCACTATTAGCATTAAAACAAAAAAAAATAGGGAGAGAAAAAGGTGCATTCTTCATTTTTATTTTGACGTTTTCCCTTGTGCTAACAATAAAAATTATGGTTATCAAATCTCAACCTAATTCTTTTCTGGTTTACAGAAGATCTTTATTTGTAGGATAATGTCCAGTTTTATTATGTTTAATTTGTATGTGCCTTTACTTAGAAACATCAAAATTGATTTGATAATGAAACGTCAAAATTGAATGAACTTAAACTCAATCGGACTTGACCCATTGTCCAACAATGATATGATATCCAACTCATTCGAATCCGACTCGATTTGAATCCAAATCTAACCCATCTAATTGCCTTCTCTGTGTTCACCACCTCTACCTCCTCTCTTTCCTTGTTCATCCTTCCAGGACGAGAGAGATCAACCGCCAACCCAGACAGCGTCGGTCTGATTTCTCATAGATTGCTTGAAGAAGACTTTCATGACTTTGTGGTAATAGCTCAAGTAAGAGATTTACACATTTAATCGGGTCACTAACTCCGATATATTGCCCTCTCCTGATCGGTGCCTTCCTTCCATGTTTGACACCTCAACCTCTCGACTCCATAATTATTTTTTGTTGTATTATTACATTGTGAACTAATTTTGTTGCTTGTAAGTTAATTGGAAACAAGAGCACAACCACAGTACCACAAATATTTAATCTAAACGAATAGGCCAAGGTTTCTGAAATTGCAATTATGTTTACTAATGTTAGTGTACGCTGTTCCCATAAGTTTTTATCATCTGGATCACTGTAAATTAACACCAAATGGTCTTGTTGATCGACCTCATAATCATGAATTTTGTATCGTAATTAACATAATCAGTGTTGTGATAACTAGTTCGTTCGCAGAGTTGTACGTACAGAATATTTCATAAATAATCCTATTCTCACAATTTATAGATTATGCAATTAATATAATACGCTCGTAAAAAAATATGCAACAGGACATATACAAATGCAGGTCCCCAGTTGCAATTGTTTGGAACATGTTCACATCAGTGCAATTTCAACGCTACACTTCTATAACTAAAAAAACGAGCAAGCAGCTGCTTGGTCACATCAAATTACGACACCATGCATTATATATAATAAATATGTACAAATGTACAGAAATGTAAACAGAAATGGGTAAAAATCTTATCGGAAAGGAAAGACTCAACCAACTCTTCAAAAAAAAAAGGAAAGACTCAACCTATGAAAATGGTTCCACCCTACCCGTATCGTACCCATTGACACCTCTAATCATCATCCTAATAACGGTAGCAGAGCTGAACTAACACTGGGGATTCGAAAAAGCGACTAGACAAACGATAAGAAAACCTCTGTTTTGTCTAGCCTTTTTTTTTTTTTTTAATTTTGATATGGTATTTCACTTTTAGATTTTCTTCTAATGTTCTTCACCACAATATTTATTGATTTTTTACAATCATAAATCATTCCATTGATTAGATAAAAAGATAAAATAGTCAAAATACGGAACAAATTATCTTCAAATTGTTCCAATCAACCTTATTACTAAATATACAAAAACAAAGAAAATAACTAATTTATCTTATAAATACATAATAGTAAATAGGGGGGATTTCATGTATACCACTCAAAAACTTAAAAATTACGTATTTATCCCTCCAAATTATATAATTTTGTATTTACCGTTGAAAATTCTAATAACTCACATATTTATCCAATTAATTGAAAACTGAGGTTAATTAGATTTAATCATATGTAAAATATAATTAAATTCTCCTTTTCCCTTCCTCCTTCCCCTTCCCCTTCCCCTTCCCCTTCCTCCTTTCAGAAAACATAAGAGTACTGTGACGTTTCATGTTTAAATACCATAAATGGTTGGCCTGGCACTGGTACATAAGACCTACTATAGTAACCCTATAAAGTACCAATCTACAAACAACTATGACCTCGTAAGCATATGTGAGAATGAAAATTTATGCTCTTTTAAATATCAGAACTCAAGAAGCCACTGTCTGACCAACAAAGTACTTGTAGAAATTGACTACAGAACCATAAGTGAGATTATGGATTGAACAGTAGCGGCTTGAGAGAGAGAGAGAGACGCCTCATTATTATTTTTAATTTACTAAAGAAGAAAATCGTAGATTTTTTTTTTTGGAAGTCTAGTTTAAACTGAAGTACAAGATAAAAAACTATCATAAATCCATAAGACGTGGGAAAGAGACATACTATCCGAAAGCATCATGGTTGATACATCTTTGGATTGTTTTAAAAAAAAATTCAAATAAGACAGAACATTTATGGGCCTAAATGTGACAAAATCAATAGTTCTTGGTTGTGCATTTTTTAAATAGAACTTATTTAAGTATTTTAATTCGTAAGAAGAGGAAGATTATTTCCCCATCCAACAACTCTGTTTGTTTAGCCATTTTCTATCTTGATTAGTACACTTGACCAGCTGGCTTTAGATATGCAATCAGAGCTAGACGGAATCAACTGAATTAAAAAAATATAGTAGACCTGGAGATCTGGGCATTGAGTTTGACTAATGAATTAGATACAAATTAATGAGCTGTTGGCGGTGCTCGATGAGGCCTGATCAACTAGATTATATCAAGTAATTTAACGAATTAATTACGCAAAAATAATGAATGCACCCCAATGTGGTAGAATTATTTCCTCTCCATGTGAATGCGTGGCTTCTTCCATTAAGACGGAGGAGGTGACATTGTTTAGCGCGTAGCACGCCGTACAACATGTTTTATGAAAAGCTTTTTTTTTTTTTTTGTTAAATTTGGGCACTACGGATTTATAACGATCAAACGGTCCTGCACCCAAGCTGTCTTTTGTATATCCCAAGCTGTCTTTTGAAGATGTAGCAAACTGGCAATATCTAACCTGTTAAATATAAATAAACTTTAAGGTCATTCACATCAATTTCCCTTCAAAGCAAAATAGTATATAAATTGTTAAAAATTAAACATCTTCGGAAAAATTATATGGAAGTTTTAAAATAATGATTTTTGAGGAGGTGAACTGGACCTTAATTAGTGTGAGCTCGATTTTCTAATAAGGTTTAGAATTAATCGAGCCTCAATGACGAGTGATTTTCTTGAATCAGTATATACACAGTGTGCTTGAAGGAACCACCTTGTTTATTATTGTGTCATTTTAACCGACGAATCATGGAAGAGAAATTGGGTAGGAATGATTGGTATCATCATCTTCACTATTATTTCTATGCACCAAGGACAATTTGTACAAGCTTGGAAGCTCCACTGCCTTCTTCGTATTCTCTCCAAAGCTTTTGCAATTGCTGATGAATAATTTATATTGGAACCACAAATTCGGCACACCAAAAAACTCACAAGATGGACAATAAAACCGACGACGGAATGTATGAAAAAACAGATACAAGGACAAACAACAAAGAGAAAAAAAGGAGATCAATGAACCTGCAAAATTTCGCCTATTTCTCATCTATAGTACAACATTCATTCTTGTTGTGCTTTAAATTCGTACAAATTTCACTTTTTACAAATATAAGAATCATCCTTATTTCCCGCGAATAAAGAGTGAACTGCCTCACAAATTAGATAAAATATAGGTGATTTTTTTTTTAACAAGACAAATTATTATCCTTTAGAAAACTTTATATTTGAGAAGAGTTGACAGAATATATTTTAAAAAAACAAGGACCGAGACGACTTGTCTCTCCATTTAAGGCCTCCCAGTGATGCAACATGTTACCGGTCAGAAGTTAAATTAATTAAATACAACACATTATAGACCTTCAGACTCCACTATAAAATATTCCCCATGTGCAACATGCGGAAATTAAGTTATATAAATATAGCACCTTATTGATTTTCAGACTGCACAATAAAATCTTCCCCAACAATCTTTCCTCCACAGCAAAAGTGTAAGAGCATATTCAAGCTTAACGTGATATATAGTAATGGCCATTCCACCCTCCCAAAGCATTAGATCTGAAAGTGAAATGGTGTCCGAATTACGCCCAATTATGCCATTTGATCTTTTCATGGCAGCAAAAGAAGGCAACCGCGATGTATTAATACCACGTCTTGGTCTACAGCCGGAAGAACCAATGCAAATTGATCAGGTAATATTTCACAAACTATTTCTTGCTTATATAGTGTCTATAATTAAATCTACCTAATTAAATGGGGGGAGCACATAGGGAATTGCATTTTGCGCCGTGAAGTAATACTAATTAAGACATTACATTTAGTTTTCATATTATTTATATTATGACTTTTATTAATTGTCATCGTTTGTTGTATTATGACTTGTATTATTTATATTAGTTTTCACATTAAATTATGACTTTCATCATTTATTTATATTATGCAAAATCATTTCCAGTGTTGATTAATTTCTAGCTCAAATCAGGGACGTTTGGCCTAAAATTTGTTGACTGGTTAATCATTTTGCACCAGATAATACTCTTTTTATATAAATATAAATATTAATATATGTATCTTTGCTAAATTGTAGGTTTTGACAGAAGAAAAAGATTTTGCAAAGACATCAATTCTAAACAGGCCTCGACAACTGAATGCACTTTCCTATCCAATGGTATCATCACTATCAAGCAATCCTTCTTCAAATAGCAGCTTGTCACAGGTTAATATTTAAAAATGTTCTTCTCACTTTGTAAGTCTGTTGTTGAAGAATTTCATGGAGTTCCCTCCTGAGTCCTGCCTAAATATATATATATATAATATAGAGTAATTGTATCTTCTTCCATCACCCAGTCCCCAATCGTTTCAGTCAACGCGCTAAAACTCAGTTCCCTATGAAACCCCCAATTTAAAAAACTCTTTGGTTTCTTATTTACCCTTAAAAATTTCAATATATCTTATTTAACTTCCAACTCTCACAAACCTTTCTTATTTGTCCCTTGAGTTTTTTGGATTAAAAATCATGCAATGAACAATTTGTTATTCCGACTATGCCCCTCGTCCAACTATATATGTTTCTTTTCAAATACTATTTTGGTATTGTTTATTGAGATATAAATATTTGCTATTAATATTTTCAGATAAAAAAATTAATATTTGTTATAATATGTTAGGTAGAAACATTTGATACATGAATTCTTCATACTTGCATGACGAGATATGAATACTTGCAATAGTTGATATTAATACTTTCGAACGTTATCCAATGTCATAAGGAAAAAAAAATTGATAGAATTTGTTAGATACAAACACTTGATACATGAACTATTCACACTTGTATTATGAGGTATGAATACTTGCAATACTTGATATTAATACTTTCAGACATCATCCAGTGTCATATAGGAAAAAAATTAGTAGGATCTTGTAAGTACAAACACTTGACATATGAACCGTTTACACTTGCATGACGAGATATAAATACTTACAATACTTGATATTAATTCTTTCAAATGTTATCCAGTGCCATATGGAAAAAAAAATTAAAATTCGATAGAATCTGTTAGGTACAAATACTTGACACACGAACTATATACACTTGCATTATGAGATATGAATACTTGCATGACGAGGTGTAAATACTTGCTCAACAAGATATGAATTCTTGTACGACGAGGTATCAATACTTACGCGATAGACAATCCAAACATATTTCATCATGGATCTTATTTGAAAGATAAAATTGCATCGAAGATGTTCGTGATTTTAGATTCACAAAATTTCTCACAAATCGTCAGAAAAATGGGTAAGAATGAACAGAGAAAAAAAATCACCTCTAAAAACGTGCAAAAAATGAGTGTATGATGAGAGAGATAAAAAAAGTTGATATATTCAGTTTTTTATTATAAATACTTGATATATTATATATTAATACTTGCACGCATAGATATCTATACTTGTGCGCGCCATTGTAAAATATTTCAAATATAAAACATATTAAGTATTTAATTTGGCTATCCCCTCAAGTAGTTAGTGATCTTTCCAGGTAGTTAGTGATCCCTCAGATAGTTAATGCATGGGAACGTTTGGGGGATTTTAGCTTGGAGTTAACTAAGCGCTCCCTATAATATAATATTCTATTCGAACTAATTAGTTTTGAGTTGCTTCAAATGTCAGTCTGTGTGGGAGCGAAGAGATGGACTAAAAGGTCTCGAAGATTGGTCCATTAGAGTGTGCTACTGAAGACCAAAGTTAGAGGGAAGGCACGAGAAGAAAAGAAAGGGATCAGAGACGTTTTTACTCTGTCTAGACCTGATTTGAGGGTGACGTATAACAACTTCACCCTCTCTGATTTTTCTCTTCTAGAGAAGGTGAATGACTTTGGTCAGGTCTGGTCTGGTCGCTCTACCTCTCTTCTCTTTCCTTTCCATTAATGAGGGTCTTCTAGAGCACAGCCTTAGTCCCTTTCAAATTATCAAGTAAATGGACTCAAAAAGTACAATTCTCATCTTCCTATCATCGAATCTATTTTTCAAGTAAGAGTTCGTTTGTTTTTTATGAGCAGAGGAGTTCTTATTGGAGAATAAAGGATCCCTCCATTTAAAATAAATGTTATATTTGTCAATTCAATTTTAAAAATAATAAAATAAAAAATAAAGAAAAAGGAGATAGAAGAAATATTTTAATTTTTATGAGAATGTTAGATATTATGGTGTTTTAACGGAGAAAATTAGTTATTTTAAAAGTTTGTATTGTCATAATAGAAATTCTTCCTTTTAATTAATACAATTTCTTGGATGGTCCTGTCGTAAATAGTGGCCGAAATAGTCACCCGGTTGTTTTGCTATTCCAATCATAAAGTTGAATTGGTGTTTATTTTAAATAACTGAATTAATATTAACCTCAATAATTCCGTCATGGTCAGAACATACTCTTTAAGTCCCTCCCATGACCAAGATCACGTTTGTATTTCTACATTCCATTCCATAATAAGAAAGCTCGAGACCTTTTTTTCTGACAAGCTAAATATTGTTGGTCACTTGCATTTGTACTTCGAGTCTGGGGTTCTCTGACATTTTCTTGTTACTTTTCTCTTGATTACAATACATTACTGCTATAACTTGTAAATCTTTTTATTTTGTACTTTTTAATAAATGGAAAATAGTAGGCCTCAACCTACTTTCTAAAAAAAAAGAGTAGTTAATTGTTGACCTACGCATGCATGCATGACCTATTTTAGTTTGATTTAGTAATTTGGGATTTGTGTTTTTAGTGGAAGACCAAAAAAAAAAGTGCTGATAGAAAGTTATATAATCGACCTCTGTTTTTTTCATTATTTAATTCAATATTTCGTTGTATATAAAAAAATTATGTACAAGATCCTGTTGGTCCCGTTTAAAATCTATTTACATCTCTAAGACTAATGCATCTAAACATTTTGAAACATCGTCCAATACTCAAACTTATCAATAATCCACTATTTTATTATAATACATCACAAATACTAATTTAAAAATAAATACTTGACAAAAATATGAATTTCAACACTAATGAGTCCTTAATAATTCATATATATACAAGTCCAAAGATCATTATTTTAATGTTTATTTTGTATAAAGTCACGATCCAGCAATGATTTTTTTCATTTTATGACATTCTGTGAAGTTTATATATCAGGTTCATTCATCTTGCATAGAACCACTCAAATTTCCTACACAATCATATATACGTTACTACAATATAAACCTTCTAATTAAATGTAGTCACTTTATACATATAACACGTATTAATTAGATGTAATTAAAAAGTTATAGCTGTTAGTCTTTTACAAATCATTTTCTCTTGAAACATATGACCTAATTAAATTTTACTTTGTCTAATCAGGTGACATCAGAGGCTTCACATTCTGCTCCCGAACAAAAAAAGAGAGAACACCAGACTGTCCAATCCGACCTCCAAAGTGCAACACGTTTTGGAGACACCATTCTGCACCTACTTGTTACTAAGGGGCACGACGAGCTCGCTTTGATGGTTTTCCGAAGAGATGTGTCCCTATTAAAATCGCGAAACAAAAACTTAGAGACACCCTTGCACTGTGCTGCGAAAGTCGGAAATGAGAAACTCATCGACAACCTCATTCAAATTGATCCTGTTACTGTGAAGGATGCTCTCCAACAAACAAATGAAAGTGGCAACACAGTCTTGCATGTTGCTGCTAAATACAACCATATACCTATCAGCCTCGCATTGATGAAGTTGGACCCAGATGTGTCATACATGGTCAACAACAATATGTTTTCTGCATTGAACATAGCAATAGACAGAAAATATACTGAGATGGTACAGACCATGTTAGAACAGGACCGTACTCTGGGATACACCCAATTTTCAACCGGAATTTTTCCAGTTCATTTAGCCGCAAGCATGGGCAATGAGAAATTGGTATTGCATTTAATGGAAAAGTACCCTGATCATGGTGAGTTGCAGGATTCAGACGGAAGAAACCTTTTTCACTTTGCTGCGGAAGAGAACAAATACGATATTTTTTCGGAGATATTTAAAAACACCAGTGATAAAGAAATGATTGCAAGAATGAATAATGCACAAGATTATGAAGGAAATACACCATTGCACATTGCAGCAATGAAGGGACACAAGTACACTATGAAGGCTATTTGGAAAAAGAAGATGAATCTCATTGCAGAAACAGTCCGAAACAAGCAAGGCTTAACACCACTCGAACTTTCCGGGAGGAAACTGGTAGAAACAAATGAGGTATGCTTAAATTAACAATTACATCAGAAAATTAATTATTTCTTATTTATTTTAGTTATCTCGTGTGTTGCTACCAACTACTGAACTACCAAGCACGTAAAATACATACTAGCAAATTAGACAATTAGGGATGCATAATCGTTTCAGTGTCGACGCGGCAACGGAGCTGATTGTTCGTAGTATAAGGAAATTCTACTAGCACTTTTAATATTAGGCATAAAGAACAATATATATTTTTGGATAAATTTATCAGAAAATTGGCTGCCAACATATTCAGAATAATATCATTAGATGGGTCTAATTAGTTCGTATTAGAATAAGAGTGAGGATATGGTACTATGCATGGCGCACTTTAATTAGTACTATTTATCTATATTTTTAAAGTGCAAATAGTCAACAAAACCGTTCATTATGATCTCCATATGAAAATGTACTTGGAGGGCAAATTTAAGTTTAGAATTGTTTTACTATTTTTTAGATATAGATACAAAATCACTAGATTCAGGTGGTCCAAAATTTTTAGATCATGTGTTTGTACCTATTTAAAAATGAAGATCATATTGAGCGGTTCAAATTGACTGTTTGAACTTTGAAAATAAAAATATGTATTCACAGTACATATCAAAGTGTGTTATACACAGTATCATAGCCTCACTCTTAGAATAATGTCACAAGTTGACTGTTTTCCCAATAAATAGAAGGGGACTACCTAACTTGTTACGTACAAATTACAAAACTTCATATATGTTGGGCACAAAAATTGCCACGAAATCTCTGTTATTCTCAATAGTGCTGTCCTAATCTTCTCCAGCTGCACAGTACAGATTAGGATGTGAGGATTTCGGCCTTTAAATGCTTATTGCATTTTTGTTTTCGAAATTATAGCGTCAATTACTAATTACCATTTACTAAATTAGCACAATTTTTTTTTACATCCTATTCTTCTCCGGTACACCATTTATTATTTTTGGATAAACAACACAAATATGAATTTTACTCTATTACACCATTGTTTAGTTAAAAAATTATTCGAATTGATCTTAACCGTTCGATTTACAATGGCCAAAATTAAAAAAATATTCAACATTTAGCTTTACTGGTACCAAATCTATTAAATTTAAGAAAATATTCAACATTTACTGAGTCCGGAGATTAAAATTATTCACCATTAAGCGCTAGAAATGTGAAATCTTCGATTTTTTCTTTACTGAGTCTGGAGATTAAAATTATTAGAAGTTTTTCGGTGTATTGTAGTATGACCCAATAACACAAATATTTATGTTCTCCCATTTGTAAAATTTAATTATTCATGTTGGAACTTGATATCTGTTAGTTACGTAAGTGTTATTTGTCTAAAAGTAACTTTGATATCTGTTGTGATCTCTTACAGGATATTGATGATTACACTATCCGCGAGTACGTTGAGGATCAAAAAGGTTATAAATTTAGTGAAAAGTGGTTTGACGATGTAATGGAACCACCATTGAAAAATAAATCGGAGAGAGCTCAAATTACCGGACTGGGCTCTGTACTTATCACAACTGTAACATTTGCTGCCGCTTTCACAATCCCCGGAGGTTATAACCAAGACAACGGTACACCAGTTCTAGGGAGGATATATATGTTCCGAGCATTTATTCTAGCAAATGCCACGGCATTTATATTTGGATTCCTAAGCTTATTTTCACTTCAACTAGAAGTTGAGGAAGGTTCACGTAAGCGCGGCCTCGAATATTCTAGTAAAACATTTGTATTTGCAGCAGGTAGTATGGTTGTGGCATTTGGATTGGGGATGTATGTGATTCTTGCTCCAGTTTGTTTGCCTATCGCCATCGTCCTACTTGTTACCACTCTTATTTTTGGGTCTCCTGCGATGTTTATTGCTTATCCCATAGGAAAATTCATTTTTGTATCAAATAGGTCTAGATATTTTTATATAACATATGTCGTGTCTGTCGTGCTCGTCTTCTGCCTGGCATTTATGTAGGTCTGTACATTTCCATTTCCATTATCTATCCACATGTCTTATTTGTACTAGGAATAATTAATGTTCTTTTATTCATAATTGATGTGTCTTTTCTTACTAACTTTTACAAAAGCTTTTGTTAATTAAGATTGGAAAATTATTATTATTTTTTTAAGTTAGACATTGAAAAATTAAATAGTTTGGTTGGTTATAAGTTATAACCAATATGTATGTGGTATATTGGGCCCAAGGCTGACGGGCCTAGACAGGTGCACTTAATTTTGGGCTCTTCAGGTTCAAGGTGTCTCTGTAGCCCATATTACATAGTAGAACTATGTCATGATAAACGTATATACTGTGAAATGGATGTCTAATAGAGTTAGCTTAGGGTAATATTGACTAAGTCAAAGATCTGTATTTTGAATTGTTAGAATTAGTTACTGTTAGATTGTTAGTTTGTTATAGAACTGATGTACACCATTATAAATAGATGATGCATTTGTAAACAGATGACAATCAAGGATATACAATTCATTCAACTCTCTGTCTCTCTCTTTACAATACGTTATAATGTCTTAATTATGTTACATATCATGATTGGCTATTCAATGCCATATTCAATTAGACATAATAGTCTTTTATTTGGCTATAATTTGATTTTGCTAAATTAAACCAAAACATATGCCGAATAAGATCAGTTATGAATGTATGTAGCGGGGGTGGATGGTAGCCTTCGTTTCTTATAAATAGCTAGCTAAGTCGGATATAAATTTAGATATCTGTCTTTGTTTCTAATTGTATATTGTGCACTTTTTTCGGAATGCAATTCTATTTGTTAATAAATTATAAATAACATAATGATGGAATTTTTTTTTCTTCTCGGTAACCCAATATGTAAATTCTAAATAACATATATGATGGATATTATTTTCCGATCCTTTAGTACACATCTTAGCATCGCTATGGGTTTTTTTGGATTATTCATAGAGTTGCAGCAGTACTATGGTTCCTTAGGAAGCTAGAGTTTTCATATTTACAAATACACTTCTGCCTCCCTCTTCCTAGCTCATCCAATTAGCAACAAGTACAATATCTCTTTTCTTTTAGCAGGAATTCCTAGCCCCCTAGCATTACAACAAAAGATACTCAGCATATCTAAACAGTATCATCACTCCCTCCAGTAAATTCTTTTTTCATACATTGTCACAAGAGTTAATTTTCCAAATAAATCGTTGAACTACTGTAATCATGATCATCTCCATCTCATTTATATTCTGAGATTTTTCTTTTTAAGATTGCATAATATTTTAGGCCGTAATATTGAAACTATTATTTAAGCTGGAACAATAAATTATGTATAAGCTATGATTAAAAAGACTAGTTCTGATTCCTTTGATTTGGTCATGACACATCCAATGTTATGACGACTCATAGTGACGCTATCGGATCAGGCATGTTTCGGATTAATTTTATACTGCTACAGTTGGATACAAATTAATAAATTTGAAAGTGGTACTTAGTAGGTATTAATTCGGTTTCACTCTGTTAGAGAGATATGACTTGCTCGAGTTGACTCGGACTCATGTGAATATGGAATTAAAAATGAGACGTTGTCACCTGGGGGATGATCGAGTGCTATGAACAATGTTCTTTTCTTTTCCAGAGCTAGGTGCTCGAACCAAACCGAAATGCCTACTGGTCAATTAATTTTTTTTTAGACTGTATCCATTAAGATCAGCCAGATATTGTATTTTTTTAGTTAATTAAGTTGAAAGCAAAACACAAAGGTAAAAATGAGAATAGAGAAAATTGTACCGACAAGCCCCTGATTTCTCTTCACGTTTAAAATGACCCCTGATGAGGCGGAAATTATTGTAGGGCTGAAAACGGAGCGAATAATGCTGATAACATATCCGTATCCATTTTTCAATGAGTAGATACGAATACGGATATGGATAGTAAACAAATGTTAAAAAGTAAAACGAAATCCGCCTTAATCGGATACAAATACGAAACGAATAATCCACGAATACGGATACGAATACGAATACGAAACGAATAATTGTTGGATAATCAAATCATATGAACTTTAGGATACAAATACTAATTAATGAAATTCAAATATGAAAATGAACCAATAATTAAATATGAAATTTGAATGTAATTTGTAAAAAAAAAAAATACTAGAACCAACGATGTAATTAAGTTGCGTTAGATCGAGTTCATATGGTATCATCATGTATAATAAAAAAAAAAAACTAGACAAGTAAACCGAATTGGGTTGATTTACATCTTGCGGGCTTAGTCAAATTGGGCTGGACTGGTTAATGGAACCAATAACAAGGACGGAACTGATGTATCCAGATTCAAAAAAATTAAGATACGTAGTATTATAGAGTGGATGGTATATATATTAGGCTATAGTTGATGCATACAAGATTGCAGAGCGCTGAGCAGTCACGTGGGTAGCCATACATGGGTTCCCGGATACGTCAGAATATCAGTATTCAAACGTTTATGCTTGGATTCGGAATCATCCGTATACTTGGATTCCCGGATCCGTTTATGCTTTACCTACCAAATCTGTATTCGAATCCGGGTTTCCTCTGGATATTGAGTAATTATCCGAATTCGGATCTAAAAATTATCCCAATCTATATTTATCCGAATGCGGATCCGCTTCGAATACGAAGCGGATTCTGTTGGATAATTCCGAATCCGTTTTCAGCCCTAGGAAATTGTCTTGTGTAACAACTAGTGCTTTTCATAACATCTGAGCAACTTCCGTATACTTGGATTCCCGGATCCGTTTATGCTTTACCTACCGAATCGTATTCGAATCCGGGTTTCCTCTGGATATTGAGTAATTATCCGAATTCGGATCTAAAAATTATCCAAATCTATTTATCCGAATGCGGATCCGCTTCGAATACGAAGCGGATTCTGTTGGATAATTCCGAATCCGTTTTCAGCCCTAGGAAATTATCTTGTGTAACAACTAGTGCTTTTAATTACATCTGAGCATCTTAGTTGCAATAATTTTGCTTGTTAAAAATAGGGAAAAACTTCCGTGTTATGATGCTATTTTTAATTTCCTTCCATATTTCGAACGTTCTTTTTTATGTCTGCACTGTTTTGTACTTCTGTTACTTTACTTAAGAGTGTAACATACTCAATTCCTTATTCGAATCTCCAGAGTTTTCATCTTCAAAAAGGAAGAGAATCTAACACATGCTTCTACGCTGTTTACCTCCCATCTTAACTATCAACTAGGATCCGTGTTGAGAATAGAAATAGTTAGAAGGGCAAAATTGTAAATAAAAGAAAAATGAATAGGTACCTTTATTGTATAAGTAGGAAGTTACGTACTGTTGGTACCAACTTTTAGCTAGGTACCAACAGTACAAAACCAAAAGGATATAAATACCACATGACAGAGATGTGTAAATTAATAACAATATCAATATCAATACAATAGAAAAACAAAAAACCTTTCATAAGGTAAATTTGAGAAAAATATTTAGTGTCTGGTCATAATGAAGTCTATTTTTTATTTTTAGGTTGACAAATGAAGACATGCTATTAATTATGTTGTTGCACCTTGAATGTACGGTGTAGATTTGAGACAGAGAACATGATATTTCTAGCTAGCTAATTGCCCCTCCGATGCAGCCCATTCATATTACTTGTGTCTTTATATGATTAAATTTTGTTCAAATAAATCTACCAATGACTATATATTTTAGAATTTTAAAATTATGTGATGGATATCTTCACCACGGAGATGTATAGAATGATGGATATCACAACAACAATGAGAACACACGCGATCGACGCTTTAATGCGGCTGGAAAACAACAAAAGGGCTAGAGAAACATTACTTGTGGCGATGTTTGTTATCTGGAGAGAAAGATGTACACGCATATTCCGAGATAGCAACAAAAACCTCGGAGAGTTGATAGAGGAAGTGGCGCTCTTGCTGCAACGCCGCGATCAACCAACGGGAGGAACCTGAATACTCGGCAAAAATTTTCTCTAATTTCATGTTATTTTACTTTCTTTCTTTCATTTTGCTTTTTTACTTTCTAGCTCAAACTTGTCTAAGTGACTTGTGTTTATTTTTAACTTTTGCAACTACAAACTTTTTGTGACTGCAAGTATCAATTAAATATGAGCTAGATTCTTATTTTTCCATACAAAAAAATTATGTGAAATCTAGATCCTAAACATCTGTAGAAATGGAGAAAACATATTTTCTAGCTGGTATTTTCATTGAATCACTTTTTTTCTAAAATAGGTTACAATCGATCCATCATACACTGTCCTTCACCAAACAGATGAAGCAAACAAGAATAAACTATATAACATAACTTTTAAGATCTATCAATAAATTCCTTTAATATATACGAAATCAGACCATATCCATTTACCACCCAGGTCGATAAGGATAGGTCGACTTATCGATGGGATCATCAATTAATTGGTATTTGTAGTATCAAATTATCAATTTAAGAAAGGGAGAGAGAAAGGAAGGCTGATGCCGTGATGCAGAGAGCGTCAATAGCGAAATTTCGGTTGAAGTTCAAAGCCTGGAATTCTTCAGGTCTTTCTATAGAATATGTGGCCCATAATCCATTAAAGCCCAAACCCACTTGTAAATAAAATAGAGAACCATGCATGTTGCGCCAAGCCATTTCAGCACCGTACAGAAACAGAAATGCAAGATATAAATTCGACTCATTATAAATAAGAGTGAGGCTATGGTGCTATGCATAGCACCAATGGCTAGTGTACTACGGCTCAATATGATACTTTTTAAAATTCTAACGGTCGATCTGAACCGTTCAATGTGATATCCATATGAATATGTACTTGCAAACTAAATTTTATATTTTTTTGAATTTTTTTACTATTTTTTTAGATAGGTAGAAAAATCAGTGTTTTTTTAAAATTCTGGACCATTAAAATTCTACCTATCTAAAAAAATAGTAAAAAAATTCGAAAAAATATAAAATTTAGTTTGGAAGTACATATTCATATGGTTATTACATTGAACGGTTCGGATCGACCGTTAGGATTTTAAAAAGTACCATATTGAGCCGTAGTACACTAGTCATCCGTGCTATGCATAGCACCATAGCCTATAAAGTCGAGACACGCTATTAGTGAGACTATGAGCAATAATGGTAATTAACGAGAACGGTGAAACTGCATATAAGTATAACCAGGTCCTTACTGCAAAAGACCGAAAACACCATTATTACAAATTGCAAATTAAGGTATAAGTGAATGCAAATTAAGGTATAATTAAGTGAACCCAGGTCTTTACCATTCCCCACCTAATAATTTGTAAAATATTACTTTTCTTTATTTCCTTGTAAATTATTGGAAACCAAAAATCATTTTAGTGTACTCTATTTCAATAAGCATTTTACCATCACGATCACTCAAAAACACCATCATGAATATCGTTATAAATTGTTCGTTCCACGAGTTTGTACTGTATTTCATAAAATTAACATACTCTCGCAAGTCATAGATTATGCAAACTACGCAAAATACAAAATACCATCTTAAAAATAGATGGAATTGGGGGTCCGACTCTGCTGCTTTTCTGATAGAAAATCAGCAACCAGCTTTTTCAGATCTAACTATTCAAATTTATTGAGATTTGTGCATGAAAAAACTTCTGTATCAAGATGTGCAAAATGAAAAAATTTGAATGATTGGATGCAGAAAAGCAGCAGAGTCCATTCCGGAATTGGGACATGGAAATGCTGGCACCCAGTTGGAAATATTTAGAAGCAGGTCACATCAGTACAATTTCAAATGATTGTGTACGTCTATTTTTTGCACCCATTAGTTTTTCTTTTCGTTCAGAAGAGTTTGGTATGGTGAAAATCTATGATTGTGTACGTCTATTTTTTGCGAATTATCGTTCAAAGTTTTGTAACATATATAATTTGTAATTTTTGTAGTTCTCTTCTCTTAATTAGGATTTCATTAATTTTTTTAATAATTTAAAAACGTCTTAAATTTCTTTGATAATTCAAGTTTAATTTGAAGGATAAATAAGTTTGTTTATTGCAATATAGTTAGCAGAAGATTATGTGTTACTGAAAGATTTTCAAAATGGAGGAAATTTATTTAATTTAAAAGTTTTATAATAAATATCGAAATATTAATTGATGCGTAGAAGAATCTATACATAAGTCATAAACTCATAATATATAGATACATATTAAAAGACAATAATATTGAGATTGTTGGAGCATTTTTGTTCCGAAATTACAAAAAAGAAAAGAAAAGATGATTATTCAAATATAATTTGATAAATTGAGACAATCACTTGTATTATTTACGAAACTAATAAACCACCACCCAATAATTCTACTAATCAGCTTAGTTGACTAGAGACGCAAGGAATTAAAGATCGGATGGTCCATATTGATTGACAGTTGAATAATACTGCAAAAATTTGTTACTATCCGTGAGAATACAAATATTTTTTTTTCGACGGTATCTTTATGGCTACTTCTATAAGTAATATTGATATATTAGGAAATAACAATTTCTGTTAGTGTATCGTCGGCAATAATCACTTTTTATGCGAAGTGATATATTTCGTACCCAAATGGTTAAGACTATGAGTAATGACTATTTCGTACCCGTTACCCTATAGGGTAATTATAAAATCTAAATATATTCAATTCAATTTCCAACTCACCTAAATTTGTATTCTTGTTTTTGAACTTTCTTCCTTTATAAAAAACAATTTAAGTTGGAATTGATTGCACATTTATTTTTATTTTTTATTAGAAATGTAATTACATATGTGTAAAATAAATGAGTTTTTTATATTTAATTGGTAAAATATAATAAAACCAATTATTATATTAGTATTATCAGTTATTCATCCATTACCGTTTCGTTACCTAATAATATTAACGGATAAGGGTAAGTTAGGATAAGATCAAATTTTAATAGATATAAGTCGAGTATGGATAAAGTCAATTTTAATGGGTTTAGATATGAAAATGCCTCTACCCGACCCGTGCCATATATACCCATTGACACCCCCTGTAGAGAAGGAAATACGTGACACGCCGTGACGTGATGTGACAAACACGCCGTGATTTGGTCACGTGACGTGACGTGACGTGATCAATATTTTTTTTTCACGTGACGTGATCAAAATAGTGGCAGACGATCACGTCACGCGAATGGTCACGTCACACATAGTCACGTCGTGACTGAAGGATGTGTGTTTTGAAAGTTATTTATTTTAGTGATAATTTATATGTAGTTCATGATTTTATTACGAATATTATTATTCATGCTCCTTGAGATTTATATGTTATATCTTTGGAAGAGTTCAGGAAGATGCTCTTGGTCTTGAACCATAGAACTCCTAAGATGAGAAACATTTAATCACTAAATATGTTCACAATCGTGGTGATTAAGGAGGAACATTAATTACCGAGAAAGATTGTCATGTTGATTAAAGTACATTGAAGTTCTATAAATGTTGATAAAGGATTATCATTTAATAATATGAATATATAAATATGTGCATTTTATATATTGAACATGACCTAAATGAATGAAACATTATATGGATTGTGTTTTGTGTCATTAATGTTTTCATTGTGTCTTTAGAATCTAAGATATGAGATGTGTAGGTTTTTCACATGAGAAGTATATAATGTGATTGCTATTTAAATATTATCTTCAGATAGGAATAAAATAGTAGTTCGTTATGTACAACTTGTGCGGGAAAAATCTATATGTTAATATTATCATTGTCCCTCAATTGAGTTATGATATTACTGGGCCCCTTGGTAAAGTGAAATTATATCGCATGCAATATAACTGATGTAGTTATAATTATAATTCACTTGAGAAACCAAGAAAAGAATATAATGCAAGAATGACACGATCCTATTTTGCATATTATTCATAATATCATGAGACAAGGATAGACACGAAATTAGTGGATTGAGTGAATGATTATTATGTCATTTGGATAACTATAATGTAATGATAGAACCTCTTATAGTCAATAATATAAAGTTTTATATTATTGCCAAGATGACATAAATCCTCTATACGGTCACACCAACTGAAGAGAAACAACAAGTATTTTATATTTCATAATGATGTATAAGATAAAATACATGAGATGAAATAATAAAATAAAATGTCATAATATGACATGCTTAGATCATAAATAAATTTGTGAAGTTATGCAAATATTATTTGGTATAATGTTTGAAAGCATTATAAGAATAATAAGAATATTGCATAATAGAATAATATGATTAATATTATTTATTCATAAATTAATTTATTAAACCAATCACAAGATGAGATTAAAGAGATCATAAAATGGCTAAACAAGGCTAGTGGCATTTGTGTAATTAATTTAAACATTACACAAATAGTTGCCATAACCCTTGCCTATTTAAAGGGGTGTAATTAAGGAAAAGGAGAGAATTTTTTCTGCTCATTTTTGGACGAAATTACTGTAGCAATTAGCCGAAATTACTGTAGCAATCCCCTTTGCTCAAGGCCAAAACCCTAGTGGTTCAATCTCTTCTCTAATCTCTTCTTGATAGGTTTAGCCACCAAGAAATCAAATAGATTGTTAATTTGAAGATCAAAAGGTGGTTGGATCTAAGCCTTGAACTTCACATCCATCTATCTAAGAGGTGTGTTAGTTCGTTGTTTAGGTTCAAGGTGAACCAAGAGGCGCTTCCAAGAAGAACACGAGAAAGAGAAGAGAAATCGGCTTCTCTCCATCAAGAGATTTGACAATCTCTTTAGGTAAAGGTTTTAATCCTCTTTAGCAATAAATTAGATGAGATTAATTTATTTTAATTTAGTACACATTAGTTTATTGCAAATCTTGTTTGCTTTTGTCGTATAAATAAGATCTTTTGTGTATGGAGCCAAGTGGTGATAGGAAAATTTTAAATTCTCACCATATAGGCATACACGTGAAATCCCAACAGTGACTACACGTGACTACACGTGACGTGATATAACGTGACGTGATATGACGTGACATAAATTAGTCACATTGAACTTTTTTTATATTTTAATTTAAATTGTCGATCGAGAGGCGTGCCGCGTGCTTAACGGGGGAGGGAATTAAGGAGACGGGAAAATCCTAAAGCGGGACTTTAAAAATTGGGAAAATTTATTAAGGAGACGGGAAAACCCTAATTTAGACCATCACTAAATCATAAAGTTATTAATACGCATTCTACACATTAAAGGCCCCACTTCTCATGACACATATTGAACCCAATAAATAATACTTAATTTGATCACTTTATAACGGGTCTAATTAGATATTTGACAGTCAAATATTCAATATATATTTATATCACATATAAGCCCATATATGTTGTAATTAATTAAAATTAATTCCAACAATTTGAACTTTAATGATTATGTTGTTTTTGACTGCAAAATTTAATCCCATTCATCTAATTAAAACCTTCTGAATTTTATCCTTTTATTTTTGTAAGACAGAGAGAAGTGATTATGAAAACAAATTATATAACAATCTTATTTTTCTGATTACAAGTGTTCATATTTATACTTGCAAGGTAATAAAAAATAGCCGTTATAATGTACTATTTTGTATTTTATTAATTACAAAGCATTATTTCCTATTTTATTAATGTAGCACTATTCCCTTAAACTATCCGTTATAATTATATATATTTGAAAAATAAATTTGAATCTATTTCTATATTTTAACATATCATAAAACATCTGATGGAATATACATCCTGCATCCACAAACCTCCTTTTTTTTAGAATAACCCGTAGGAACTTCCTTTTTATTTGGTGCATCCACTAATTACTTTTTTTTTCTTAGGTGGATCCAAGGCCAATACCACCTCAAACTATAATGGACAAGGAAAATAGGTGTTTCGTATGACTTCTTTTGTACTAGGAATAATTAATGTTCTTTTATTTAATTAATAGTAGAACTATGACATGTAAATCATATATACTGTGAAATGGATGTATTAACATGTTACATTCAAACAATCAAGCATCATTGGATATTCAATGTCATTTTCAATTAGAACATTATTGTCTTTTATTTAGTTACAATTTGATCGTTGCTATATTAAACCAAAACATATGCAGAATAAGATCAGTTACGAACGTATGTAGCGGCCGGGTTATCAAAATGTCGTGAACTCGTGTGATTGTGAATATGGAATTCAAAATGAACAGATGATGAGCATTCTCAGGGATGATCGAGTACTATGAACAAAGTTCTTTTCTTTTCTTTTCAGAGCTAGGTGCTCAAACTAGACCGAAGCGCAAGCTGGTTAATGCATTTTAAGTTTTGTAAGACTACTTACACCCGTTAAGATTTGAGTTATATATTTTATTCTTTGGTTAATTAAGATGAAAACAAAACTGGCCAGTAAAAATTAGAACCTAGAAAACTCTACTGACAAGCCCTTGATTTCTCTTCAAGTTTAACATGACACCTCATTTTTCATATTTAAGATCATCATAGAATTTCTTTAATTCAAAAAAGATCATATCCAATCAGACAATCACCACCCAGGTCGATTCGGCATTCGGGATAGGACGAGTTAGCGATCGGATAATTTATTAATTGGCATCTATCATATGAATTTCAGAAAGGGGGAGAGACGGGAAAGGCCTCAAAATTGGTTGAAATTGAAATCCATAAACTCCTTATGTTTTTCTGTAAAATATGTGGCCCAGAATCCTTTAAAGCCCAAACCCACTTCTAAATAAAATGGAGAACCATGTTGCGTCTAGCCAATATCCAGCCCCGTACAAAAACAAAAATGAAAAAGAGAAAGAGTGTCCTTGTAGAGAGAGTAGAGAAGCTATGAGCAATTGGGCATAGGCAGAGAAGAAATAATGGTAATTAATGAAGCTATTTTGGGAGCAATAATTTAAAATTAAATTTATTGAGAGAAATTTTTTCTCTTTATACCCAATTTATTCTTGTTTAAAATTCTTCTAATTATGGTAGGAATTTAATTAAGCTTGTACCAGGTATTTAAAAGGAAATTATTAAATGCTATATAAAGAGTATTGAAAAAGAGGAGGGATCCAATTACACCTTTTTTGGTGACACACTTTGACACCTATCATTTTTAAAGTCTAAATAGTCGATTTAAACCGTTCAACATGATGGATATATTAAAATGTGCTTGGAGATCAAATTTTACATTTTTTTGAATTTTTTTGCTATTTATTAAGATGGTTACAAAAATCGTAAAAAACAGCAATTTTGTAACCATCTTAATAAATAGTAAAAAAATTCAAAAAATGTAAAATTTGATCTCCAAGCACATTTTAATATGGTGATCATGTTGAACGGTTCGGATCGGCTGTTTGGATTTTGAAATCGCAAAATTGACCTATATAAAAAACGGTGTCATGATGTGTCACCAAAAAAGGTGTAATTGGATCCCTCCTCATTGAAAAATGGCTTGATTTATTGTCGTTCTCATTTTTTATGGGAAGAAACTTTTATATCTTTATATCAATTTTCACAGAAATACATTAGATTTGTCCAGTTGATTCATATGCTCGAAACAAAAGCTGAAGAAACAAATTAAATTATGCAAAAGAAGAACCGGACATGAATTGAACACAAAATTATGGAGTGTGCTATATTCAGTGCTGAAAACACAATATATCGAATGCTGAAGAGGATTTCTTTTTCTAATCGGTACACTTCTAGACATTAATTGTCCACGCTGCTATATATTTCAAGCAACAAAACTTAAGTGGATCATACATCAAATACGATTAAAAACAAATTAAAGAAATGAGTATATTCAATTTTCTTTGAACAATTGTTGAAGAAAATCATCATGAATCCATTACACAAGTAGTGCGAGTACTTCTATAAATTTAATGTTCGTAAATTTACAGGTGCATGTACTTCGAATTTGTACTATCGACAATTTACTATAAGAATTTGCTCCTAAGTGGCGACATTTGAACCCTTCTCAGTTTTTTGTTGTTGTATTATTATTTTATAAAGTAATGTTGTTAATTATAAGTGCATTGTAACAAGGAGCAAAACAACATTAAAACAAATATCTAACCAATACGACGAGAACAAGCTGTCATATTACAATTATGTTCCCTCATGTTAGTGTACTTTACTCTCATAAGCTTTTACCATCACGATCTCTATAAAACAATATATAATGACCAAACTAAGTGTTTGACAATTTCATTTAAAAAAAAATTGTAACATAGAATAACGGAGTCTATGAGCAGACTATTATTGCTTAAGTATAATATTTGAATAAAGAGACTAATCATTGACACATGTTGGTCCAACAGACTAATCATATCATAGCCACTAGCTAGAGAGCATTAAAGAAGAAGAATAAAGAGGATCCGGTACCCAAGGGAATATATATACTCCTTTCTTTTCCCCTGTTTGAAGCAAACTGCCTTATTTTGCTTCATTTCACAAAAGATGCGCTGAGTACTTCAAAAAATGTGTTTTATCTTTTCTGTGCTAGGTCTCTTAGAGACTAAAGCGCCAAATGGTGAATGGATTTTAATTTTTTAGACTCTACCCATCAGTGGATGAGAATGTGCAGGTCATATGACGGGATCATCGCATCAGATATTGTATACTTTGGTTTATTAAGATGAAAACAAAACCGATCCAAATCTGCTCAAATCTGAGATCGTCAATAGTAACTCGGATATTCCGAATCCAGCTATTGAACTGTTTCGAGATGCATGCACAGAAAAAGTTGGACAGCTGAATTCGGAATTTTAGGAATTTCAGGGATACTGTTCATGAATCTCGGATTTTAGCATATCTAAATCCAAACAAAACACAAAGGCGGTAAAGTGAGAGCATAGAAATTTGTAGTGACAAGCTTCTGATTTCTATGAAAATTTAAATGACATCTGATTTCTCAAATTAATTAATATGAAATACTGGATTAAGTAGTCGGTAATTGTCTTGTGTAACAAATTAAATGATGTTTCTTTATTGCATGTCAAGATTTTACTTGTTAAATAATAGAGAAAAACTTTTTGTCTTTACAATGAGACATTTTTCTTTAAGGACATTGTTTGGATTCGATTCTTTGCTTCCATAAATAATATTCTATTCATAGGTTGAGCATGATTTTTTCTGTCCAGACTGGATAGTACTTTTGTTACTTTGCTTAAAATTTGAACACACTCAATTCTTTATTCTAATATCTGAAGCTTACATCAACAAAAAGAAATAAAATCTAACACATACTTCTTTTTACTGTTGGTCTCCCATCACAACACATGTCAGAAATAAAATCTAACTTTTGGATTAGGTTATTATTGTGATGCACAATTGCTCTTGTTAGCTGTGGTCGATCACCATTCATGTATATACATTAATGCTTTTAAGTTTAATAAATTCTTCATGGAAAATTAAGCTATTAAAATTTTAGATTTTGAAAAATATTTCGAAAAACTCATTGTTGGTTTTGGTTTAAATAAGTGGGTACTTATTGTTTCAAAAACTATAAAACAATATATAATGACCAAACTAAGAGTTTGACAATTTCATATTAAAAAAATTTGCATCATAAAAAATGTGTAGACTCTTGCTTAAGTATAATATTTTATCAAGAGACTAATCATTGACACATGTTGGTCCAACAGACTAATCATATCATGGCCACTAGAGAACATTAAAGAAAAAGAATAAAGAGGGTTCGATACCCGAGGGAATATATACTTCTTTGTTTTCCCTTGTTTGTACTCAACTGCCTTATTTTGCTTCATTTATAAATATATGCATTATTTCCCTAGATGCGCGAGTACTTCAAACAATGTTTTTAACTTTTTATCCTTTCTGTGCTAGGTATTCTTCGTTACTGATATGCTAGCTGGTCAATGAGTTTTATTTTTTTTAGATTGTATCCATCAGTACATCTGGATGAGAATGTGCAGGTCATAAGACGGGATCATCGCATCAGATATTGTATACTTTGGTTTATTAAGATAAAAAAAAAACACACACACACACACAAAGGTAAAAGTGAGAACATAGAAAATTGTACTGACAAACTTTCTCTGCAAATTTAAATCACATCCGATTTCTCAAATTTATTAATATGAATTAACGGATTAATTAGTCACTAATTGTCTTGTGTAACAAATTAAATGATGTTACTTGTTAAATAATAGAGAAAAAAAATTTGTCTTTACAATGAGACATTTTCTTTAAGGACATTGTTCGGATTCCATTCTTTGCTTCCATAAATGATATTTTATTCATAGGTTGAGCATGATTTTTTCTGTCCTGGGCAGTACTTTTGTTACTTTGCTTAAAATTTGAACACACTCAATTCTTTATTCTAATATGTGAAGTTTACATCAACGAAAAGAAATGAAATCTAACACATGCTTCTTTTTACTGTTGGTCTCCCATCACAACACATGTCAGAAATAAAATCGAACTTTTGGATTAGGTTATTATTGTGATGCACAATTGATCTTGTTATTATCAGAAATTGTGGTTATTTGATTTTTCTATATCCCCGCACCCCCCCCCCCCCCCCCCCCCCCCCCCCCCCCCCATGTGCATCATGAGGTGACTTTAATAATTATAGCATGCGTTATTGAATTTCAGACTCCACTATAAAATCCCCCAAACAATCTATATATCCAACTACATGTATTGCGATAGAGTGAGAGCAGTTCAACCTAAAAAGGGGATATATAGTAATGGCCATTCCATCCTCGCAATCCATATCTGAAAGTGAAATGGGGTCCGAATCACCCCCAGTTATGCCAGAAGATATTTTCGAAGCAGAAATAGAAGGCAACATGATACCCCGCCCAGTTATGCCAGATGATATTTTCGAAGCAGAAATAAAAGGCAACATAATACCGCGCCCAGTTATGCCAGTTGATCTTTACGAAGCAGCAATAAAAGGCAACCATAATGTACTCAAACAACGTCTTGGACTACAGCTGGAAGAACAACAAACAGATCAGGGCGATCATACAAAGGTAATATTTCAGAAACTATTTCTTGTTTATATATACACAACATATTACATTTAATTTTCATTTTATTTATATTATTGTGATTATTATTATGATTATTATTAAATGTCGTAAAAAATTTCATTTAATTTTCAATCGTAAGTTGTTAAGAAAACGGGCAGAACTAGAAAATTTGAATGGGGGTTAGTCTATAAAATGCATAAAATGTGAAAAAGACAAATATAATGTGGTTAGTGAGAATTGAACCTATGATCACCTTACAAAAATCAGATAGTCTTACCACTAGACTACATAAACATATTTGTCATTTTATGAGAGGGGCTAGATTTTTTTAAACTTTTACATAATCTAACACCTCTCATAAAATGACAAATGTGTTTAAATAATAGGGGTGGCTTAGAACTCTCTGACATACATGTGGATCCGCCCTCGAGGTAACATAGAAGCTTCATTAATACCCCAAGCATTTGCAGTGTTTCCTCTTCCATCTCCATATTACTCGAAACATGTACTAATAGGTCCATCACATCATATGGCAAGATAAGAGTGAATTTAAAAAAGGCATGCATATCCTCTTTAGTTTAACACCAAAGAAGTCAATCTAATGATTCTATAGTGTATAGCTCTTAAAGATTTAACTGAAGCCTCCTAAAACAAATATTATTAATTATTCTAACCAATTAATTTGTTCATATGACCGCTCCTCTTCCTAATTCAATTAAAAGCCTTTCCTCAAGAGATATTTGTGCATAAAAAAACCACAGATCTTTAATAGTATTGCAATTAAAAATGAATCCATATATAAAAGACGCAATTCAAATTTAAATTGCATATAGTAATAACGAGGAATTAACAAAAAATGGCTAACAATAGAGTTTCTGCATTATTTGATGTAATTGAATGAAAAAAATATTGATGTTATTATTTCATGAGTTTCTGCATTATTGCCATCTCAGGTGACAATAGAGATCACTCACACCACTTCCCAACAAATAGTGGCGGATCAGCATGATCTCCAAGACGTGATTGGAAGTGTTACGCATTTTGGAGACACTCTACTTCACCTACTTGTTACTCAGAGGCACAACGAGCTTGCTTTGATAGTTTTCAACAGAGAGAGGTCCCTGATGAAAGCACGCAACAAGAAGTCGGAGACACCCGTGCATTGTGCTGCAAAGGTTGGTAACGTGGATATCATTCAAGCTCTCATTGAATTTGCTGATCCCGATGTGGTCAAGGATGTTGTCAGAGAAACAGACAACAACGGAGACACAGCCTTGCACTTGGCTGCCAAACACGGTCATGAAGGTGTTGCCCGTGAATTGATGAAATTAGATCCAGGTGTCGCATACATGTTTAACAAGGTGGGGCTGTCTCCATTGTACATAGCTACAGTGGGAGGATATACTTCTATGGTTATAGCCATGTTAGAGGATGCTCCTTCTCTTGCATGTGAACAGTATTCAAATGGAATGTTTCCGGTTCATGTAGCTTCACAAGTCGGCAACATAAAACTGGTTGAGCATTTCTTAAAAGAATACCCTGATGATGCCCAACTTCTGGATCATTGTGGACGGAATCTTTTTCACATTGCTGCAGAAAAAAAGGAGGTGAAGTTATTTAAGGCATTACATGAAGCACTTAAAAATGAGCAACCCATGAGCAGATCACAACAGTGAGTAAAGGGGGCTAAGCCCTATAAATTGAAATTTTATACTTTAATTCATTAAATTTTGTATTTCTCATATGTATTAATACCTTTTTCAGCCCCTTTATGGGATATCTGGCACCGGATGCACCTAAATCACAGACCGAAATGGTCGCAAGCCTGATTAATGCAGGGGATTACGATGGAAATACACCATTGCACATAGCCACAATCAAGAGGAACATATATGTTATGATCGCTATTGCTGAACTTCTGACTAGCGATGTTTTTAAAAATACAAATCTTCGGACTAGCGGTATCGATGCGCAAGAAGTACAAAACAAACAAGGGCTAACATCATTTGATGTTATGATGGATAATTTAAAGAAAACTGCTACTAAGGTATGACTAAATTAAGTAAATATTCATTACAATTTTACTTAATGGTAATTGAATTTGTCTGATTAGATATTTGTGTTTTCAAATTCTCTTGCTTTATAAAAAAACAATTTAGTTGAAATTCATTGTACATTTGTTTTTTTTATTAGTAATGTGATTGCATATGTGTGAAATGATGAGTTTTGATAATCTATATGTACAATATAATAAAATTAATTATTATATTACTATTATTATTTCTTATCCACCCGCTACTGTTTCGTTACCCGATAATTTTAATGGGTATGGGTAGGATAAGGTAAGATCAATTCTTAATATCTCCCGTTATTTTCTTTTCAAAATTTTATCTCTTGTCGGGTCCTAAACACCTCCAAAATTGAGTCAATCATTAAAGAATTTGAAATAAATGTACCAGCTGTTTCCATAATATATTATCTGACAAAAATAATTTGACAGTAAATCTACCAGTTGACATTATTTGTTGCTGTTTAATAAATATATCTTAATTTGTCTATTACAGGATATGCTACTCAGACTTCAATCGTATATTGATGATAATGGTCGTCGTTTTACTGAAGATTTGTTCAAATGGTTCCTTCGACCGGACATAAATACATGGGAGAGAATTCAAGTTATTGGATTGGGCTCCGTACTTATTACTACTGTAACATTTGCTGCTGCATTCACAATCCCGGGAGGTTACAACCAAGACAATGGCACACCGATTATGGGAACGAAATACATGTTCAAGGCATTTATCTTAGCAAACACACAATCATTTATACAAGCATTTACAAGCCTATTTGCGCTTATTTCGGTTGCTCTAGTTGAACCAGATGCTGCTGATCTCTACTACGCAACATACACATTTATTTCAGCAGCGGGTTGTATGGTGTTGGCATTTGGATTAGGTTCATATGTGATACTTGCTCCGGTTAGCTTGCCCATGGCCATCATCGTCCCTGTTGTCACTCTCCAATTGGGGTCACCTTTCATGTACAAGTCTATTAAGTTTAGTAAATCCTTCTTTAAATTTTTTCTTCGTATTTTAGGTATTAAAACTAATGTCGGTTTCGATTTAAATAACTGGGTGGTGTTCCGAAATATGGTGGTGTCTGTATTGTTTATCTTCCTCCTTGCACTAGCATAACCAGCAAAATTGTACTTTCATTTTCTCTATTCGTGATTATGTTTATTTTACCTAAACAATTAATATTTATTCAACATGTTTGTACCAGATTTATTTTGAGTCATTGCAGCTGTTCTTATTCTTCCAATTGTGATTCTAAAATTTTTGTACTCGTTTATGTTGAAGCTTGTTGTGCTTGTTTTTGTTAATACAAATGATATATTTTACAAAGACAGTATAGAAGATTTGAGGTGTAAAGGTTGAATCAGAGGCAGACCTAGGTTAAAGAGAAATGGGGGTCAACTGACTCCCATTTTATTTTAAATTTTTTGTATTTACGTATGATTTTTAATATAATTTAGAGTAAAATATTATGGTATCCTTAATTAGCAGTGAATTTTTTTTTAATTTAGAGTAAAATTTTATATGATCGACATCCATTGTGTGTTTGATCATCACAGTTCGAAAGTCTGGCTTCTGCCCCTAGGTTGAATGGTCTATTGTTGATGATTTACAGAATTTAGTTACAAAGGTGTATTATAGGCCAATTAGCATTTGATCATTCCTAAGTACACAAGATTACAAGCTGTTATTTCCTTAATAGAGGATTCCTGGCCGTTGTTATTCCCTATATACACAGGATTAATTACACAGAATCGGTAAATACAACTGTATATTCATAAACTAAAGGGATTTGCTGACTAGAGCTGTCAGAGTTGGTGGTTATTGGATCGGGTTTTATTTCATCATCTTCAATAATATACGCACCAAACATCCGATTGTATATATTACAAATATGTCTCTACTACTGCTAAACTCATACGAAAAAAACTGTAGACTCATTAAATCAACTATAGGAATCTATCTTCTTCTTCTTTTTTTTGAAATGGTATATTTTCATAAATTTGTTGTTCTATTAAAAAACATCAATCTGCCAAGTTAGGTTGCCCATAGCAATCCTCACTCTCCTTTGTGCTCTGCTTATATATTGCTTAAATTCCCTGTTGAGTCCATAACAAAAAAAATTGTTAGTGCAGCCCACAATAGTACCCGATTAACTAATGGGTTTGAACCCAGTTAACTATTTGAACCCGATTACTCTTGATCTCTTGCCCAACACAAGTGTTAATTTTCTAAGAAATGTTTATTCATAAGGTTATATCCCTCACAGTTAACCCCAACAAATCCCTCATCGATCAAGGTATAGAAAGTTGGAACTCAAGGCATCTAAATGGGATATGGTTCATTATCTAAATGGGTAAGGGTACGGGTAAATGGGTAAGGGTACGGGTAAAGCCTATTCCGTACCCGTTATCCGAGCGGATAATTATTAAAAGAATTATATACATTATATATATTAATGAGCAATGAATATTCATGTTCCAACTAATCTTGGTAGCTGTACACTTAATTAACCATTAAAACACTTAAATAAATTTAAGCAATTCCCAATAAAGTTTAGACTTTGGAAACACGTATATATGTGTGAAATAAATGTGTTTTAATGTTTTATTTAGTATATAATAAAAATAAATGTTATATTAGCATTACCCGCTACTGTTTCCCGACAACTATAACAAGTAAGGGTAGTGTATGGGTAAGGTAATATGTAGTGGGTAAGGGTAGGGTACGGATAATGACAATTTGTAACGGGTATGGGTATGAACATATTTCCACCCGACTCTTATCATCCCCGTTGACACTCCTACCAATTTGGTTCCCTTTTTCTGACAAGGTAATTGTTGTTCATTAATTAGTTTACATTTATTTCAGGCTAGGGTTCTCTTATATTTTCTTCTTACGTTTCTCATGATCACAATACATAACTTTTAAATCTTTTTTTTCTAATTAATGGATAAAAATAGGCCCAGACCTATTTTCTAAAAAAAACGAGTACCTAATTGTTGGCCTACGCATTACATATATATTTTTGTTTGATTTAGTAATATATGGTTTGTAATATTAATATTTTTGTTTGTAATTAATATTTAGAAA
This sequence comes from Carex kokanica, assembly GCA_025461125.1. Lineage (NCBI taxonomy): Eukaryota > Viridiplantae > Streptophyta > Magnoliopsida > Poales > Cyperaceae > Carex > Carex kokanica. The sequence continues at coordinate 300,694 of JAJGRX010000985.1, read as the reverse complement.
TATATGGTTTCAAATATATAGCCCAATGCTTGTACTAATAAAAAATTCACTATTTTTTAACAATACATCACAAATCTAATTTAAAATAAATATTTTGACAAAAATATTATTTTCAACACCAATTACTCCCTACTAATTAATGCACATGCATGTAAAAAAATAATGGCTTTTTAAGTTCATTTTGTACAAATTGACGATGTCAGCCTTGAAAGTTTTTATTTTATGATATATGGGTTCAGTTTATCCGTCAAATTCTTTTCTCTTGCACAGAACCACTCAAATTTCATAATACAACAATATATAGGCTCTTACAAAATAAAGTTTCTAAATACTAATTGGAGCATTCAACAACAGTGAGTTTGTACCTATCTAAGAAAATAGTAAAACAATTCCAAAAACAAATATATAATTTGGACCTCAAGAACATTTTAATATGGATATCATATTGAGTGGTTCGGATTGACTATTTAGATTTTGAAAACGGAGATAAAAATTTGAGGGACTATAAGGCATTTGAACCCTCTATATATTAATTAGATGTAATTAAAAAAATAAAGTTGTTAGTCTTTTACATATTTTATTTCTTTTGAACGCTTTTGCTACGATACTAACTATATTATGATTACAAAGTGGCCGCTATGTCCTGTACAACCGATCGTTTCCTGGTATTAATTTTTAGATTTTAGAAGGGTTATTGTTATAACTTTTGGTGAATGAAAGCTTTTTGGAATGGGTTACAAGATAAGTAATGGATTGGTGTTAGATTTTGTACAGAGAGGCAAAGCTGAGGAGAATTGTATTTTTATTGCTTTTTCTTTCTTATTTTTTCTTACAATTTCTATCATGAGTATATATAGCCTATTGAGTTTATTTTACCGTTAGAGATAACGGTCATATACTATTCCTATCATATTTACAATTTTACCCTTTAACTTTCTAGTTATTCTCAACACTCTCCCTCAAGCTAGGATTGTAAATATCGATCAATCCTAGCTTGCTTATATTTTCTTCAAATGGCTTCGGATCAAGTCCCTTCGTAAAAATATCCGCCAATTGATCTTCACTTCTTACGAAAGGAGTTTCAATTTCTTTTGCTTGTATTTTTTCTCTAATAAAATGGCAATCGACTTTGATGTGTTTTGTTCTTTCGTGAAACACCGGGTTGGAAGCTATATGTCGTGCCGCTTGATTATCACAAAACATTTGCATTGGCGCATGAATTTTAATTCCCAAATCCGAAAGTAGTTGCTTGATCCATGTCAACTCACTTGCGGTGGACGCCATGGCACGATATTCCGCTTCGGCGCTTGATCGTGCCACAATGTTTTGTTTCTTGCTTTTCCATGTGACTAAATTTCCGCCTACAAATGTGCAAAAACCGGTTGTCGATTTTCTATTGAAGCTCCCGGCCCAATCTGCATCGGAATAGCCACACACATTGTTAGAATTATTGTTTTTCATACAAATTCCTTTTCTGGGTGTTCCTTTTAAATATCTTAGAATTTTATTTATTGCCTCTAAGTGTAGTGTTCTAGGGGCATGCATAAATTTGCTAATTTGACTTACCGAAAAAGAAATATCCGGACGTGTTACCGTTAGGTATATGATACGTCAAAAGGGTATATGTAAAAAGCTTTATCCTCAAATACACTTTCGGCTCAGATTGCAAGTATACAATCCTACCGTGTAGTATATTATCGGGTATCGAACCACAAGGAGTAAGATAAATACTTAATTTTCAACTTTAGATAATAAATTTCAGAAAAGAAAGAAAGTAAAGTGCAATAAAGTAAATTTGGGGGGTTTGTACTAAAAATCCTAAGGTTGGGTTCAGTACCCGAAGAAAGGAGTTTTTAAACAACTAAAAGTAAAAGTAAATTAAAGAAAAAGTCGGTTTGTTTTCAAGGTTAAGAGAATCTAGGGGTCTTTGGTCCACAATCCCTTGTTAATTCTATTTATTCGGTATTTGCTTAAATTCATGTATGATTTGATGAGGTTTCTAACCTAATATGTCATTAAGGGTCACTTTCATGAATTAATAACGTGTCTAAGTAATTCGGACTTCACGTTTTAGGTTCTTCACCCTAGCTACCTAGACCATAAGCTCTTGTTAGTCTCTCATCTCCTCGAATATTGGTATTTCACAATCAAGTCCATGATACCAATATCCGACTTGATTTGAGAGGTCCTAATTAGGGTTTGACTTCTCGTTTAGGTTCTTCACCAAATCCCTAACCTTAATTTCTGTAGTTCCGGCTTAGATTAAATTGGTTAGAATCTTAATCTAAACCTAATGTATTTGCATTCACAATTTGGTACTATCCTATTGATCCTAGTCAATTTTGGTTCTTTTGAAACCAAAACGAGATGCTACAATTCAAGTACTAATTATGTATTTAACACAAATTATTTAAATCACAGAAATTAACAATCAAATCCGAATAAACAATCATAATAAAAGAAAATAATCGAATAAAATAGAATTAAACAAGTTCATGCATATTGACCTAAACCCCTAGAGAGAGAACTACTCCCTCTTGGAGGGAAACATTGCAAAGTTTGGCAAAGAATAAAAGGAAATGAAATAAAGAATAATTACACCCTTTGAATCTAGAACCTCAATCTTGCCGAATCTTGCTCAAGAAACCCTTCTTCTCCTTGCTTGAAAGCTTCTCCTTCTTCAGAAAATTGTTGCTAAGTTGTGTGTGTAGAGAGAGAATGAGATGTGTTGTAGGGATGGATCTTTGAATGGAAATGAGCCCCCCTTTTAAAGCAAGAGATCATGCCCAATTTAGAGGCTAGAAGGTGGAGTTAGTGGGTGCTCTTTTTACATTTCTTTCCTGGCAAGTATGGCTATTTTTGGCTTCTTAAAACGTGTCCTTGGAGTGCCAAAAATAGAAACCGTGTTGAAACCGGGTAATTCTGGCAGTCTGCGTGTTCAGTGCGTCCGCACTGGTGGTGAGTGCGGATGGTTGATCCGCACTGGATTCAACTTTCCTTTTTTAACTTGGAGAAAATCCTGCGTAATCATCTGAGTGCGTCCGCACTGGTGGAGAGTGCAGATGGAGGACCCGCACTGCTGAACTTCTGCAGTTTCTGAAAATCTGACCAAGTATAAAATGCGGGTGGATGACCCGCACTGGCTTGTGAGTGCGGACGCATTACGCTCGGGAAAAATTATGGCTGCGCTGAGATGCTGGAAAATTCGGCTAAGTACTGAGTGCGTCCGCACTGAATCTCAGTGTGGGTGGTTGATCCGCACTCAGTCCTAATTACTTCATTTTTCGTCTTTTCCTGCATTTTAAAGCCAAACTACCGCAGTAACTTGATTCTAGATGTAATTCATTCATTTTATATTCAAAATACATGATAATTGGGGTTATTTTATAATAAAAACTAGATCAAATGAATATATATTTTATACTTATCAGTATATTAATTTTCCTACAAGTCTTTGAAATTGATTTATATATTCTAAAGGTTCACCATCTTCGGTATTTAATTTATTCTTACCATCTATTGGTGTTGAGGCCGGTTTACAACCTAGCTTACCGGTTTCTTTTAATAAATCTAAGGTATATTTTCTTTGGGAAATAAATAGACCTTTCTTAGAATGTGCGATTTCTATTCCTAGAAAATATTTTAAATAACCAAGATCCTTAATGTCAAATTTTTCTTTCAATTGAAATTTTACTTTATTAATTTCTTCTTGGTTATTTCCGGTGATTATAATGTCATCAACATATACTAATATAATGGTAGTATTATTTCCTTCAAATTTTACAAATAATGAATGATCGGCACTACTAACTTTAAAATTATAAGAAATTAAATGAGAGCTTAGCTTGCCATACCATGCTTTTGGAGATTGCTTCAATCCATAAATAGTTTTCTTCAATTTGCAAGTTAATTCATGATTTTTAATTTTTTATGACTGGGTGGTAAAGTCATATACCTCTTCTTCAAGTGTTCCTTGAAGAAAGGCATTTTTGACGTCCATTTGGTAAAGCTTCCAATTTTGGTTTACCGCAATAGAAAATAAAATCCTTACGGTATTCATTTTGGCCACCGGTGCAAAAGTCTCATGGTAATCTATACCATATGTTTGGGTATAACATTTGGCAACCAATCTTGCCTTGTACCGTTCTACGGTACCATCACACTTGTATTTGATTTTATATACCCATTTACATCCAACGAGTTTTTTATTTTTTGGTAATGGTTCGATGGTCCATGTATTATTTTTTTCTAAGGCTTGAAGTTCTTCTTTCATAGCCTTGCACCACACCGATTGGCTTATAGCTTCTTCAAAATTTCTTGGTTCTTCCATTTTGGAAATTGAACTAAGAAATGCATGGTGTGTTTTTGAAACATTTTTATTTGAAATAAAATTTTTAATAGGATATTGAACCTTATAGGTTACGAAATCTCGTAACCTTGTTGACGGTTGAGTAGGCCGAATTGATCTTCTTAGTGGAACTTCTTCAATGTTTTCTCTTTCAACTTCAATATTGTTATTTTCTTCTTCCTCGGTTCCACTTTGAGAAATGTTGTCATCTTCATCTTCATTTTCTTCTTCTTCATTTCCTACAACTCTTGGCTCCACAATTTGATTAGTGGTCATAGGAATAATAAAATCATTTGTAGTAATGTGATTATCAAGCTCATCATTGTTTTTTTTAAAATACGGTTCATTTTCAAAAAATGTTACATCCCTAGAAATATATGGTTTATGATCTATGGGATCATAACATTTATAACCCTTTTTTTGAGATGAATATCCTACAAAAATGGCCTTAATTGAAGCGTGATCTAATTTGTCTCTTTTATTTTGATGTACATAACATGTACATTCAAATACTTTTAAGTGGTTAAAAATTATTTTCCTTTGATAAATAATTTCTAATGGACTTTTATTTTTTAAGATGACACTTGGCAATCTATTTATCAAATAAGTTGCGGTGAGGACGGCATCCGACCAATAAATTTTTGGAATGTTAGTTTGAAACATAAGTGCTCTTGTTACTTCGAGTAAATGACGATTTTTTCTTTCGGAAATTCCATTTTGTTATGGGGTATAAACACAAGTTGTTTGATGTATAATTCCTTTTTGTTTCAAAAAATTCGAGAAATTTTGATTTACAAATTCCGTTCCATTATCGGTTCTAAGAATTTTAATCCTTGTATTGTATTGATTTTCAATTAAATTTAAAAAATCTTGAAAGTGAGAAAAAACTTCACTTTTATTTTTTAATAAATATAGGTATGTTAATCGTGAAAAATCATCTATAAATGTAACAAAATATTTAAACCCATTATAAGAATTTATAGGGGCGGGCCCCCAAACATCGGAATGAACAAGTTCAAAAACGTGATTACTTTTTGAATTTGAATTTACAAAAGGAAGTCTTGTATGCTTAGCGAGTTTGCATACCTCACAATTACTACAATCCAAATTAGAAAAATCAAAAATACATTTTAAAGTTCTATCGGAAGGATGCCCTATTCTTCTATGCCATAAGTGTCCCATGTCTTGTATTTTTGCGTTGAAATTGTATTTTTGGCTATACAAAAAGTAGAGTCCATTTTGAAATACACCTTCACCAATCATTCTCTTGGATGTTATATCCTGAAAAAATACGTTGTTTGATGAAAAAATAATTTCACAATTTAATTCCCATGAAAGTTTACCTATGGATAATAAATTAGTGGTGCAATTTTTTATATGTAAAACATTTTTAATCTCCTTTGAAAAAACATTAATTGAGCCATATCCACAAATTTTCATTTTTTCACCATTTGCAACATATACAAATTCTTGACTTTTGTTTTTTTGATAATTTTGCAATGTATTTTTGTTTCCGGTCATGTGGTCGGTTGCACCGAAATCTAAAACCCAATCTAAATTATTTTGAGAAAATTCGTTATTTAAATTTCCTAGATGTGTACATTTTATTTGTTCCATTTCATTTTGATTTGTACAATTTATTTTGTTTGGTATAATATATAAATTCTAGTTTGGGCTTCTACTGTTTTGGACTTGTATTAAATTTTGAGAATTAGAAAAACCTGAATTGGGCCCTTGATTCAGCAGCCCGCTGAGTTGGGAAAGAATTGCCCCAATTTCGGACCGGGTTGGAGCAGTGGAGGCGGACCCAACACTCCAAGGCACAGCAAATCCGTTAGCATTGGCGGACCCAATAAAGGGGTGCATGGATCCCTTGTGTGCAGCGGGCCCGTTAGGTGGAGCGGAGCCAATAGCCATGGGATAAGCGGACCCATTAGAGGGTGCGAACCCAATAACAGAGGGAAAAACGGACCCAGTAACAAAGGGATAAGCGGACCCTGAAAAAACAGACCCATTCTCCCTTTCCTTTTCTCCCTGCACCTTCGCCGCTCCACCGAACTTCTTCTCCCCCTTAGGGTTTCTCCATTTTTCGCCTTTTCCACTGTTGCCCCACCATTTTGGCTTTAATTCGGGATGGAGAAACCAACACTTGTTCTTTTCATGGCCCTCTTTTTTGCAATATTCACAATTTTCAGTTATTTTGGCCGAATTAGGGTTTTGGCCGAAATTAGGGAAGATTGATCGCTTGGTCAGAGCGAAACCGTGAGTTTTGTGTCCCTCATCACTTGTGACATGTGGACCGCCCATGGTTTCTCTCCGACTTTCTTCTTGTTGGATCATGTTTTTTATTTGAGAATATGACGGAAGCGGAATGGTATTCATGATCTGAGCTCGCACGGCCTCGTAACTAGGGTTTAATCCCGCAAGGTACTCAAAGATGTCATCTTCTTCTTCTCTTTTTCTGATTACGGCCAGATCAGTGGTTGGTGGCCGATATGATCGAAGTTCATCTTTCTTCTTTTGAAGAGCACCAAGGTACTCTATATGCTTTCTTGTGCCTTGCTTTTCTTGTTGGATTTCTAATTTGAGTTGATAGATACGAGAGTAGTTGTTTTCTTGCCCGTACATATCTTTCACAGCTTGCCATAACTCAAAGGCCGTGTCGGAAAGAAGAAAGAGTTATGAAATAGATGGCTCCATGGAATTTGTGAGCCAAGTTATAATTTTGTCGTTTTGAGTTCTCCATTTGTTTGCTGCCTTTTTTTCGAGTTCGGTCAGCAAATTTGGGTTTGCGGGTTTTGACTCGGTATTTTCTTTTGTGATGTATTCTCGCATCTCTCGACCGCTGAGCGCTCTAGATGCAGCCTTTGCCCATGTAAGATAGTTCTTGCCATTGAGTAAAGTATTTGTGAGCTTGGAGGTATTGGTAGCCTCATGTTGCCCCTCTTGAGCCATTTTACTTCTCTGCTGAACTTTCTGTTATGGGTTTTTGTTGCTGATTTATTGTGTACCAGTTTACTGGTAAAATGATGGAAATTTCGGTCACAGAACTTAGTGCTCTGATACCATGTTAGATTTTGTACAGAGATGCAAAGCTGAGGAGAATTGTATTTTTATTGATTTTTCTTTCTTATTTTTTCTTACAATCTCTATCATGAGTATATATAGCCTATTGAGTTTATTTTACCGTTAGAGATAACGGTCATATACTATTCCTATCATATTTACAATTTTACCCTTTAACTTTCTAGTTATTCTCAACAATTGGTGGTACTGATTTTAGGTAATTTTAAATATAGTGTTAAATGGTTTTAATGCTCGCAAAGCTGAGTTATTGTCAAATGCATCATGTTAGCATCATGGTTTTAATGCTCGCAAAGCTGAGATATGTGTCCTTAATTACCTGCTCTATGAAGATGCTATATTTCAAATAGGTCTAATTTCAATGCTTTCATGAAATTTTACATTGTCTAATCAGGTAACAATAGAAGCCTCTGATTCTGCTCTCGAACATATAAGCACAGAAAACCAGACTGTCTAATCCGAGCTCCAAAGTGTAATGCGTTTTGGAGACACAGTTGTTCCTACTTGCTACTGAGGGTCACAACGAGCTAGCTTTGAAGGTTTTTCAAAAAGATATTTCCCTGTTGAAAGCACAGAACAAGATGCTAGAGACACCCCTGCACTGTGCTGCAAAGGTCGGTAACGAGATGGTCATCCACAGCCTCATTCAAAGTGATAATGTCGCTGTGAAAGATGCTCTCGGAGAAACAAATAGAGATGGAGACACAGCCTTGCACATTGCTGCCAAACACAACAATATAAATATCGGCTACACGCTGATGAAGTTGGATCTAGAATTGGCATACAAGGTCAATGACAAAATGTTATCTCCATTGCACATTGCTATAGTCAATGCACATACCGTGATGGTACAAACCATGTTAGAAGTTGACTCTACTCTTGCATGCACTCAATTTTCAGATGGAATGTTTCCAGTTCATGACGCCACACGCATGGGAAACCTGGATCTCGTAGTCCATTTCTTGGGAAAGTACCCTGATGATGCCGAGTTGCGGGATCCTCATGGAAGAAATTTATTTCACATTGCTGCGAAAGAGGACAAGGGAAATGTTTTTTCACATGTTTATAAGGATACCGGTTTCCGAGAAATGATAGAAAGAATGAATACCGCAACGGATTATCAAGGAAAAAAACCATTTCATATTGCAGCAAAGGAGGGACACAAGTCAATTATGAAAGCTATTTGGAAACACTATCAAGGTGCAGAAACAGTCCCAAACAAGCGTAGTAGAAACTTGTGAGGTATGCCTAAATTAAAAAGAAAAAATGAAATTTATTTCTTGTTAATTGTAGTTAGTTAGCTACCAACTACGTACAGAACTACTGAACTACCAAGCTCAAAAACACACACAAGCTAATTAGGTAATCAGGTGATACATAATAGCTTCAGTGTCAACACCAATGATATATATATATGCTAGTATAGGCAAAGTCTACCTAGCTAGCTATATATACTTTTGATCTGAGGCATATTGAACAATAGGTATTTTTCAATTTATTTGTATCAGACTTGTCTTGCCAAAGAACAACAACACAAATATGAATGTCACTCTAGTACAACATCTTTTCCTAAAAATTATTAAAAGTGATCTCAACCGTTCGCCAAGAACAATATAAATCAAATGATCAATATTCAATTTTTGGCTACGGGTAACAAATCCATTAAATTTTATGTGAAATCTACTTGTCCAGTCCATATTTTAATTTTAATACCCACAATCATAAACTTTCTATTTAAATTACAACTATGAATTTAATTACTATGGATATATGTCAGTTGCGTAAGTGTTATTTATTAAATTTGCAACAATGGCACGTAACAAATTAATTAAGACGGGACATTCTTCTAATCATTAATTCTTCATATATTAGAATTGTTGGTACTAGTAATTAAGTGTTCTCTTTGTTTGTAATATTATGACAGACACTTGTGTTGTTGCTTACAGTATACTGATGATGAAGATATTTCCAAATACGTCGAGACTGAAGGTTATAACTTATAAATTTACTCGAAAGTGGTTTAACGATGTAATGGAACCACCATTGGAAGATAAATGGGAGAAAACTCAAAGTCATAGGACTGGGATCCGTACTTATCACAACTGTAACATTTTTTGCTGCTTTCACAATCACTGGAGGTTATAATCAAGATGAAGGTACACCAGTTCTAAGGAGGAGATATATGTTCTGTGCATTTAATCTAGCGAACGCATTGGCATTTATACAAGGATTTTTAAGCTTATTTGCGCTTCCTGAAAGAAGTTTAATGGGTCCACTTAAACGCGACTTCCAATTTGCAATAGTTTCATTTATTTTTGCAGCGAGTAATATGGTTGTGGCATTTGGATTGGGGTTGTATGTGACGCTTGCTCCAATTTGCTTGCTTATTGCTATTTTCCTCTTTGTTATCACTCTGCTTTTAGGGTCTCCTGCCATGTTTTATTTTGTTGGCATCGGAAAATACTGTATGAAATTTCATAGTGCGGGTACTGCAGTGGCAACATATGCCGTGTTTTCCCTGCTCATCTTCTTCCTGGTCTGGCCTTCATGTAGCTCTACACATTTCCATTGCCGATATATATCATAAAACATTTTTTTTCTTTATGTTCTTTTATTTATGGCATTACACAACATTTTTTTTCTACATAATTGGTTGGTTGGAATTTCTCATAATTCATGTATTTTTCTCTTACTGATTTTTTTTTTCTGAACGGGCAGAAGCTTTTGTTAATTTACATTAGATTTTTTTTTTTTTTTTTTTGGAAGTAAGACGTCTTGTGGAGAACTGAAGATGGTGGTGATTAAGTGAAGGTTTCGAACTGTTTATAAATCATTCACTACCAAATAAAAATAAAAATATGTAATATGACAGTCTATGGTTAGAGGCCTAGTCCTAAAACTAGCTTGATTTGTTCATGACTCATCCAGTTCATTTTTGTTGACTGACTATATCAGGTGAAGGGAGTGTCTGATTAATTTTGTACTGGTACAGTGGATACTACTAAATTAATTTGAAAAGTGGTACCTAGATAAAAATCGGCTCAGCTCTGTTCGAGACGGATCCGACTTGGTTCGAGGTGACTCGGGCTCATCTTAATAGAAAACTTGGAATACAAATTTAGACGTTGTCATGAATGAACAGATAATGAGCATTCTGACCTTGAATAAATTTTCCTTATTTTAAGTATAACATGGGAAATGACACTTGCACCCCTGAAAGGACCTGATATATAATTCATCAAGACTGCATACTTAACAGGGCTCGTTCACCATCGACTCGTAAAAAGCTCGGTCGCTCCAGGACCAAGCTGGAAACGAGCTAGACAGTTCTATCTCGGTATAGCATATGGCAATTTCGAGTTTGACCTCACTCGGCTTGGGACGTTAATCCGTCTGGATGAGAATTTGCTCCGGTCATATGACAAAAAATATTGAATTATATTATGGTTTGGAAAATCGGCCGAGTCGGAACGGTATCGGTCGGGTCCGAGCCGAGATTTACCCGAGTTTCTCGCCCGAGCGTTTTTTTCCACCGAAAATCGGTTGAACTGGGTAGACTAGGCCGATTCAACCGAGTTTTTTCTCCGAATCAGTCCGATTCTTACGATTTGGGGTGATTCTCGGCCGATTCTATTTTTTTTGGCGTCAATTTGGGTTTATGGTTGTCGATTTGAGAAGATATAAATGTTCGATTTGGGACGAATGAAAACGAAGAGCTCTATGGAGAAGAAAGGGAAATGTATTACATCTTTTTAAATGAACTTGGTGTATTGCACCACTAAGTATAGAAATAAAAAAGGTGTTTGGTCCACAGTGAACCAGGGGTAACAAAAAAAAGATGAGCATTGAAGATGCATTTGTCAAACAAATATTTATTACGGGAGAATCTCCAGCATACTATTCTTTGGAAATAAAATTATAAAATTAATTTGAACTATCGGATAAATTGAGAAATTATTATAATATGAATTGAGAAACTATCGGATAAAATTCTCTTGAATTGTAGTAATATATGAATTGTTACAACTGAGAAAATATTATAATCTTTATTTTAATACTTAAATTAATTATAATATAAAACATTAATTTTCATGTTTAGTCATACTTGATTTAGCTGAGATACCGTTAAGCTGTATGATTGTAATAATGTCCATGTCAAGTTAAGACTAATTATCGAATTACAATAATTAATTTAATCATTTAATAATTTCTATTCATATTCTTTTGTATTGAGGGTCACCTTTTTGCACAAATATATATACTGGCCTTGATAATTATTTATTTATGTTGTTAGATAATATTCTAGCATATTGAAAATCTTAGACCGTCAGTTTTATAGAATGTCAGTTATAATTCAATCCAAGAGTTTACTAGTATGGATATTATAGTTATTTTATTCAAAATTATTCACACAATATATGTGTTTGAAGATTTAATTTACAGAAATATTTTTTTCTTTATTTTAGTATAAAACAAGCTTCTAACAAAAAAATCCGAGTTTTCTAGACGACTCAGCCAATTCTCACCAATTCATCCAATTCCTATTCCACGGTCAAGTGACCGATTCCGATTTTCAGAACCATGATTATATATTGTATTATTTGATTTATTAAATTGAAAACAAAACACGAAGGTAAAAATGAGAACCGAGAAAACTGGACAAATAAGCCCTTTTTTTCTCTGCAAATTCAAAATGACTCTGAATTTCTCAAATGGTGTTTTTTTATTACATGTTTTAGATGTAATTGATTTTACTTGTTAAATAAGAAGGAATTTTTTTTTTGTTCTGATTCGATTCTTTCCTTCCATAAATGATATTCTTTTCATAGGTAGAACATGCTTTTTTATGTCCAGCACTAGAATGTACTTTTGTTACTTTGCTTAAAAATTGAACACACTCAATTCATTATTCTAATCTCCGAGGTTTACATCTACAAAAGGATAGAATCTAGCACATGCTTCTAAGTTGTTGGCTGAGTTCAGATCGCATGAGGTACCTCACCGTGTGATGTTAAATCTGAACCGTCTTACATAAATTAGCATGAATATTAAAGAGAATCATTTTTTTTATTTGGTGGTCAAAGTAATGTCTTTTGTGTTGAAAATCACATATTGAAAATTCAGACCATTTTTTTGTGTGTATACTTAAAATGAAAGGATCTAACTTTTATTTTTATCTAAACAAATAACAACAGAGAAAATTATCACAAACACCAGATTTCTCTGCAAATTCAAACTAACACCATATTTAGCTCTCATGGATTGTAACTTTTATTGCATGTAAAGAGCTCACATGTAACAATTTTACTTGTTTTTATTTATTTCTTTTTAGTTGTTGGATAATAGAGAAAAACTTTGTCTTCACTCTGTAACGCTTTCCTTGTCCTAAAACAATTCTTTCCTTAAAAAAATGATATTCTTTCCTCAAATAGAATATGATATAGGTCCTACGCTGAGTTGTACTGTTGTTACTTTGCTTGAAAATTGAACACATCCAAATTCCTTATTCTAACTGCCGGGGTTAACATCTATAAAACGAAATATTATTATTATTATTATTATTATTATTATTATTATTATTATTATTATTATTATAATATAATGGATGAGGACTAACACTAATTCAGATAAGTAGGTTATTTGATTCGAATCACTAGTGGAAAAACACACATCAGGATCGGTTATTTACGCACATTAGGATCGGACCCAGAGGCGATGCTGACTCAGGCGATGCAAATGCGGTAATAATCTGGGTCGGTTAAATGGCCGATGCTAAAAGTCCCAATTAAGATTGGTTATTTAAATAACCGACCCTAATTGATACAAATTAGGATCGGTTCTTTGATATAACCGATCTTGATTGGGACTTTTAGCATCGGCTATTACTAATAACGGACCCTAATTTGTATAGCCCTCTAAAAAAATATATATATAGCCCTCTAAATAACTACCCAATGAATTCTATCATTTAAAGCTGAAAATAAAAGCATTTAAAGTTGAATAAAAGCTACGCCTAATACTGTCACCCAAAATCTACCCCCAATTCAGTGAAATCAGACTCAAGTCGTTGCATAATCTCTTTTCTTTTTTGCACTTAACCTTGTTCCTTGTTAGTTTAGACTACTAGTAAAAATATCTAGGAGCCAAGTACCTCAAATCACCTTTTCATTCATTAAATTCCTTTGCATCCACTTCTTATAGTACAAGTAATTAAGCAGATCATGAATCACATTATATGTACCAGTACATAACTATATGTATCAGAGTTAGAAATTATCAGAAATTATTACTCATCTAAGAAATTATCAGAACTTATTGCTAAGAAATTATCAGAACTTATTGCAAAAATCATCATAAAATAGAAAACAGTGGACCGAAATCAGAAAACAAAAAGGACTGAATCAGTACCGAATCGCAAAATTACTCCTACAAATAGGGGTGCTTTGAATATTTACCCGAGAAAGGACCTTGATCACTGCCTCGCCTCACCTCACTACCTCGTTGCCTCACTGCCTTGCCTCACCTCACTGCCTCGCCTTACCTCACAGCCCAGTCGGAGTCGGAGTCGGTACCAAATCAGTACCTCACTTCACTGCCTCGCCTCACCTCACGACCCAGTCGGAGTCGGCCCACCTCGCTTGACGGCCGCCCCACCTCGCCTCGCGGGAACCCTAGTAGTCGGAGTGAGCCACGGAGTGAGCCGTCCAAGGTGGCGCCTCACCCTAGTGAGTGGCGAAGTGAGCCACAGACCGAATTTTGAAAATGAGCCCCGGAGAAGAGAAGAAGATAGTTTTGAAAATTCGCTAAGTTCTGAAGAAAATATACCTAGGCGCGAAATGAAAGTGAGACCCACGATTAAAATATGGTCCATCAGGGTCGGTTAAAATATGGTCCGATTCTAAAACAAAGGAAATAGGATCGGTTAATTAAATGCCCGATGCTAATAGTATTCAGGATCGGTTAATTATTAGAACCGATGCTAATAAATGGATAATCAAGATCGGTTCTTTGTAAAGAACCGATCCTGATATGGCCAGCACTTTTAGCAGCGGTTGTTTATATTCCACCGATCCTGATTGTCCTTTTCAAGATCAGTTGTTTAAAAAGTTCGATCCAGATATAGATCAGTATCGAATTACTGAAAAGTCTGATCCTAATAGGCCAATGCTGATATGCGTTTTTCCACTAGTGAATCTTGTTCCGCATTACGATGGGTGAGGAGTAGCTCTTTGAAATAGCTAGCCACGAAGAAAGGACTAATTACTAGATTTTTGATGGCCAATTTTCAACATCAATATTACATCTCTAAAACATCTTTACATTTTTAAATCTAACCCAATTCTGATCAAGAATAAACTATTTTGTAATAACAAAAAACTAATTGAAAATAAACATTTTTACAATTCAACAGTAAGGACTCCTTGCAAATGCATGTAGTGTCCAAAAATCACAGATTCTACTGATTCTTTTGATTTTTCCGATTATGTTGATTCTTTTTATTCTTGTGATTTTTCTGTTGATTCTTTTTATTGATTTTTCTGTGATTTTTCAAATTCTGTTGAATTTTCTGATTCTTGTGATTTTTCAGATTCTGTTAATTCTTTTTATTTTTGTGAATTTTCTGTTGATTCTGTTGATTTTATTGATTTTTTTTTTATTGTGAGCATTGGAAGGCCTTTGTTATCTATTCCGTAGATATGTTCTTGCTAATTAATCTCCTTTTCATGCGAGGTTCAACGATAATAGTTATCTAGGTTTTTGTTTTCAATTGATGTCAAATAGATGAACATATATATTGCTTCTGGATTGGTCTTGATGCGCGAAGTGGTCAAGAAAAAATTTCAGAGTTTAAATTACTATTATTATAACTACTATTATTGTTGTTATTGTTATTATTGTTGTTGTGGCTACTAATGCAAAAATACTTGATGTTATTAATTCATGACCTTTTTGCATTGCCAACTCAGGTGACAGTAGAGGCCGCTCACCCAACTTCCCAAGAAATAGAGGCGGATCAGCATGCTGTCCAGTATGTGCTTCGAAGTGCAACGCCTTTTGGAGACACTCTTCTTCACCTACTTGTTACTAAAAAGCACAATGAGCTCGGTTTGATGGTTTTCCAAAGAGATAGGTTCCTGTTGAAAGCCCACAACAAGAATTCAGAGATACCCCTACATTGTGCTGCAAAGGTTGGTAATGTGCAGATCATTCAAGAACTTATTGAACTTGCTCCCGATGTCGTCAAGGATGCTCTCAAAGCAACGGACAACAACGAAGACACAGCCTTGCACGTGGCTGCCAAACATGGCCATGGAGATGTTGCCAGTGAATTGATGAAGTTGCTTCCAGGTCTGGCATACATGGTTAACAAAGAGGGGTTGTCTCCTTTGTACATAGCTACAGTGAGAGGGTATACTTCTATGGTTATAACCATGTTAGAGAATGATCCTTCTCTAGCATGTCAACAATATTCAAATGGAATGTATCCGGTTCATCTAGCTGCACAAGTCAGCGATATAGAGATGATTAAGCATTTCATGCAAAAATACCCTGATGATTCGGATCTGTTGGATCATCATGGACGGAATCTTTTTCACATTGCTGCAGAAGAAAACAAGGCAGAGGTATTTACGAAAGTATTGGCATTACCGAAAAAAAGTAGCTGTAAGGTGATGGCTACCAGCTTCATTAGTGCAACGGATTATGAAGGGAATACATCATTCCACATCGCAGCAATCAAGGGGCACACGTCAGTCATGAGAGCTATTTGGAGAAATGTGAATCGCTGTGAGCAAGCAGTAGAAAACAATCAAAGGCTAACACCATTTGATCTTTCGATGAAACAAGTACAGAATAATGCTACTCAGGTATGCCTAAATTAACTAAATAATTAACCATTAGAATTTTAATTTAAGGAAATTTAAATAAGTTTATATTTGGTTCCCAAACACGCAAAAAGCATATTATTACATTAGGTGATCAATTACAGCTTGAATCTAATTAGCTATATCGCCCTCGACACCTTAATCTTAATTTGGATCCTGCTACGGTAATTTTCATGTAATTTTATTCGTGGCATTCTCCATCTTCTTTCTTATTAATTTTTCAATGAAAAAATCTTACCTTTTAATGTAGTTTTTCAACAGAGTAAATCCTCAAATGAGAAAACTTCAGTGTTTCTAAAAATCAAAATAAACAAATTATTTCTCTTTTTAATTTTAGATGTGAGAGAATGTCTAAATTATCTGAATTAACAGTAAATAAAGTAAATGATATAATTAGGAAATAGGGATCATTTGGCATATACCAACCAATATTTTTAGTCGACACATATAGGCGAGTACAATAAGTCTGAAGGCATATTACAAAGATTATAAGCTGCCAACCATCGTTAATTAAAATTGCTGCAACTGGAAGGGCTTATCATCAGAAATCTAATTTCTTTTAACAAAATCTCTCTAGTTTTAGTTTTAATGGAAACTTTAATTTCCAATTTAATCAAATTGTCGGATCCTTAACAACATCAAAATTGAGACATTCATCAAAGGTTAATTTGACAATAAATGCCTGTGGTCTCCATAATTTGATAGTACAGGATATGTACCAGTATATGTACCAGTTACACTATTCATTGCTGTTGTATTTAATAAATATATCTTTGTCTATTACAGGATATGCAACGCAAACTTAACTTGTATGTTAAGGAGAATACTCGTCGTTTTACTCAAGAGTGGTTCGATGATATCATGCAACCATACCAAAATAAATGGGAGCGAGCTCAAGTTATTGGACTGGGCTCTGTACTTATTACGACTGTAGCATTTGCCGCTGCATTCGCAATCCCTGGAGGTTACAACCAAGAGTATGGTACACCAATTCTAGGAAAGAAATACATGTTCAAGGCATTTATCATAGCAAATACCATATCATTTTTACAAGCATTTACAAGTTTATTTACACTTGTTTCAAGTGCTCTAGTTGATCCGGATGCTGTTGACCTCTATTACGCAACATACACATTTATTTCAGCAGCGGGTTGTATGGTGGTGGCATTTGGATTAGGTTCGTATGTGATACTTGCTCCTGTTAGCTTCCCCATCGCCATCATCGTCCTTGTTTACTCTCTCCAGCTGGGGTCACCCTTCATGTATAATGCTGTGCACTTTTATAAATTCATATTTGGAAAAGCTCTTCATGGTTTAAATTTTTCAAAATATTTTGCCCGTTTGGGATTGGACGACGTTATTGCCGGTACCGATTTAGAAAAATACATGGAAAAGTTTATTGGCGGTGTCGGTTTAAATAAGTGGATGGTGTTCCAAATTATGGCGGGCTCTTTTATGACCATCTTCCTCCTTGCACTAGCATAATCGGTGAAGCTGTACATTCACTTCTCTATTGGTGGTGGTGCTAATTTCACCGAGACAATTAATTAATTAATGGACATGCTTGTACCTGATTTGTTTTGAGTCGTTGCAGCTGTTTTAATTTTTCTTTTTCTTTTTTAAACTTTAAGGTCGGTGGCTCAATGTTTTTATTCTTCTTATTGTGATTCTAAATATTGTGTACTTGTATTATGTTGAATCTTGTTTTTGTACTTGTTTTTTGTAATGTACCTAAATAATATACGACGACAAACATTCGATTATATTCCAGGATATCTTTCTAATACTTCAGTTCAACTCATATGAGAAAACTGTAAGACTCATTAAATCAACTATGATAATATTTTTTAAAAGGGTATTATTCCACAAAAAAATTGCTCTATTAAAAAAACAAATGAACTTTAATTATCATGAACAAGCAGATGATGCGCATACTCCACGTGGAATAAACTTTGCTTATTATATATAAGGATAAGTATATTGTCATCATGAAAAGTTGGTTTTACCGCGTCCCAATTTTTTAGCATGTAAATTCCAATCCCACCCAGAGATGAACTGCTGATTCTTAAGCCGTTATTTTCAATATATGCTGACTGAGATGCAATTTAGTTGCAATATCTGACCGGGGGATGATCGACGACCATTAACAATGTTCTTTTATTTTTTTTTATTTTTTTTCTGAGCAAGTGGGAGAACAATACCAAAGCGCCAGCCAGGCAATAAAGTCTAATTTATTTAGACTTGTTAATCCATCTGGATGAGAATTTGTGACAGTCATATGACTTGTGTTAGGAACCAAATGACACAAGAAGTGCCATTAAAACATTTCATCAAACACTTTGTGTGCACCTAATACAAGATAGCACACATACAGAGGATTCACCAAAACTCTTCACTCATGGAGGCTCAACTAAAGGCTCACGCCACCGTCTTTGCATCCAGAAAAGATTCACCAATTCTACAACCCATAGAAACTCAAAATACACCCTCATGCCACTGTCATTGCCATACCGGCCAGTCTCAAAGAGGTACCGAAAAAAACAGAGAACATACCATGAACTAAATTGGATCGTATCGCAACACACGACCGAGGTAACTACCATCACAACCGCTGCGTTATATTCTTCCTAGTCTTTCTTGCCTCTTGGTATGGATCGATGCGTGAGAAGAAAAGTTCGTTCTCTCCCTTCATCTGTGCTCTCTAGATCACCTAAATTCGATCCATTTTCAGGGGGACTTGCTACTGGGCCTAATTTCAGGAAATAAGTTGGGAAAAGAACCATGACGGTAAAAAGAGAACAGACAAGAAGATCAGTTTTTTTTATTTAATGATAAGGTAATGTCTACCGTTTAGAAATTCTTTTATTGAAAAAATTCGATCATGTCAAAAAAAATTAAAAAATTAAATTTTTATTTTTATCTAAACAAACAACAAAACAGAGAAAAATGTACTCACAAACTAACAAACTTATATGCTGTTGGCCTCTCATCCTAACTCTCAGCTAGACTATTGTTAAATTTCTGTTGGAATACACTGGTTAAATTAACTAAGATTGGCAAAGAAATCTTTTCCTGTCAAAATTAAAAAACTAAATGTGAAAATTTGCTTGAAAACCCACATATACTGAGCAGCACCAAAAGGCAACATGGATCGTTTAGTACAACTCTGAATCGAAATACCAGAGCCTTTCATGACCATATATAAGGTATATTTGCGAAAATAATTTAGTCTGGTCGTAATTAAGACTCTATTCTAACTGTTATTTCCATTGAGTCTCCTGTTCTCAAAATTGGAACAATCGATCCCTCATACGCTGTTCTTCACAAAACAGATGCAGCAAACAAGAAATAAGCTACGGAACATAATTTTGAGATGTATGATAGAATTCCTTCAATACGACATCGGATCATAGATCCAATCACCTCCCTGGTCGATGGAGATAAATCGAGTTATCGATTGGATCATAATTTAATTGTTAGCTATAATATATGAATTTAAGAAAGGGAGAGAGAAGGGAATGGTGGCCCAAAATATTGGTTGAAGTTAAAATCCAACAAGTCAAGTGTTTCAAGAAGAAACGTGGCCCAAAATCTATTAAACAAACCCACTTGTAAATAAAATGGAAAACCATGTTACGCCCAATATTCCAATATTTTTTTTGAGAAACAAAATAGAAAATAGAACGGCGGTGCTGTATAAAGTGGATTTCGAAAAAGCCTTCGACACGGTGGATTGGTCCTTTTTAACAAATCTCCTCATTGAGAGGGGATTTCCTCCGAAATGGCTATCCATGGTCATAGAGATCTTGCGAACTTCGTCATCGGCCATAAGGGTAAATGGTTCTCTTACCTTGTATTTTAACCACGGGAGAGGGTTGCGCCAAGGGGACCCGCTTTCCCCAATACTTTTCATTCTCGTAGCAGATTCTCTGCAACGATTCCTGCTTAGTGCCCGAGCAGTCATGCCCACACCGGTCTACCTCCAGCCACAAGCAATTCAGTTTGCCGATGACACGTTGATTATCTCTGAAACGCACCCACAAACACTGCGAGTGATCACCCGGGTACTACGAGCGTTCTCGGAACTAACAGGTCTCAACATCAATACCGAAAAAAGCACATTCGTACCAATTGCTATACCCGGTAATCAGCTGGGGGTCATTCAAAACATCATTAATTCGCCTTCAACACAGCTACCCATCAAATACTTGGGGTTGCCCTTGACCGTCAAGCAACCACGCAAAATTCATTACCACTCCCTGATCACTGCGGTCCAAGGCAAGATGGAAGGCTGGACATCCAATTTCTTGTCCTATGGCGGTAGAGTGACTCTAGTCAAGGGGGTGCTTTCGGCAATGCCTCTGCATTTCATGCAGGCACTCAGAATACCGATTGTGATAATCAGACACATTGATAAGATGAGAAGGAATTTTTTGTGGAAGGGAAAAGACATTTGCAAAAGCATCAATTGTCTGGTTAACTGGGAAAGGGTCTGTAGTCTAAAGGAAAATGGGGGATTGGGAATTATAAATTTGAGGACCCAGAATGAAGTCCTTCTGACTAAGTGGTTGTGGACAATCGCACACAAACCGGATGGAATATGGCCAAGCACGATTAGTACCTTGTATGGAATTATCTCACCCTATCATGTGGGCACCGACCGGGATCAATCCTTTTTCTTTAATGACCTCGTCAGCCTGTTACCATTCGTTAGATGCTCCACTGAAGAGAACCATGATTTAAACTGGCGATGGACGGCATCGGGTATTTTCACAACCTCTTCGGCATATCACCTCTTGCATCAAAAGGAGTTATGTGCCCCTTTTATAAATCTCTTTGGAAAATCAAAGTTCCCATGAAGGTCAAGATTTTCATTTGGATAATTCTTGACAACAAGATCTTGACTCAGGAAGTGCCAGGTACGCGGGGATGTCACATACAACCCGGATGTCATATGTGTTGCAATAACTTAGAGGAGACAAGGGATCACCTGCTCTGGGATTGCCGGTTTGCAAGCATATTTTGGCAAGGACTTTTCGCCCACTTCAATTTCACGGGGAGCAGAGGACCCAACACCATTGTGGAGGTCTGGGATCTAACCAGGCGTATCTTACCTCCGGATGACCGACCTCGTTGGGATGTGCTGTGGGCGGAAGGGGTATGGTCATTATGGAGAGAAAGGAATAAGAGGCTCTTCTCAAATAAGCAACGACTGGTCCCTCACTTATTGGAGAATACGGTGGGGGAGATAATGCTTTGGCTACGGAATGAATAGGATAATTTAGATATTGCAATTTTTTCATTTCCAAAAAATTTATTTTTAGTTATTAGTGCTTAGAAGGTAAGATCCTCACTGTGCTATTATGGTCTAGCCATTTAGACCGACATAGGCAGTTTGGGTGTGGAGTGAGAGGATGCCTTCAAATTTTATTTTAAGGGAAACCGTGTAATGAAAACTTCTTTTTCTTATAAAAATTTTTGTTGGCGGGTTGCCGCCAACCTTAGAAAAAAAATAGAAAATAGAAAATTTTGGGCCCTATGATTGTAAATAAAACTTAGACATAGACATAACCATTGTTTACTCTGAATTTTTTTTCTTTTTTTGTGTTAGCGTATTTGGCATTCAACTCTTTGACATAGACATAACCATTGTCTTTGACATTGACATGATATGTGTATTTAGCGGAAAGGGACAAATTAAGGATTTACAAAAGTACAATTAGCCAAATCAATAATGAATGATATTGACGTTCAAAATTTATGCATGTTTAATAATTTAAAAATAACAATAATTAGTATTTAGTCTAATAATAAATGACAACAATCTAGATATAGATTCTTTGTGGATATTAAAAAAATTGATAATCTAGACTTCTACCTTTCTATATACAAAAATTATAACATAATTTAAATATCCGAATAGAGAGTTCTTTGTGGATATTGAAATTTGGAAAGCTCGACTTTCATTTTTCTCTCAAAAATTTTAATAATTTAAAAAATATGCCTATTAAATAGGGTAAATAAGATGCACTCATAAATATAACTATCTACTATTCATGTCGAAATATATATTAGGGCCTACCACTTTATCAATGTCAATATAGTAAAAATTAATTAATATATGTCACAAAAGAAACGAGGAAGAGTAGGAATGATGAAAGCAGGAATGGTGTATAGTCGCCATCTTTAAGGACTTTGAGGTTGTACATCAAACTATCAAAGCATGCAAATAATGTTAAAAGTTTGGAGGATTGTTGCCAAATTTGTCTTATTAACTTGGCATGGTACATATTCTTTCATAAAATAAACTTGGCATAGGACATGAGTCATATTTTTTTAGATTTCATTCTATCCGTTGATCAAATTTTCATTTTCCAACTTTCAATTATACCGTGTTATGGGCATTGACAATGCTAACAGCCACTGAATTCAGATCCAGTGTAGAATGAGATCTGAACCGTTGATTTTAATCCGACACGAATCTTAAAATGAACTTCACACCGAATTAATTGTGATTTGATTGTGAGTAATTTATCACTGTGTTACTGCAGGGATCATAACACAACCAAATTCATATCACCTAAAGTAACTCAAATTTTGAGTTCACATTCGAACTGTCGAATCTGTTTTGGCACAAATATTTAAGAGATTCCGTGCATTTTATCTCGAACTTGACTGATCCGGATTTTGATCCGACATTCTACATCTAAACTCAAAATTTGAGTTGCTTCCTAAGATCTGGACTCCTCAACAGACACCGGCCATATATTCTCTCAAACTTTTGTAGCCAATTATGGCATGACACGTGTCACTAAATTAATTTTCCCACACACCTTTCTTTCTCTTTACCGTTTAACAGACCTTTCTTTCTCTTTACCGTTTAACAGGTAAATTATTAAAATATAATTAAATTGTTCACACAGATCGGTCATGATTTTTTTTTTTTGACATTTTGTCATCTTAAATTTGAAATTGTTGTCAAGGAATTTACTGATTTTAAGTCGAACTTGGGTTAGGTCAGATTTTAGGCCGGTCTCTTGACTAGGCTGGAATTCATAAATAGGCCATTTAAAGCACAGAGTTAATACAAAACAGAGCCCATTTAAAGCACCTTTTTCTTTTCTTTTTTTCTGGTCTCATAAAATTAAAAATATAAGTGAGAGAATGAAATAGGAAGAGTGTTAAACTTCAAAGTTTGTACATATTGTTTGCAACAATCTTTTGGTTCATAAATAATGCCAGCAAATTTATACTACATTGTATTTTGAAAATAGTTGGCTGATATTATTTGCAAATAAAAAAATGTTTTATAATTCATTCTTCTCAATTACAACTTTTAAATTATATATTAAAAGAAGTGCATTTGAAGCCTGATAATGTATACTATACCTATAATTTCGTTGATCATACACTATACTTGTTAAATTATTAAACCCTTTCTTCATTAAAAACCTAACATCATTTAATACACATTGTTCTAGGTTCCCACAAATACTTCATATTAATTTATAAGACGTGTTGTATAATTATATAGTGAAAATTGAATATATTTGTCCGATAATTACAGAATTTATATTGATTGATGATGTCATCAAGGGGAATCAAATCTTCTGCCTACATGTGGATAGGAAAATCTTGCTAACAGAGACCATTCGTTCATCCATTCATAAACTGAACGGTCATAATTAGTGTTATTAAATGTGGTTTTAATGCGGTATGCAGAAAGCCATTGCATATTGCATATGCAGTATGCGGCCGTATATGCGGATCTTAATGCGGACTTACATATGCGGATTTTTTCATTTAATATTAAATATGGCACCCTCAATTAAATATTTAATATTTTAATATGTTTAATCTGATCAAATATTTAAATAAAACCATCTATATCAAATATATTTGAGCGTTTAATGAAATTTCATCAACAATGTAGAGGTCTCCAATATTAATGAAATATAATCGAGTAAAAAACATTTCATAAAAAGTTTCAAAAATGACTCCAGGCTTGAGCGCAACCTTATATAATATCAAATTTCGGCCCAAAACCTTCGGCCCAACAAAATTTGCATTTGAGGGCTGCCTCCATGTCACTGCATTAAGTATTGTGTTGGTATTTAATAATAAAAGAAGAGAACCGCTTGGGAGTTCGGAGGCATCCGGTATAATAAGAGAACACCTTTAGTCCCACAGCACCAAAAAAAAAAAAAAACAGCTCCTGGAGGCCTATAAAACAAGCTGGATAGTCGGGATTATTGGAGAAAGTATCTGAGTGGACTGTGTTCGGATGAGTATTTAAATATGGGTTTCGGATAGTATCACATATACGATCGGTTTATTATTTGATCCGATTTTGGATTTATTTATTTAATTAAAATTTTGATAGACTGTATATGCGACCAGAACCGCATATCTAGAACCGCATATCTAAGACTGCATAGAGATTTCTATGCGGTACCGAACTACATAAGCATATGCAGCCGCATAGAACTGCATTTTATTATACTAGTCATAATTGAAGTATGAGTTGTCTTCTCAAAATTTAATATTCTCCATACTTCAATTTTAACAGTTCAGATCATGAATAGTTGGATAGATATCAAGGGAACCAAATCTTCTGCCCATATGTAAATAGGAAAATTCTGTCAACAAAGTCCATTCGTCCATCCATTCATGAACTGAATGGTTATAATTGAAGTATGGGTTATGTCTTTTCAAAATCCAATATTCTCCATACTTCAATTATAACCGTTCTGATCATGAATGGTTCGATAGATAGAGCATGATTGAAGGAGATTCGGTTCCGCCTTAAAGACCTCATTTTCAAATAATTTCATAAGATCGATCAAATTATAGTTCGTATTAGAATAATGTCACAAGGTTTCTTTTCCTAGTAAATAGAAGTGGACTACCGAATGCGTTACGAAAAAAATAATAATAATAATCTTTGGGCTAAAAAATTGCCACAAAATATTAGTTATTCTCACACATTTCAATAGGCCTTTAAATGCTGAGCTACACATTACAGATTACGACGTGAGGATTACGGCCTTCTAATTGCTTTTATAAAAAAAATTTTCTGAATCTTAGAAATCAGCACGAATTTAAAAGCACAAGTTACCGTTTAATGTGGCCGATTGCTTCATTTCGGGCCCAAACTACAAATTGTGCTTTAACTCAATGTAATTTAACTCTATGTTTGAGATATCTCCGAGGATGCGAAAATCACTGAATTCTGATCGGACGGTTCGGATTCAAACTCAAACTTCAAGTTACTTTAGGGAATCCAAATTGGGTTTCTATGACTCGATTTTTGAGTTTGAATTCAGATCATCCGATCAGTTCAAATTGGAATTTATGGAGCCCTTTTAATATTCGTGTGGATTCAGAGAAACGGACATGTAATAACACTACTTAACTTTTTATCAAAAAAAATAACACTACTTAACTGGGAAACAGTTTCTTTGCACCACCCTTGTCTATTTAATGTTGGATCGGTTGGTATGATCAGCTGCCGAGCTGGAACCGAGAAATCGGATCAAAGAAGGGCTCTTTCTTTTGGTGTCAGCTACACAACTTAAATTACATTTTTTATTGGAGCTGTTCGTGGTCAATTGAAACTTGCACCATACTGGTATACTATGATTTGATAATTATAATTCTTTTTTTTTTTAACAATAATTTGGCTTTTTACATGCACTACTACAGAAATGGTCATTGTACACGGCACATTGTACACTGATTTGACAATTTTATATAAAAACCGTGTAGAAGTTGTAATTTTTTGGATACCTGAAATATCTGTATTGTTTCTACACGGATATTTACGAAAGAAGAAGTATAGAAAGACGTGAGAGAGCTACACAGACGTGTACCAGGAACTGTACACGGCTTATTGTTTAAATATCCGTGGAGAAAGCCTTGAGAGAGCTACACGGATTCTTAATTAAAGAACCGTGAAGATAGGCAAGAATTGTACACGGATAAATGTTTAAATGACCGTGTAGATAACATGTAGGAGCTACACGGATGTTTAATAAAGAGCCGTGTAGAAATGTCGAATTTGTACACGGTTTTTTGTTTAAATGACAGAGTAGAAAGCCTTGAGCGAGCTACACGGACGTTTAATAAAGAGCTGTGTAGAAAGGATATTTTAGGTTTTTTGTTATATAAAAGGCCTTCTCCCCAGCGCCGTTTTGATCAATTTATACTCTCCCCTCTCACAGTTAACAATTGGGTTGAGATGTAGGTTTATCAATTGTTTCAGATCGCAAAATTAGATCGATATGAGCTACTGTTTTGGGAGCTCACAGATGAGCGATCCGATATAATTGATAACCTACATCTCGAATTCCCATGCGAAGTGCTTCATTTCCCCAATTTTTTCAAGATGTTATAACTGGAGGCCGGATCTGAGATATTGGAAGTTAATTTGTATTTCTCCTCTATATCTTGCTAAGGTGTTTAGTTTAGGACATATAACCAAAAGGCTACTTAGATTAATGTAACTAGTAGTCCTTACTTTGGTTACATTAACCTAGCTAGGTAGTCTTTTGGTTAGTTCCTTGCATGTCCTAACTAATTCGGGCAAGCAAGATCCAGAGGAGAAATTATCTCTATTCTGATCAATTTTACTGGACGAAGAGTTGGCCGGTAAGAGTTGGGTGAAAGACCTTCAGAAAGAGGTGAATGTGACCCGGATGAAGAGGTGAATGTGACCTTCAGAGCCGGGTGAAGAGTCGAATGAAGTCGGAGATCATCCGACTCTTCATTCGTCTCTTCATCCGGCTCTGAAGGTCCTTAATCGACCTCTTCCATTTTTTTTGAAGGTCTTTCATCTAACTTTTAACTCAACTCTTTAGTAAAACATATCTTCATATCACCCCTCTGTAAACCCTACCGGCACCAAAAGGAAAGAACCACCCTATTCTACTCCTTCATGGAAATGTTTAGTTTACAATATGACTTTTTATTCCAACTTTTGTAATGCTTTAATTTTGTATAATTTAGGGTACATGAATTTTTAGTTTAAATGTCTTCCTCTGTTTTGGAAATTGTTTGTTCTGAAAAACATAGGGAAAAAAACTAGCTGACAGCCAAAAAAAAAAAAAAAAAAAAAACAATGCTACATGGACGTTTAATAAAGAGCCGTGTAGAAACGAGAAATAGTACACGGATTTTTGTTTAATTAACAGTGTAGAAAAATAATTTACACGGCTGTTTATATAAAAGTCTGTGTGTCTTTCTACACGGATTTATAGCTAAATATCCGTGAAAACAAAGATACTTGCTCGAAATAATGGAAGGCTAAACCAAAAAAAATAAAACAAAAATTAGGGACAAAAAAAGAATTCTAAATGTCCATGAAGAAAGTTTATCTTTTATATTACACACGGCTGTTTATATAAATGTCCGTGTATAAAGGTTATCTTTTATAAACGGCTACATATGTAAAAGTCCGTGTAGCTCTCGTAATGCTTTTTTTACACGGATTTATAGATTATCATCCGTGTAGAAAGGTTATTTTAGGGTTGGAACTATATAAAAGGCCTTCTTCCGGCGCCGTTTTGATCAATTAATACCTCTCTCTCTCTCTCTGTATTGAATTGGTCTGATTTCTGCGCACAAGGAACGAGGCCGGATCTGAGATATAGCTTGGAAGTTAATTCGCATTCTCCTCTCTATTGCCAAGGTTAGTCATACATATATATATTTCCCTCTTCTTTATCTAATTTTCTGTTACTGATTAATATTGCTTAATTATTTCTGTCAATTATTATTTAATGCATGCGTGCTTGATTTGTATTGTGGTCCAATAACCGACCTACTGATGCTTTTAGGTCCATGCCCGTTCAAAATTAATCCAATAGGGATTAATTTTGGATAGTCCCCCGTTTGAGACTGCTCTTTGAATATTGTGTCTCATTTAGGATGTGAACACGTATTAGCGGGATTTAATTAGTATTTGAGAAAAGTTCGACAGTATTTCTCCTTATTGCTCCTACGAGTATGTGGTTTTTACGCATACTTGGGGAGTTAAGGAGAAATGCTGCCGAATTTTTCTCAAATACTAATTAAATCCCGCTAATATGTGTTCACATATGAGGCATAATATTCAAAGAGTGGGTTAGGATTGTAAACCGGCCCTTTATAAGCCAAGAATTTGGAACAATATATATGCTGACCACCATATATGTTTAATTGAAATTTTTTTTTTTTACTTTAATTTACAGATGGATCGAAGTTGGATGTACGAATTGCGACGTGATAGTGCAGAATACTTGGCTCACGTTGATGAGTTCCTAAAATTTGCTGAGAGTTATAGAGTGGACACAAAAGATAACGAAATTTACAAAACTATCAGCTGTGTTGAAATTATTGAACTTAAAAGCAGACAACGGTTGGAGCGATAAGAGTTTCACGTCCTTATTAAAGCTTTTACGAGAGATGCTCCCAGATAACAACGAGTTACCCTGTACAATATATCAGGCGAAGAAGTTGATCTGTCCAATGGGTTTGAAGATTGAAAAAATACATGCATGTCCGAATGATTGTGTATTGTACCGTGGCGAGTACGAGGCCATGCATGTTTGTCCTAAATGCGGTGTTTCACGGTATAAACGCAAGGACCAGGACACTGACGATTGTGATGGAGGAAAAAAGGCAAGGCCTCCAGCTAAGGCGGTGTGGTATTTCCCGATAATACCGAGATTCAGACGGTTATTTGAAAAAAGGCAAGGCCTCCGGCTAAGGCGGATGCGCCAGCGGATGCGCCGGTAGACCGTACGGGGCTCTCTGAAGAAGAGGTTAGCCGTTTGCCCGAGGATTTGCGGAATCTCCACGCCTGCCTGGTTAAGGCACCAGATTATATGGAGAACGTAATGTTCGATATCCCCCCCGAGGTTCTCCTACACGAAGGCAGGACGGTCGTGCTGCCTTTCAAAGAATTCAAGGACTTTCTACATGCCTCATCAAGCGATAAATGGCTCGATGTGGGAGTCGTCACCGTTTTCCTCTTGTTAGTGACCAAAAAATCATATATATCATTTGTATAGCACTCAAATATATATTCTAATGTGAAATGGTGATTTTTCAGGATGATACAACGAAAACAGTCTGTGGATTGTGGGAAAGATAAGGTGAACTCATGTGCATTCTTGGACCCCGCCGCCACTAATGGTACGACGGTGCAATATCAGGAGAAATGTCACACCCCGCAGCCACGAGTCGCAACAGTTCCCTGCCGTAAACATACAACTCCGTGTATGTTTACAAGGCAATTAACCGTTCAATCAGAATATGTACAATTAATTAATATCAAACACATCCCTATGTATATATATAAATCCATATATAAGGTTATACAGTCTGGTCAAATATCATACAACAAAAGTATCACGTACAGATACTAACCATCAGGCCTAACCCTAAACTATACAAGAAAAGGGTAGATTAGGCCACACAGAGGCAACTACCAAGGGTCTATAGCTCGCGTGCCTCTCCGAACCCGACGCCCCAGATCCTGTAAAATAACCCAAGAGTGGGGGTGAGAATAAATTCCCAGTGCGAAATTTGCCACAGTTTAGATTATTGGACTTGCAATCAAAATCTATATTCAGAAATGAAACCATACAAAAGCAGTTCAGACAGATGCATATTCATAAATAAAACAAGTGCATATGATCGACAACAATTTACCAAATGAAACACAAGTTACGGAATTTCCAAGATGAATCTCAAACACGCACGTTTCTGGCTTAACTCAGTTTATTACAGCTGGTAGCACCTACGGATGTCCCACCGAGCTGGACCCTTTATCCAACCCACATCTGTAGTGTCACTGACACCTACAGATGGCCCACCAAGCTGGACCCTTTATCTGACACCCATCCGCAGTGCTTTGGCTTAACCATTAACTAAGGTCTGGTTCATAATCAGATAAAAGTTCGTATGCAATAAGCTCAGAATCGTCCATTCGCAACACGTCAAACTAAACTGTCATTCCTGTCCCAGACTGGATATGACACCATTTCATCGTTTCCTCACAGTCACCCAAAGTCTCCGTCACGATCAGTCATTGCCCAGCATTGACTGATCTTAATCAATCACTGCCCAGCAGTCATTAATTATACTCATATGCGCATATGGTTTCGAGTCATCGCCCAGCGTTGATTTCGAAACATTACCGACCATCCTAGATAGTCATAAAATTGTTGGGGACTTTCGACCGTAGTTCCAAAACAAAAACACACAAACAAACAAACGATATACCATTCAACATGCAAATATAACTGTAATATTCATTATGGACTGGAATGGGGTTATTACGGCTCGCAACTTAATTACCTGAAAATTTCCAGCTCTTTTTGGCATTTTCCAGGCTCTCATTGCGGCCCGCAATGGATGTGGTTGCGGCCCGCAACAAAGTAACCCATTTTCATCCAGAGAGTATTTCATTCTGCTACGTTCATTGCAGCCCGCAATGAATTTATTGCGGCCCGCAACAAAGTAGTCAGAGAGTTAGTCAGTCTATATTTTGAGCTACGCTGTTGGTTGCGGCCCGTAATGGAAGTTGTTGCGGCCCGCAATAAGGCGATTTCAGTACATATCATTTCTAAATTAATACGGTTATGCATATGATTCAAACAATTCGATTATGCAATCAATCAAGCAGTTCAACATGACAATTGGAAGCAGTTTAATTCATGAATCTAAATTATCAAACAAGTCCAAGAATCCCGCACCTGCTGGCAATAGGCGTACCGCGTGACTATCGATCAGGCGCCTCGGAATGCCCCGCAAACCTTTGCTCAACCGAGCCTACACCTACATTCCACGTATACCATCTCAATTAGGTCTCATTCCTGTACTGGTTCGCTATTCTGGTTTACGCATCAATTCGATTGGCCGGTTGGTGTAACCCTAATTTGGTCGAAACCTCGATTTAACCATTACACGTTCTAACCTTTCCCGATCAAGAGATAACCCTACCGAGGACAAGTCTAGTCGGTCGGACTAACCTAATCAATCAATGCCGCGTTTCAATTCGGGATTTGGTATCAAAACCCTAGAATGGGAAATCCAAATTGGGAGACGAAATCACAGAGAAAATCGGTACACGAGAGATGAGAAGCTCAAAGGAGTTAGAGTTCGATCAATTCTAACATTAATCTCGGGTTTAAAACGAACAACCCGCGGATTCGAGAAATCTCGGATTTTCAAACGAAGAAGGGAAAGAAAGAATTACCGACAGAATGGCTAGGAGAGATCTACGGCTGCCTCCTCGGTTTCAACCTCGATTTCCCGGACGGTGGCGCAATCCGACGGGATTTTGGAGCTCTCCCTCTCTTTTCTTCTCTCTCTCTCTCTCTCTCTTTCTCTTTCTTTCTCTTTCTTTCTCTTTGGCCGGCCACACAAGGGAGAAGAGAGAGGAGTTAGGGTTTATCAAGAGGGTGCTTCGCGATTCGTGCTAGGATGGATCAATGGTCCGAATAATTCTAAAATTCAATATAAACCCATTTAACATGTTTTAATTTCCCATTCCTCGCTCGTCGATCAAATTTCGATTCCGTTTTAAACGTTCTAAATAAACAAATGATTTAAATTTTATTATAAAATTTTCTTAACGTGACAAGAAAGCTACTGTCCAGTACATGTGTTCAGCGATGCACAAGGCTCTTTCGGGGAATAAGAGATTTGTTCTCCTGCCATACCACCAGAGGGGCCACTGGTGTTTGATTGTGATTGTGCCACTTGAAAATTTGGTTTTCATCATGGATTCTTCACAGCCCGAACCGGGCGTCACTCCTCAGGACTCCAAAATGATCTGCATTCCAATAAGAAAGTAAGCAATAGTAATTCACTTGGTTTGATTTTTTCCCAATTACATATAACAAGTTGTGGAATTGCTAATTACATTCACTCAATTTTGTAAGGGCTTTTCTGCAATATCTTAAAGATGGAGGAATACAAAGCACGAATCCGAAGCATAAAAATAAGTTGTGTTTCAGGTGGCAGCCGGTGAGCACATGCACTATAATTTTTATAATTTCATATTTTTTGTTCAAAAATTAATTGTCATTCTAACATAGGCCGCTAAATGAAAATTTCAGTGCCCGCAACAGTTGCAGGGTTGGGAATGCGGTTATTACACGATGATTTATATGTATCACTTTGTTGAACGCTTACAATTCGATTGGCCAAAATATCCGGTATGTAATTCGTATGTTTGCCTTGACTTGTCCATATAATTAATATTGATTTCCTCTAATATTTTATTCTACTAAATTTGTTTTATTAGTTGCATTGTTATAATTACAATATTTATTTTTATAAAGCAAAACAGAGATGCAGTTGTTATATTGTATTTTTCTAATAACCTACATATTTTGAATTTTTGGCAGCATAAATCGAACAAAAAGGCAGGGCATTACAGCAAGGAAGATATATATTATTTTAGATGTATGTGGGCAAAGTGGTTTCAAAATGAATTTTGTAAACCAGAATATGGATTTGTATAATTTAGTGTGCATGAATTTTTGATATATTTAGTGTACATGAATTTTGTTTAGGGGTTGTATTCTGATATATTGGAAATTATTTGTTTGGAATTGATTTTTAATGGCTAGCAAACTGGAGGCTAGCCAAAACATAAAATAAAAATTGAAAAAAAAATATAACCATTCTACACGGATGTTTCACATAAGTCCGTGTGGAAAGCCAAATAAAGAGCAATAAAAATATAAGATAGGTACACGGCTGCTTATGTAATGATCCGTGTAGAAATAGTTATTCTACACGGATATTTTGATAGACATCCGTGCAGGAAAATGATCGTACACGGCCTTTTAGTTAAATATCCGTGTATAGATCTCCACTAATGTACACGGTTGTTTATGTAATGAGCCGTGCAGAATAACTATGTCTACACGGATATTAACCTAAAAGTCCGTGTAGACAGAGAAATCGTACACGGCTGTTTATGTTCCAATCCGTGTACCTCTGCTTTGGAGAGCGCCACTTGGCAAGGAATTGGACACGGTTGTTCAAGTAATAAGCCGTGCAGAATAACTATTTCTACACGGATATTAACCTAAAAAGGCCGTGTAGACAGAGTAATCCTACACGGCTGTGTATGTTACAATCCGTGTAGCTCGGCTTTGGAGAGCGCCACTTGGCAAGGAATTGAACACGGTTGTTTATGTAGTGATCCGTGTAGCTCGGCTTTGGAGAGCGCCACTTGGCAAGGAATTGGACACGGTTGTTTATGTAATGATCCGTGTAGCTCTCAGGAATTGCACACGGGTAAATATCCGTGTATAATTTATTCAGGGAATTATATATACACCCTCGCACTCCACACGGCAGGAAATCCATGTAGCTCCCCTGTTTATGTCCGTGTACAATGACCATTTCTGTAGTAGTGATGGAACCTACATGTACGTACGGACATTGATACTATTATGGATACAAAAAAACCAAATGATTTCTTAATTTTTCACTTGTGGAAATATGAAATTACACATCATTCTCTGTACAAAATACCTTCCACAAAACAACATAATACATATTTTCCTATGGTAGTATGTATAATGCAAGCTGCATGTTTTAGATATTATAAACTACAAGGCATTGTGTTAGCCAATTAATTTTACCATTATGCCCTTGGTTACCTTCCTTGAAACCTTGTTATAGTTACATCACATGCTGACATTGAATTGCTCCTGTTGTTCATGCCATTGTTCTTAGAAGAATAACCTTGAAACGTGAAGTTGGGCCGTCTTGGTAGCGGCAAGCTAGGGTTTTCACTTGTTATCATTTTTATTACTAATTGAATCTCAGGCCGATCATGTGCAGGATCTTGTACACACAATAGTGCCACCTGGATGCATCTGAGTACCTCAGGAATAGAACATGTTTCTTTTATTGTGGGGTCAATCAGGTCAGAAGCTTTTTCCTCATACCACAATTTATAAGCCTGAGCATGAGAAAATCAATTTAGAAATGCAGTTCAGGTTCTGTTTGGCTTTCGAAATTGAAATTAAAATGAGAACTCCAAATTGGTAATTTGGTAATCAATTGGTTGCAATCCGAATTGTTGCATTTACAAACAAAGTTTCAAATTTTTTGAATCAATTTAGTATAAAGTCAAGCGGTAAAAAAAGGTTTATAAGTTAAATTTAATGAATTTATTTTCTTGAAAATATTTGACACACTTGACTTTATACGAAATTAATTTGAAAATTTAAAAATATTGCATATAAACGCATCACTCGTGAAGTAGATCGGTTCTAGTAGCTTGGATTCACCATTTGAAGCCAATCCAATAAATTTTAGAGTTAAACTCACTAAAATTTTTGGTGAGCTTATGAACACCCTAATTCTACTCGTCATATTTTCCCATTTGTTAATTTTTTTTCCTTTGCAAAATTTAAAGGTAAAACATAATTGAGAATTAGCTTACATATCCAACAATATTTAGGTAATCATCATTATTATGGAAGCTGCTATTCCTTTCCCCAATTATTATCTCCAAAAGTAGAATCCCGAAGCTATAGACATCTGATTTCACAGAGAAGATGCCTTCCATTGCGTACTCAGGCGACATGTAACCCCTATCAATCCAACATAAATCCGAATAAGCATTTGGAGATAACACCAAAATAAACATTTCTAGAGGGTACAAAACAAACCCTAATTAATATATTTGAGGATAAACACACTAGGTTGAAACCTATAGCATGGGAACAAACAAAAGATTTCAAATTTACCTTGGCTGATTTCAGCTGTACCAGTATGCCAGTGTGGTACAACATAGAACTAGGTAACCAATTCGCATACTGCAATTCAGTATATTTGATGATCCGAATTGGTTCTACAATATTGAATTGCTAATGTTTAATCAGTATATTTGATCTAGAGCATTTTACTTA
The DNA here is from genome assembly GCA_025461125.1 of Carex kokanica. Lineage (NCBI taxonomy): Eukaryota > Viridiplantae > Streptophyta > Magnoliopsida > Poales > Cyperaceae > Carex > Carex kokanica. Next base: position 265,448 of record JAJGRX010000985.1, on the reverse strand, counting down.
CAATGTGCCAACAACCCGATTAGTATTCTCTTGATTTTGGTCTCCACCAAAAATGCGTGCCATGCCAAAGTCAGATATCTTCGGTACCATTCCTTTGTCTAACAAAATGTTGCTAGTCTTCAAATCACGGTGTACTACTCGTAACCTTGAATCCCGGTGGAGGTATAGGAGCCCTCTAGCAATCCCTTCTATTATGTTGAATCTTGTTTTCCAATCTAATAACCCCTTCTTCGAAGGATCTATGAAAAATAGAACAAATTATATTTTCCATTCTAAGTACAAGATTCTGTATGTCAAAATCAATACAGAGAAACATCAAGAAAGAGTTAGCCAGTTTATGAGTACTCAGCTGGCATGGGTACATTTATACTGTAAAGATACCTATAATGCATGTCCCATGATACCCCTAAAATAAACACCAGCATGTATCGCATAAATAACTATGGATTTGTGTTTAAATCAGGAGTCTGGTTTGCAAATACCTGTTCAATTCTAATTGACATTGTCTTCATTGTTTAGTGGTGTTCAATTGTTCTTTCATTAATTTCTCTAGTTTCTTACTATTTCTCATCAGTAGACTCAGTAGTTTATTTATCGTCATCATTATGGATTATTTTTTATGGAATATATGGAATACCAAAGAGAAATGCATCCAAGCTCTTGTTAGGCAAGTATTCATAGACCAGTAGCTTCTCCTCGCCTTGTATGCAACAACCTAAAAGTCTGACAAGGTTTCGGTGCTGTAGTTTCGCAATAAGTATGACTTCATTTTTGAACTCTTCTATTCCTTGACCTGATGTAGCAGATAGCCTTTTTACTGCTATTTCTTCTCCACCTGGTAAATTCCCCTGTACTCAGCACAAGGTTATCAAATAAATATCCTCTGCAAAAATCTCAAGCAAATTAATTAAAGAAACTGGTAAGATAGGTTGATCAGTACTTTTCAGTTAAAAACCTTTTTGCAGTAATCAACAAATTTCATTCTGCCTTCAAAACAAATCATATATTAAGAGCTGAGTGAGGCTATGGTACTATGAATAGCGCGGATTGGTCCGTACTATGAATCAATATCTTCCTTTGTAAAATTCAAATAGTCTATCTAAACCGTTAAACAAGATCTCCATATGAAAATGTACTTGCATGCTAAATTTTAGATTTTTTAGATTTTTTGTACTATTTTTTAGATAGGTAGAAAATCACTACTTTTAAATGGTCTAGAATTTTTAGATCAAGTAACATTCTACCTATCTAAAAAAATAGTAAAATAATTGTAAAAAATGTAAAATTTGATCTACAAGTACATTTTCATATGGAGATCATGTAGAATTGTTCAGATTGACTGTTTGTACTTTGAAAACGGAGATATTGATCTATTGTACTGACCAATCCGCACTATGCGTAGTACCATAGCCTCACTCAAGAGCTTAAACCTTTTACATTTGATGTCTTTTGGGACACATACTGTGGATTATGAGATACTGACCTTGAAGACAAACCCAAATCCACCTTTTCCAAGCTGATTTGAGGTACCAAAATTATTTGTAGCTGTAGCCAAGCAATCAAAAGTAAAGAGTGGCAGTTCAAATTTCTCCCCCATAACTCTAAGTGACATTGGCATAGGTGGTGTGTTAACCTCTAAAATGCCTTCTAAAATTTGCACTACTTGTCCCATTGTCGGCCGAGCAGTCTCGTCATCTTGGACGCACCAACACGCCACCTTACATGCTCTTTCAATCTCTTCAATAGGTGCATCTCCATCCAAGTTTTGATGCAAAAGTGTCTGAACATCTCCTTCAATTAGTTTTTTAGCAGCAAAAGTAGGGAAGAAACCCGTACTTGATGAGGTGCTATTCCATTGATCAGAGTTGTTTCTATGACCAGATATTAGCTCGAAAAGCATCATGCCGTAGCTAAAAACATCTGCTTTTGGAGTGATTGGTATGCCTGTTATCCACTCTGGTGCTAGGTAACCTCTAGTGCCTCTCATGGTCGTTAACACCCTACTAAAATCCCGACCAAAAAGCTTCGATAATCCGAAATCGGCAACTTTCGGTACTAAACTGTCATCCAAGAGAATGTTCTCGGGCTTAATGTCACAATGAATGATGCAATCCCGACATTTTTCATGTAGATATGCTAACCCTCTTGCCGTACCAAGCGCAATTTGGTACCGAGTGCTCCAATTTAGTATCACATCTCTGCAATTAAATAATTGCGCATCAAGAGAGCTCTTAGGCATGTACTCATAAACCAGTAGCCTATGGGAGGCTTCAGAACAAAACCCGATGAGGCGAACTAAGTTAACATGCTGGATCGTACCGATCTTGCTGACCTCAGCCCTAAATTGCTTCTCGCCTTGATGAAAACCATCTAGCTTCTTAATAGCAATAGCAGTTGAATCAGGTAAATACCCCTTATAAACCGAACCGAATGCACCTCCACCCAATTTCTCAGAGAAGTTTTTACTAACAAATTGCATAAAACTGTACCGAAATGCAATTAAGGTACCTTTCGACTCCTTTAACAATCGAGGTCTCCTCTGATCTCTCTTTCTCTTAATTACAACCAAAACAACTATGATACAAAGAAGCACGGCAATTACGCCGCCTATAACTAGACCAATAATTAAACCCATGTGACTTTTACTCGCAGTAAATTCTGATGCAGCCAATCTGAGATAAAGCATACCGGCGCCGCTTCCACTATATCCATTTTGGAGATTCAATAAACCTCCATACCACAAATTGCACCCATTTTGGTACGAATAAGCTGAGCAGGAACAATGTTTCAAACAAGCTGATTCGCACTCTTGTGCACTATTAGCTTGTATACTTTGCGAATTGTCGGGGTACTTCATGTTATACAAAACATAGAACTTATCTTGTTGTACCTTAGTCAGATTGCGGCTTTCGCATTGTAATTGTGTATTTCTCACACACCCACCACTATAATCCTCTAGACTGTAATTGGTCTTAGATTTTTGTGAAAACCCATGTAAACAATTACAAGACAGCAATTCAACCCCATTGCAACTACCGTAGGGCCCACAAAGCGCATACACATCACATGTCTGTGTCGGCTGAGACCAAAACTGAATCCACTGTTGTGATGTGTTTTCCCAAATTGTTTGTTTGATTTGGCCACTAGGATCCATTGTAAATCTCGATGTCAGACCAGAATCAGGTTTCACCGAGTAGGTGAAGTAATTCTCCTCCTTGTTGCTCACATAAGTGAAACTGTATATGTAATTCTCGGTCATTTCCGGGACTAAAGTGAAAATATTCTGTGAATCACTCCAGGTACCACTGGTCCAGTATCGTTCAGTCTTGTTCCACTGTATGAAATATTGACTGGTACCATTTGGGTCTAATAATAAAGAGTATATACCTTCAGCCGGGTCAGCCAAACTCTTCCAAGAAATCAACCTTTGGCTAATACCAGTTGTTTTATTGAGACCCAATTTACCGCCCGGTAACCACGTGTCAGTTGGGTTGTCGATACTTTGCCACAATACATTAGATGTATTCGACACATATCTCAAAATGAGGTTTCCACCATCTTTTAATACTGCTTCGGTTTTGTTCGACGGGTTTATACCGGTAACATTAGTGGACCATACTTCAGTTTTAGACCCGTTAAGCAAGACCAAGTTACCATCGGAACCAATGGTGAGCCGGGCAGTGGCGGGATCGGTGAGCGGTGCATTTCGGTTGGCTATGAAGACAGGTGTTTGCTGGGAGATGGTGTTGTACCAGATGGATATGTACCAGTAGGAGGAATTGGGAGGCTGGTAGAAACCAAGTGCAAACTGTTTTTGAGCAGAGATGAGTGTTTGGTTGGTGCCTGAGAGAGATGAGTTGGAGGTGATGGTGTCTGTTGAAGTAGACATGGATAGGAGAGAGAAGAGGCAGAGAGAGAAAATAGAAGAAAGCAAGGGATTTCCTCTCAAGGAAGCCATTGATGGGAGAGAGAGAGGTGGTGGAATGGTGTTTGCTAATGGGTTGTGATAATTGTTTCTTTTGGTGATTTGGACAGGGTTTGTGTGTATCTGAATTCTGAAAGAGAAATATTTGACTATGCACGGGGAATCAGAAGGAATTCAAGAAGTGGGATGGGATATCTTTTTTATTTTAATACAAAGTGGGAATGATTTAGCACGGGTGAAGATTTTAACAGAGCTCTTTTAGCTCCATGCAGCGCACAAACCATATACTGTGCTGTTTTGATTCTTGAGTCCGTGCACTGCATGAAGCCAAAACTTCTCTTTTAAAATCTTACCCATTTAGCATGGAGTTCATGTGAACTGCGCATTTATTGCAGTTTTCGTGCTCAGACATAGTACGAAACAGATATTCAGATCTGAACCGTTCGATTTGATCGAATGGTATACGGTGGTCTTGAGAATGGTCAAATTAAATATCTCAAGGGTCAGGGTGCACTTTAAACCAGTTCGGTCTCAATCGAATGGTTTGGATCTTGATTTTCAGCCTCTAGTATGCATCATCAGTTGTAGCGGATATGGAGAGATTATCCGCGAAAATGGAATCCGTATCCTCTGAGATATCTCAAACTTTGCGTGACTTAATCTCTATCGTTCTTTGAATCCAACGGATAAGAAGTAATTCGTTCTTCGTACACCTTGTGTGCATACACCAATGCTCAAATAAATGGAGAAATAAGAGGTTCACGCAAGATACCAAAATAGTAAGTAAACAAGTACAAGAAATACGACGAGACACAAAATTTTACGTGGAAACTCTTTCAGGAGAAAACTACGGGAGCACACGGTAGAAATCCACTAGATCAAAGAGTCTTACAAGTACAGAAAATCATCAAGTACAATAGCACTCTCTCACACACTCTCTTACAAATTTCAAAAAGAAGAAAACAAAATCTATAAAGGCTCGGTGAAGAAAGAGACTTCAAATAGACAGAAAGCAGCTCACGAAATTGGCTCAATCCAAAAAGTTACGCAAGAACCCTTTTAATTAAAGGCAAGGCAATCCCGACAATTTTAAAAATACTCTAAGTTAATTACAGATTAATAAAAGTGTCCTGCAAATTTTATTAAAAATGTCCAAACCGGTCATTAAATGGCCGGTCCCATAATTTTTTTTTTTTATTAAAGAAGGGAACCGGTCCCATTTAATTTTTTTTGTTTTTTTAGAGACAAATAGATAAAATGCTGAAATCTAACACTAAAAAATCCGACATTTTTATTAATACCCTTAAAAAATATATATATATCAAATCTGCCCTCAATTTGAATTTTTTTTTAAAAATGCCCTAACCGCCCCTTCATGGGGCGGTTCACCATACCCGCCAAACCGCCCTATGGTTGGGCGGTTCTGTTGGCCAAGAAAACCGCCCCCCTATGGGGCGGTCCACTTTACATACTATAAAAACCCTGCGCACTGCGCACTCTCTCCCTCACATTTCATTTTCGCTCTCGCCCCGCCTCTCGCTCTTTACTGTGCTCCGAAGGTATTTTTTTTATATTTTTATTTTATTATTATTTTTATTATTATTTAGTTAATGTGTATTACTGTAGGTTACTGTAGATAATGTTGGTTACTGTAGATTACTGTAGATTACTGCAGATTACTGTAGATTACTGTAGATTACTGCAGATTACTGTTGATTACTGTAGATACTGTAGATTACTGTAGATTACTGCAGATTACTGTAGATTAATGCAGATTACTGTTCATTATTATCGTTCATTATTACTGTTTATTATTTATTATTATTTTTTGTAATTTTTTTTTATTTTAATATAATTTTAATTGTTGTTGTTTACTAATAATTTAATTGTGTATTGTTATTTTGTAAGTGATAAAAAAATTGTTTATTAATGTAGCTATCAAAATGTTGGTTACACTGCATATGGGCGGGAAGTTCGTGGTGGGTGTGGAGGGAGCATATTACACGAAAGATCCAACCCACGGCTTTGAGGTTAACGAAAACACCTCATTTATGGAACTTAAGCAAAAGGTATTCGAAAGAATTGGTGTAAACAACAACCGGTATAACATAGATTTAGTTACTCGGGTTGACACAGGGAGGGATAGACCTTACTATGTAAAGTATCCAATAACATATGAGGATGATTGGAGATGTGTTTATAATACTTTTCAATCTGCGGGTACCCCGATAATGGAGTTATATTCCAGAAAGGTCCTGCGTCGGTCCGGGGTTGGACCTTCTACGGACAATACAGGTCATGATAGCCCGGTGCAGCAGCACTCGGGTTTTGAGCACTCGGGTTATGACAACTCGGGTGACCGAAACTTCGGTCATGCACCACCCGTTCATACTGATTACACCGCTGATTACACGAGTCCGAGTCCTTGAATGCTGTTTTCAAGCAGAGCCGAATGTTGCCCGTGGCAGCCATTGTGGATGACACTTTCTACAAGCTTAATGCATGGTTCGTTGACCGCCGTGTTAAAGCAACAGAATTACTCGCCAGGAACCAGACGTTTTCAACAAGGGTGGGCAAATTACGCAAACATAGGGAGAAAGGTTCAGTTATGACCGTTGTCCCGTATGGGGATCGCACCTTGGAATTCGAAGTTCACTCTCCGAATGAGTACGCTCCAACTAGCCATAGAGCAGATGGGACTATGGAGTTTATTAAAAGGCCTTACAAGTATGTTGTCATTATCGGAGATAACAATACTGTAACATGCACATGCCAAGGAATCCAACTAGCTCACCTACCTTATTCTCATGTTATGGCGATGTGCCGAGTCAGAAACTTCCGTGAGGATGATTTTGTCGCCGACATGTACCGTACCACTTACCTTGCGAGTACTTGGGGTGCATCATTCCATTCTTATCCCAACCAGCATACATGGCCGCCCTATGTTGGAGATGAACTCAACCCACCCAAGAAGATCAGGTTAGGGGAAATACTTTGTATATGCACTGACCATACATCTTTTTAATATAGTTATTTAACTTCTTTTTATATCAGAAAAGGGAGAAGGCCCCACAAGCGTGCTGTAATGACAATGGATCAGATGCAGGGTAGGCGAATGGGACACCAGGCTCGCCGTTCAACTTGTGACAGGCAGCGAGCAGGTACATTTCATTTTGTATTTTATAATTCATTTTATATTTTTTGATTTCAATAACATATCATTTTTGGTGAACTGGAATGCAGATGCCATCAACGAAGCCAACGAAAGAGAAAATGCGAGAGTTGTTGCTGAGGCCACCGGTAGCGGTAGTACTCATGCAGAGGCATCCGGTAGCGGTAGTAGTGTCGCACAACAGACTGGAAGCAGATCCAGAACTCGTCGATTTCTAAATTTGTTCGGTCGTCGTCGATGAGTTTGTGAACTGATTTAATTCGTAGTTTGTAACTATTTTTGTATGCTTCATTTTTGTTATTTTTATAGCGCAATTAAATATACACAAATTGACAACATAAAAAATAAATAAACAATATATCTTAAACAATATATACATCTTAACAAAATATATATCTTAATAAACCAAAATATATCTTAAACAATATATACATCTTAAAAAAATATATACCAATATATATTTCCTTACAAATATATATATCTTAAAAAATAAAAATATATCTTAACAATATATACATTTACCTATAAATATATATTATATATGTCTTAAAAAAGAAAAATATATATATATATCAACGCTAATTTCCTTATAAAAATATATACTTTATTTGCAAACATATATCTTAAAAATATATCAAATTTGAAAAAAAAAAATATATAGAGAACCGCCCCAATTCTGGGCGGTTGGCTAGAGGTACTAAACCGCCCAGCAAAGGGGCGGTTTTCTAGCAGTAGTGAACCGCCCTACAATGGGGCGGTTAGGGCATATTTAAAAAAAATTTCAAAGTAGGGGCAGATTTGATATATATATTTTTTTTAGGGTATTAATAAAAATGTCGACTAAAAAATTGAATTGTTTTTTTAAATATTTGTTAGATTACTTTTTTGATAGCATATTTATACTAAAATACGCTAAATTACTTGAAATTATGTTAATTTATGCTGATTGACACTAGATTACTTTAAATTATGTTAACTTTTTTTTAAGAGACAAATAGCTAAAATGCTGAAATATAACACTAAAAAATCGAATTTATTTTTAAATATTTGCTAGATTACATTTTTTATATATAATTAGCATATTTATACTAAAACACGCTAAATTACTTGAAATTATGTTAATTTATGCTGAATTACACTAAATTACGCTAAATTACAATAATTATGTAGAATTATGCTAGAATACACTAAATTACGCTAAATTACGTATGAATAGGGATGATATCTTCACTGAGAAAGCGAAAAAACGACGACGAAACTTCAAACGGCCATAAAACGGCGCTCGAGTGTCCGATTTCAGCAAATTACCACTTTTCGGAAAGCTTGTGAAAATACGCATGCATTAAATTAAGCGATGCCGGATTTTGAAATTCAAAATTGCCAAAAAACAAAGGGAAGAGCCTCAAAACTTCAGTTGAAGTTTTCGATTAAGATTTTCATTTCTATTTTTCAATCTACGTAGCTCAGTAAATTAGTTATATAATAAACTTGTAGAATACCAATTTTTATTATTTTTGGAATTTTTTTACTATTTTTTATGCTTTATGAAAGATGGCACAAAATCAGTTCTATTCATAGGTAATTTACCGTATTTTAGCATAATTATTGTAATTTATCATATTTTAGCACAAAATCGGCCCTATTCGTAGTGTATTTTAGTATAAATATGCTATTAGAAAGTAATCTAACAAATATTTAAAAATAATAATTCAATTTTTTAGTGTTAGATTTCAGCATTTTAGCTATTTGTCTCTAAAAAAAAAAAATTTGCGGGACAGGCTATTAAATGGCCGTTGGACTTTTTAATTGGGACCGGTCATTTAATGACCGGTTTGAACATCTTTAATAAAAGTTTGCACCCGTGGGCATTTTTATTAATGTGTAATTAACTTAGGGTATTTTTAAAAAATTTCGGAGGCAATCGGTTGATGTCAAACCGATGCGAAAAAGTAAATGGGCCGGCCCAATATAGTTGTCTTCGAATCAACACATCATGTATCGTGCTATTGAGTTTAATAGGGAAGAGGCCAACACACTCAAATATTTAATATAACAAAAAACTTTTCATTTGAATTTTAAACTAATTATCTTTCACACAAGAATATTGGTTTAGTCACTAAATGAAAATCCAGTTCTCAATAAATTCTTCTTAAAGAAAGCTTTTCATGGTTTAGATTTTGAAAAAAAGAATTGTCCGTCTAGGGTGGAAAAATAATACTTTTACTTTGATTGAATGGATGGTTGGTTGTGATATATATATTTGGAAAATATAACGCTGATAAAATTTGGTCCTTGGTAGAAATTCTCAGCCGTCCATTACAAATCAGACTGTTCGGAGCTTAACTCTAAACACTCCATCATCAGAAATGAACGGCTCATATTATTTGGACACTCCAATGAGATCCACACACTGGAGACTGGAGACTACCAGACTGGAGAGGAGTCATAAAACGACTCAGCATGCAAGACGGTTGATATGAGATGACGTGTTTTGCTGACGCAGTATTTCGTTTCTCCATACATCCATCCAAAGAAGCAGATAAGGAAGGAATAAGGGTCATGGAATTGGGGGATTATGGTTGGACGGGATTCGCACGCTCTCAAACACCTCTCGTTTCGTTTTCTCTCCTCTGGATAAGGTGGATGGCATATATGGTTACCACGTTACTTGCCATACGCTTCCCTTTCATGCCTCCATCCAGGTTCCATCCCTTAGATATTAGTTTTTCTGTTGACCCCTTCTTTTCTAGAGGAAGAAAAATAGTATCAATATCAAATATAGTTTTTCCGTTACAAGGCTCGGGGCAATTTTATGAAATTAAAATTTTTGGGTCAACCACTTGAGAGAGCTAAATGATGAATGCTTCAGTATTAAGCTAAAATTTTTGGGTCAACCCCTTGAGAGAGCTAAATTTTAGGAGGAATTTTATCTCTGTCATTTTAAAATCTCGAATTTATATATATTTTTCTTTCTAAATTCATAATACCATATTTATCTTTCTAACTTAAGAAACTCTCAAATTTAGATAAATTATTGTCTTTCTGTTAAAAAAAAGTCATTTAAAATTTATTAAATTATTGTCTTTCTGTTAATCTTCTAATTTGTCAATTTGTGAAATTAAATATGTAACTTCAAATTTTAGTGTGTTGTTACCGTGTTTATGGAGTTTTTGGTTAATACACTTTATTAAAAAAAATATTAACTGCAACAGATTTTTTTTTGTTTTTAAACAATAATAAAAAGTGTCTTTCATTTTATTAGCCAAAGAGGAATATTTCGATAGATCAAAGCAATCATAAAAAAAAATAGAAACGTACCTACACACAATTTCTTTTTTCTTAATAAAGATTTTATTTCGTTTGATCTTAATATCCAAAAATTATAGAAAACATATCAAAGAACATAAATAGTACTACTTTTAGACAATCCAATCAACGTTTAATGACTCTGATTCACAACAAAGAAACAGGTCAAACTTTTTTAGCGGAAAGATAAAAAAAAAGAAACCTCTGCATACGATGTCCTGCTGATGCGGGCACACAAAGTTCTTATATATATATATATATATATAGAGAGTGGCTAAGCTCAAAACGTTTGCACCAAGGGTTTGGTGCAAACGATTTGTTTTCGAATTTCCGAAATTCAAACGGTCGATCCGAACCGTTCAAGTTGTTCTTCATATTGAAATATGCTTGGAGACCAAATTTCACATTTTTTTGAAATTTGTTTACTATTTATTAAGCCACTTTGAAAGTTGCTGATCACACGGTCCAGAATTTGATTGCACTGTTTTTACTGTTCACCCGAATCAGCAACTTTCAAAGTGGCTTAATAAATAGTAAACAAATTCCAAAAAATGTGAAATTTGGTCTCCAAGCACATTTTAATATGAATTAAATATCTAACGGTTTGGATCGACCGTTTGGACTTTGCAAATAGGAGAACCAAAACGTTTGCACCAAGGGCTTGGTGCAAACGTTTTGAGCTTAGCCACTCTCTCTCTCTCTCTCTCTCTCTCTCTCTCTATATATATATATATATATATATATATATATATATATATGAGGAGGAATCCACTTCAAAGTAAAAATTCTATCGATCATTCTAATATATCAAAAAATAAAGATACTCTCTCTGTTTTTCAAAATTATTTTATATTTTTTTTTCTATGAATAACAAATTCTACTGGCATACAAACCACGAATCGGCAAGACGGCAGGATACAAACGACTAATTGAATCCCACCTGGGGTGCAAACGGATTAGATACGGATTGGATAGTGGGAAAACTCTATTTGTATCCGCTTTCAATTTTCGGATACGGATTAGATATCGGATATCGGATATCTGTATATATATATAAATATTTTCATAATATAGTAAACTATATGGTATTTATCTATTATTTAGATACGGATAATAAAAATTCAAAACCATATTTGTATCCGTATCTAATTTTCGGATACATATGTGGATACAATCAGATAATATCCGACCCGTTTGCACCCCTAGATTCCCACGTCTTCAAACCCTTCCCTCCGGTCTTAAGTCCTGATCATGTCCATTACAGATTTACGGTATTTTAATTAAATATAGACTAGATCTCAAAAAATTTTTTAAAAAAAAGATAGATTTATATATGGTAGTGGAAACCACGTGTTACGTCGTGGTTGGTTCGGGGGCATTAACGAAACTAGTCCATGTGGCACTCGAAAACAGTAATTTTATATCTATCTAAAATAAATAGTAAAAAAAAATTTAAATATATAAATTTTGTCCTCCAAACAAATTTTAATATGAAGATCCAGTTCAGCGATTCCCATTAACTGTTTGAATCATGATTTTAGCACAAAAATACTGAGGAACTTCCAAGTGAAAAAAAAAACGTATATTACATTAAATTAATGTGAGTTTTTTTTTGAGAAAATTTCTAGTATGTCCATACAAATTTTTAAAATAATCAATTTTTCCATCAAAATAACATAATATCCAAAATCCCTGTACAAACTTCATATTATTTCTTCAATCCCCTTTTATCTATTTAACTTTTTATTTAATTCTTTTAAATATCGAATTTACAAGTATACCCTTCTCTCTATCAAGGAGGTGTCCAGTACTCTCTCCCAGCTAATTTTTCTCATGTCCGCCCTCTCTCAATCACCCATGTCTAACCTCGCTATGCATGGCTCTCTCTTCCTTCTCTCTTATAAGTAAAAGATCGTTCCTCCTGCCTCTTCTCCATTGACTACTTCACCTCTCCATTTCTTCATTGAACGACAACTTGATCAAGAACAAAAAGAGAAAGAGAATGAATAGATCTGATTGGATCAAAATTCCGCATGAAGATATCACCCATTTGTTTCTTCTGAACAACAATAATGAAGTGACACCTTTTGCTGCTCTCCTCCATTTGGATCTAACGGAGAAGAGGGTTCTAATGGTGAAGCAGAGGGTTTTGAAGAAAAGACAAAAGAGATCTATCTCTGTTTTTTTTTTCTCAAAAGTGCCAGTTAGTGAAGAATTCTTATTTTTTTAAAGGTTTAATGAAGAATTATTAAAAAAAAAACACACACACACACACACACACATTTTGTCTACTGCATCGAGAAAATCTTGTATTGGGTGTATGCTTCAGCTGCCAGCATCTTTCAGTTTAGTGCCTCGACCCTTGGTGATAATCACAGAGGTGATTGCTTATTCCCCTTCTTTAAAAGTCTATTATCCCTGGAACCAAAAAAAGAGACATCCAGCCTACCTTAATTAATTCTCTTTATATATGTGTGTGTTTTTGAGTTTCCCATCTTCTTCACAGTCAAGAATAAGAACAATTAGAAAGACTGATTTAGCATTTAAATTCCACGAGCTCTTTCTTATCCTGCCTCTGACCTCGAAGATATCAATCAAAAGTATGTATAAATGATGTTCTTCAGAGGTGCCAAGAAGCTATCGGGAGCCCTACTTTCATAAGAACGCAACTAAACTTTTGGCTCAAAGGAGCAGTTGATGTAAGATAATTTCTTCCTAGTCAGAAAAGATGAAATTACGTAGTAAAGAATCATGGACCGTAGTCAATGCTTGCAGTTAATTTGGACTAAGGTAGGTAAAGTGAGCAATCTTGCCAAACAGATTATAAACGAAGCGAACTCATAAAGGAAATGCACCGAAGTCGTAGAAAGGCTATATTTGTCATTTTAATATTTAAAATAATTAAAATAAAGAGTAAAATAGATAGAAGGGGAAAGAAGAAATAATATGAAGTTTTTATGGGCATATTGGATATTATTCACTTTTGATGGTTATTGGCTATTTTGAAAATTTTAATGGGTACACTGGAAATTTTCCCTTCTTTTTAACTATCAAACTCTTTATTCTTTAAAAAAATATTGCAAACCAACCACTTTTTATATTTTCGTATCTCTTATTTTATTAATTTCTATGGATAAAAAATTCTACCTCCCCGTTCTTAACTAACTTATATATAGTCCTTATTGTCTCCTTACAAATTTTATGGGAGTGGAAACCACGTGTTGTGTCGTGGTAAGTTCTGGGACACTAGTAAATCAATCCGACATTGAAAATAGTCATTTTGTATCTATCTAAAAAAATAATAAAAACTTACAATAAATATATAAATTGGTGTCTAAACACATTTTATTATGGAGATCTTGTTGAGCGTTTCGATCGACCGTTTGAATTTGAGAACGAAAAATAAGAAGATGAGCATAATTGTGGCACAGAAAAAAGAACTTCTGAGTAAAAAAAGATGAATTGTTTATTAGATTAAATTTATGTGGGTGTGCTTTTTTAACTAGCAAACTCATTATTTTAAAAGAAAATTCTACATTTCTGAGGATATGAAATAATATAAAAAGAGTAGGAAGTGAGACGAAAGGTTTTCCCCAGCTGTGGACTTTTCCAACGATGGAACAGGCTACGGGCCACAAGTTAAATTAAATAAATAAAACTAGTTATTGACCTTGTGACTGCACAACAAAATCTTCCCCCAACCATATATATATCTTTCCTCCTTCGCTACAGAGTAAGAGCAGTTCAAGCTAAACGTGATAGTAATGGCCATTCCATCCTCCCAAAGCACAAGATCTGAAAGTGAAATGGCTGAATTACGCCCAATTATGCCAGTTGATCTTTTCATGGCAGCAATAGAAGGCAACAGCGATGTATTAATACCACGTCTTGGACTACAGCCGGAAGAACAAGCAGAAATCCAGGTAATAATTCACACTCTATCTCTTGCTTTTATGGTGTCTGTAATCTACCTTATTAAACGTGGGGAGCACACAGGGAATTGCATGTTGGCGCCGTGAAGTAATACTAATTAAGACATTATAATTACATTTAGTTTTCATTTTATTTATATTATTACTGTTATTAATTGTCGCCGTTTGTTGTTATTGTCATTATTATTATGATTATTATTGTCATCAAGGTTGTAATTCTGCTTATCTTTATTATACATAATTTTTATGAGAATTTTTCTAGCGTGCATCTAAATAAGTACATTACAACCAGCATTAATTTGATCAGTGGCAAAGGCAATTAATGTTTTCCGTGCTAGAGATCACAGGTTTGGAACCCGGATGGAGAAATTACTTGTGGATATTAAATAGTTGGGTGGCTTGACATACGTATAACTACTAAAATTTGAACTCAATGGATTTAATACTTTTTCTTTTCATTAAGAAGAAGTTATTTTTCATTGAGTAACTCATAGTAAAAAAAAAATCTTATAAAGATATAGGAAATTTGATACTATTATTGAAAATTTCTTTTCTGCTTTAATTAATAATCATCGACTGTTATTCTCGATTTACACCAAGTATAATGTATACATAGACTTAACTTGAATAAGCATTACTATTTTGTTTTGTTGACAGTGGGAAAAGGTCCACCGATTTCATTGAAACCAAATTGTTTAAGTTAATTAGATAACAAACATCTGGTGCTAAATGTTTGGAGTTATGCTCACCAAGAGGAGCACACGTTAGCTTTACGAAAAAAACAAAATTTGACAATAACAATTTAGACAGACACTATTTGACCAAACAACGAGTACTAAGTTGTTAAGAAAATAGAAGCTTCATCAACTTAATTTGATCTTCAGCCAAATCATGTATTAATTTTACTGAATTGGTGTTTATTTTAAATAACTGAATTAATATTAACCTCAATAATTTCGTCATGGTCAGAACATACTCTTTTAAGTCCCTCCGACGACCAAGATCACGTTTGTATTTCTACATTCCATTCCATAATAAGAAAGCTCCAGACCTTTTTTTTTCTGACAAACTATATAGGATAAAGATTTTTTTCCCCCAGTTCCTATCCCCCATTCATTCCCCAATCATTAATTATCTAGGGGACCACAACTTCAAGCACAAAAAGACAAAAGAAAACGTGTATCAATCGTTAATTACGTGGAGGACCACTAATTAACTAGGGGGACCACTTATATTTGACAAAATTTACAACTGACGCACACAAGTATTCATATATAATACATCAAATATTCATATCTAAGATATCATAAAAATGATTTAGGATATAATTTTGTTCTTGGGACCTGAAACAAGTAGGAATTAGATTCGGAATAAGACTTATTCTAGTAAACAATTGCAACACCTGTTTCCTATTTTAACAATTCCAGTATGGATGTAGTGATTGCTATAAATCTCATTAACTGCCAGAAAGTATCAATATGCTACATTACAAATTACTTAAATGGTCCCTAAATTATCATCCGCTCTCATTGTGGTCCCTAAATTATCAATGTTTTCTGGTCTCTTACTGTGTGCACATGTTCTTTTATGTTGTTTTGGTACATGGAAATATTTCGGAAGTAATAATAATGAAGTAAATTACATTATAGTCACTATATTGTTTCCTTTTTTGCAACAATGTCAAAATATTGTAGTAAAAAATGAAATATATAAAGAGGATGTATCACTTGACAATTGTTACTTTCTGAATAAATTAAATAAATTGAAATTAAAAAGTAAATTTATAGGTATGTAATTGAAATATTCTCATTATAGACATGATATGTAGATAATACAAATGATTCCTATAAAATTAGATTTTAAATTTAAACTTTATTTTTCAAAATGGTCAAAATAAAGAATTGTCATGTGATTCTTCCTCATATATAAATCATTTTTGAATTGAAAGATATCTCAAATATACTATATTAAGTATTCATATCTAAGATATCAAGATTTTAAAAAAAACTGGACACATTACTTACCCATCTTTTACACATTTTTAGAGGTGGTTTTTTTTTCGACGTTCACTCTAACTAATATTTCTGACAATCTATGAAGAATTTTGCCAATCTAAAATCACATACGTCTTCTACGCAATTTTCTCTTTCAAATGAGATCCATGATGAAGTACTTTTGAGTTATCCGTCGCGCAAGTATTTATACCTCGTAAAATTATTTATATCTCACAACAACAAAGTAGGCACTTCTCGTGAGAGAGAAAGCGCAATGCTGACGGTACTCCCTCGCGAAAAGTACCGTCGCAAATAGAAAAAGCACGTTTATGACGGTACTCCGTCGTGAAAAGTCACTTTTTATCCTCCGACATACTCTTTAAGTCCCTCCGACAACCAAGATCACGTTTGTATTCATACCACGTCGAGCA
Source organism: Carex kokanica (assembly GCA_025461125.1). Taxonomy (NCBI): domain Eukaryota; kingdom Viridiplantae; phylum Streptophyta; class Magnoliopsida; order Poales; family Cyperaceae; genus Carex; species Carex kokanica. The sequence goes on along the minus strand of JAJGRX010000985.1, from coordinate 248,688 downwards.
AGTATTCATACCTCGTCGAACAAGTATTCATACCTAAGATATCAAGTAAAAAATGATTGAGGGTATGAATACTTGCTTGATGACGTATGAATACTTGAATGACCAGGTATGAATACTTGTGCAACGGACAACTTGAAAGTATGTCATGATGGATCTCATTTGAAAGAGAAAATTGCGTAGAAGACGTTCGTGATTTTAGATTTGCAAAATTCCTCACAGATTGTCAGAATATTGTTTAGAGTGAACGAAGAAAAAAAACCACCTCTAAAAATGTGTAAAAGATAGATAAGTAATGTGTCCAGTTTTTTTTTAAATACTTGATGTATTATATATGAATATTTGATGTATTATATATGAAAACTTACACTCGCCGCGATAATGACGCGTTTTGTTTTGTCTTTTAGTGCTGAAATTTGTGGTCCCCTCTTAATTAGCGGTCAACAAAGACAATTATTGACCGGAGAATGAATGGGGGATAGGAGCCGGGGGGATAGTTAGTGGATCCCAACTATATATTGTTGGTCACTTGCATTCTGACATTTTCTTGTTACTTTTCTCTTGATTACAATACATTACTCCTATAACTTGTAAATCTTTTTATTTTGTACTTTCTAATAAATGGAAAATAGTAGGCCTCAACCTACTTTCTAAAAAAAAGAGTAGTTAATTGTTGACCTACGCATGCATGCATGACCTATTTTAGTTTGATTTAGTAATTTTGGATTTGTGTTTTTAGTGGAAGACCAAAAAACAAAAAAGTGCTGATAGAAAGTTATATAAGCGACCTTTGTTTTTTTCATTATTTAATTCAATATTTCGTTGTATATAAAAAAAATTCTGTACAAGATCCTGTTGGCCCCGTTTAAAATCTATTTACATCTCTAAGACTCTAATGCATCTAAACATTTTCAAACGTAACATCGTCCAATACTCAAACTAATCAAGAATCCACTATTTTATTATAATACATCACAAATACTAATTTAAAAATAAATCTTGACAAAAATATGAATTTCAACACTAATGACTTAATGAGTCCTTACTAATTCATATACTAGTCCAAAGATCATTATTGTAATGTTTACTTTTTATAAATTCACGATCCAGCAATGATTTTTTTCATTTTATGACATTCTGTGAAGTTTATATATCAGGTTCATTCATCTTGCGTAGAACCACTCAAATTTCCTACACAATCATATATACGTTATTACAATATAAACCTTCTAATTAAATGTAGTCACTTTATACATATAACACGTATTAATTAGATGTAATTAAAAAGTTATAGCTGTTAGTCTTTTACAAATCATTTCCTCTTGAAACATATGACCTAATTAAATTTTACATTGTCTAATCAGGTGACAATAGAGGCTTCACATTTTGCTCCCGAACAAATAAAGACAGAACACCAGACTGTCCAATCGGAGCTCCAAAGTGCAACACGTTTTGGAGACACAGTTCTTCACCTACTGGTTACTAAGGGGCACAACGAACTCGCTTTGATGGTTTTCCGAAGAGATGTGTCCCTATTAAAATCACCAAACAAAAATTTGGAAACACCCCTTCACTGTGCTGCGAAATTTGGAAACGAGAAGGTCATCCACAACCTCATTCAAATTGATCATGTTGCCGTGAAGGATGCTCTCGAACAACCAAATGAAAATGGGGACAGTGCCTTGCACGTTGCTGCCAAATACAACAATGTAGATGTCAGCCTCGCACTGATGAATTTGAATCCTGAAGTGGCATACAGGGTGAACAACAATATGTTTTCTGCATTGAACGTAGCAATAGACAGAAAATATACTGAGATTGTACATACCATGTTAGAACAGGACCATACTCTGGCATACACCCAATTTTCAACTGGAATGTTTCCAGTTCATTTAGCCGCAAGCACGGGCAATAAGGAATTGGTATATCATTTAATGGAAAAGTACCCTAATTGTGCCGAGTTGCTAGATCCTCGTGGAAGAAATCTCTTTCACTATGCTGCAGAAGAGGACAGGTGCATTATTTTTCTGGAGACATCTGAAGACACTAGTATTAAAGAAATGGTGACAAGAATGAATATTGCAAAGGATTGCGAAGGAAATACACCATTGCACATTGCAGCAATGAAGGGACACAAGATTACTATGATGGTTATTTGCGAAAACAAGATGAATAACGTTGCAGAAACAATCCTAAACAAGGAAGGCTTAACACCACTCGAACTTTCCAGGAGGCAACTGTTAGAAACTTATAAGGTATGCTATGCTTAACAATTACATCATAAAATTATTTCTTAATTATTTTAGTTATCTCATGTGTTGCTACCAACTACTAAACTACCAAGCACGTAAAATACATATATACTAGCTAATCAGATAATTAGGTGATACATAATAGTTTCAGTGTCGACAACAATGCGACTGAATGCTCGTCATATAAGCAAATACTACTTGCACTTTTATTATAAGGCATAAAGAACAATATATATTTTTGGATAGATTTATCTGAAAATTGTGCTACCAACATATTCGAAATATTAATGTCATTAGATGGATTAATTAGTTTGTATTATAATAAGAGTGAGGTTATGGTACTATGTATAGCCACTTTGATCTGTACTATTGATCTATATTTTTATTTTCGAATTCGAAATAGTCGATCCAAACTGTTCATTATGACCTCCATATGAAAATGTACTTGAAAAACAAATTTTACATTTTTTAGATTTTTTTATTATTTTTTAAATAGGTTCAAAATCACTACTTTGGGACGATGGTCCAGAATTTTTAAATCATGTGATTTATACCTACTTAAAAATGAAGATCATATTGTGCTCAACTATTTGAACTTTAAAATGAAAATATGCATTCATAGTACGGACCAATGTGCGCTATACACATTATGTTTCATATAGCCTCACTCTTAGAATAATGTAACAAAGTTATTTTCTCAATAAATTTAAAGGGGACTACCGAACTCGTTACGTAAGAATTAAAAAACTGTTGGGCACAAAAATTGCCACGAAATCTGTATTATTCTCAATAGGGATTTATAGTGGCGTCCTAGTCTTCTCCAGCTGTACAATACATATTAGGACATGAGGATTATGGCTTTTTAAAACTTATTGATTTTTTTTTTTCGAATCTTAAATAATAGCACGAATTATAACGTCAATTACTAATTACCATTTACTAAATTAGCACGAATTAGTTTAACATCCTATTCTTCCAGAACACCAATATTTATTTTTGGATAAAAAAACAGAAATATGAATTTTAATTACTCTAGTACACGTACCATTATTTTTTATTAAAAATATTTGCATTAATCTCAACCGTCGATTAACAAAGTCCAAAATAAAAAAAATTATATACAACATTAGCTTTACAGGTACCAAACCTATTAAATTTAATTGTGATAATTGAGAGCCAGAGGTGTTTTGGAGTTTGACCCAATAACAAAAATATTTATCTTTTCTATTTGTAAAAAACAAAAAAGTAACTTATATCTGTTGTCTCTTACAGGATATTTCTGGTGACAACATTACCCAGTACATTAAGAATAAAGGTTTTAAATTTTCTGAAGAGTGGTTTGAAAATATAATGCTTCCACCAATACAAGATAACTTGGAGCGAACTCAAGTTATTGGACTGGCGTCCGCACTTATCACAACTGTTTCATTTGCTGCTGCTTTTACAATCCCCGGAGGTTATAATCAAGACCATGGTACACCACTTCTAGGGAGGAGATATATGTTCCGGGCATTTATTCTAGCAAATGCTATGGCATTTATAGTTGGATTCTTAAGCTTATTTGCGATTATTTCGAATATGACAGGTTCACGTCGCCGCAACCTCAATTTTGCAATATATGCATTACTTTTTGCAGCAAGTAGTATGGTTGTAGCATTTGGATTGGGGTTGTATGTGACACTTGCCCCAGTTTGCTTTCCCATTGCTATTCTCCTCCTTGTTATCACCCTAATTTTAGGGTCTCCTGCCGTGTTTGTTGTTGTGTTCCTAGGAGAAAGGCTTTTAGGTTCAGCGAAGGCGAGAACTCACTAGTGGAAAATATGAAATCAGGATCAGTTATATATGCATATTAGTATCGGAATACAACCGATCCTGATGAAGGCGATACTGATACTTACAATAATCTGGATCTGTTAAAGAACCGATCCTGATAACTTTTTTTTTTTTTTTTTTTTTACTGTTGGTTCTGAAAAAAAAAAAAAATCAGGATCGGTTGTTTTGAAATAACCAATCCTGATACCTTTTTTTTTTTTTAATGTTGGTTCTGAAAAAAAGAAAAAAGAATCAGGATCAGTTTTTTGAAACAACCGATCCTGATGTTATATTGGATCTAAAAAAAATATTTTTTTTTATTTGGCCAGCTTCCATATATATTTGCTGGCCAGCATAATTTTTTTTTTTATTTACCATTGATTTATTGGAGCTCAAAACCAATTAAGAACACAAAATAAATTCATGAAACACAAAAAGAAGTACAATAGTTGAAGAAATTTGGTGCAATGGCAAAATAAAATTGAAAATACAAATGAAAAAAGATAGTTGATCGGCCGGATGATTAAGATAAATAAAAAGATAGTTTCAAAAAGCCTTGCTCAAATGAAACAAGATAAATAAATAAATTGAAAATACAAAAAAAAAATGGGTCCGACTAATTGTACCCAAGGAGTTGTACCCAGTTTTTACCCAAAAAACTGTCATTTGACTTGTGCGAATACTGTAAAATACTATAATGAATACTGTAAAATAAACAACAAATCATGCATAATACCTAGTTATAAATTGCAACAACCCAGATTTTACCAAGTTAGTTAAAAACTGTTAGGAACTAGAAAATTAAATGTACTTCCAACTGTACTTTCAGCTTCTAGAAGACTTAAGACAAACCACTTCCAACTGTACTTCAACCTTCTAGAAGATTTGAAAAACAAACTTCTAAAAACTCGTTAATTTGTACACTGAAAATGATGCAAAATTAATTTTTTTGGCATCAAAATTAATTTTTTTTGCATCAAAATTAAATTTTTTTTTTCGAAATTAAAATTAATTTTTTTTTGAAATTTTTTTTTTTTCAATTCATCAATTGTTCTTCAATTTTTTTTTTTTGAATATCATGTAAAATAAAATTTCAATACTATAAAATTAGAAGATGCAAACTATAAATATAACAGATGTTAACTACAAGATTTCAATACTGTAAATTTGACACATTAAACTATAAAAACATCTTATACAAACTATAAAATGATACCACAGACAAAAAAAATCATAAACTGTACCATTTCAGCAATTTCACCAATTTAACCAATTTCAGAACAAAATAAACCGTACCATTTCAGCAATTTAACCAATTTAACTAATGTAACCAATTTCAGAACTTTAACCAATAAACTGTATTCACAAATATTTTCAACTATATCTAACATCAAATACAAACAATATTTGGATTAAACTTTAACCAATCAAAGCTGTTCAATCATTTCATAAAATGCTGATGCGAATTATTTGGATGCATCAGGAGTTTCATTGCTAGAACGACACGTTCCTTGGAAATGTCATCCAACAAAAAAAAAGATTTGCAAGGGATTTAGATTTATGCAATACTGTTAAACAACACAGTGAATACTGTAAAATTGTATGTGAATACTGTTAAATTAATGATGAACGATGAATGAAACCAATACTGCAAAATAACAGTGTGAATACTGTAAAATTGTATATCAATACTGTGAAATTACTTACAAAGTAAGTAAAATACTGAAATTAATGAATAATGATGAATCAAACAATACTGTAAAAGAACTGTGTTAATACTGTGAAATGGTATGTCAAAAACTGTGAAATTACAAATAAAGTATGTAAAATACTATGAATACACTACCCTCTTTACATAATATGTAATATCAGGAAATATGTAATGGAAGCTTATGGGTATTTCAAACTAAAATATATACATCATAAAATTACCTGTGTAAAGTTCATTGGTGTCTCAGTGATCAGATTATACACATAACGCAGCAAGAAAATTGCACAATCCATCGATCCTGGTGCCTGCTGTGGGCACTTCTGCTCAATAATGCCAACATCCTTCCATGCAGCGTTACCTGAAAGAAAAAAATGATATCAACATCTTTAATAACTTGAAGTATGTAATGAATCCTGTAAAATAACACATACATCTTATAAATTTTTTGTATGAATCCTGTAAAATAACTCATGTAACCAATTTCAGCACTTTAAACAACTTATCAAACTTTTGTAGGAATCCAACTTATCAAACTTATCATACAACTTATCAAACTTATCAAACTTATCAGCACTTTAACCAACTTATGAAACTTATCATACAACTTATCAAACTTTTGTAGGAATCCTGTAAAATAACTCATACATCTTATAAAACTATTTTATGAATCCTATAAAATAACTCATACATCATATAAAACTATGTTATGAATGCTGTAAACTAACTCATACATCTTCTAAAACTATTTAAGGAATCCTGTAAAATAACTCATACATCATATAAAACTATGGTATGAATGCTGTTAACTAACTCATTTATCCTACAAGACTGGTAAGTATATTATTTAATAGTTTAATGCATTTCAACAGAAAATCCACTAAATCAGTGGCAGAATCCTGTAAAATAACTCATACAACTTATCAAACAACTTATCAAACTTATCAAACTTTTATACAAATCCTGTAAAATAACTCATACAACTTATCAAACTTTTGTAGGAATCCTGTAAAATAACCCATACATCTTATAAAACTATTTTATGAATCCTGTAAAATAACTCATACATCTTATAAAAATTTTGTATGAATCCTGTAAAATAACTCAAACATCTTATAAAACTATTTAAGGAATCCTGTAAAATAACTCATACATTATATAAAACTATCGTATGAATGCTGTAAACTAACTCATTTATCCTACAAGACTGGTAAGTATATTATTTAATAGTTTAATGCATTTCAACAGAAAATCCTCTAAATCAATGGCAGAATAATGAAAAAATAGTTGAAGAATACTGTAAAATCCTGTAAATAGTTGAAGAATACTCACAAGTCCTCCAGCTAAGAAAATCTTTAAGCCATCTCATCGTGTGCCAATGGTATTGCATGTATTCAACATTAAGAGAAGTGTAGTAATGCATCTTAACATTATGAAGATCGACTGCAAAAAGCACCCAATGGTTTTTCTTGCAAACAGGAATGAACAGCCATTTGATGCGCTCAAATTGAGGCCCAAACAGCTGTGGAAGGGACTGTAATGCTGATTTTTCATCGTGCATATGCATCAGAATCTGCAATAGACAAAAATAAAACATTAAAATATTACTGATACATCTAATAAAAATAACTCAAAAAACTTATAAAACTATTGTATGAATCCTGTAAAATAACTCATACATCTTATAAAACTTTTGAATGAATCCTGTAAAGAAACTCATAAAACTTATAAAACTATTGAATCAATCCAGTAAAATAACTCATACATCTTATAAAAATATTGTATGAATCCTGTTAAATAAATCATACATCTTATAAAAATTTTAAATGAATCCTGTACAATAACCCATACATCTTGTACAACTTTTGTATGAATCCTGTAAAATAACCCATACATCTTACAAAATTTTTGTATGAATCATGTAAAATATTACTGAAGTATTTCAACATTTCAAGTCTGAACATTGAATTCATAATATATAAAAGTACATAATAACTTACGGATAGATAAGGTGAGATGAAAAACCATGGGTGATTCACAGGAGTCTCGTGTTGCATTACGGACAGGACAGTATCAATGAGCTGCAAAATCAATCATAATCAGTAAAATAAATTTAAAAGTTGTATCCTATAAAAATGCTATGTACATCATGTAAAATAATTTACATTTAATAAAATCTGAAAATGCTGCATACCTATAAAACTATAAAGTAAATAATGTTCAATATTGTAGAAATCATACCTCACTGCTAACTGGCAGCTCAGGATTCATCAAGTCTTTTAGTGCTGACATTCTGCAATGGAAGTTTCCTGGTTTGTGGCAGAATGCTTCTTCATTGTTTATCAGCCTCTTATTTTTCACTTCCACCCACCAATCATCTAATATTCGAATGACTTCAATAGACAGCTTCTCCCGATGTTTATACCCATATCGTTTTATCATTGGAGGCTTTTCAGCAGCTGTGTCACCTCCATCATAGAACAAACTGTTCTCGTGACTCCACTGGGTAACATCAGTACTGAATGGGACATCTTTTGCAGGTCTGCAGTTTTCTATATGAGGAATTAATGATTTAAACTCTTCCCAAGTATAATGCCAAGTCAAGGGAACTTTGTATGTCTTGTCAACAATAAAATCTTGTAAGAGAGCTAGTGATTCATTCTCAGTTCTGTTCGTTGGTAGGATGACCCTTGGGGAGGTGGGTCCCACATTTTTTTTGGTTTTTGGAGATGGTTTTCTCCCCTTCCCTTTCCTACAAGCAACTGGTTTTTTCCCTTTCATGATAACTTTTTTGGGCTCCACTACCTCAGCAGTACTTTGTGCTGCTTTCTTCTTCTCACACTCCTCTATTTTTTTCACTAGTTGCTCTTCTTTGTATTCAAGTACTGATTTTCTGCACACATCTTCAAACACCAGAGTTGCTAGATGTGTTACTTCATCTTCCTCGTTGGCTTCTTGGCTACTCTTGCTGTCACGAATTTCAAAAAGTTTTCGTACAACCTATTTAAATAAAACAAGTAAATATTGTAAAATGACTACATAGATACTGTACAATCACAGTTATTATATAATTGTACATTTTACTTATGAATACTGTAAAATTGAATGTCAACACTGCAAAATTACTTATGAATACTGTAAAATACTGAAATGACTGATGAATGATGAATGAAACAAATACTGTAAAACAATAGTGTGAATACTGTAAAATTGTATATCAATATTGTGAAATTACTTATGAAGTATGCAAAATACTGAAATTAAGAAATAATGATGAATCAAACAATACTGTAAAAGAACTCAGTTAATACTGTAAAATTACTGATGAAGTCTGTTAAATTCTGTGAAATACTGTCAAATATGTAAAAAAAATACTGTAAAATACTTTAAAACTACTATGTGCATTATGTCAATACTGTAAAAAAGCCTGTGTAAATTATAAACCAACTTATTGTATACTGGTAAAATAACTATGTTACAACTGTGAAACATAATATAAATAAATAATAAAAAGAAAAATCAGAATAAAAACCTCATCTTCTCCTCCTTCAATTCCTTCTCGTATGTCATGCAACTTGCTCTCTAGTTCATCCTGAAACGAATTGTATAAAATGATCCTCTCAATACTGTAAAACACCTCTGTGAATATTATAAAAACAACATATGAATACTGGAAAAAGAAGTATGTTTCAACTTTAAAACACACTACAAAAAAATAATACAAAAAAAATCAGAATAAAAACCTGCTGCGGTTGCTCTAGTCCCATTTTAGCACGACGGATAATTTCTGCTTCTATTTCTTCCAACCCGTACACTACTGGATTCTACTGGACCGAGACAGTTAATTAGTTACTTACAGTTAATTAGTCGAACGGATCAGGTTGGGTAAAAAACGGAATACTGTAAAATTACTATATGAATACTGTACTTCACAAAGTTAAATAATGTAAAACAAAAGTATAAATAATGTAGAACTTCTAGGTTAATAAAACAAAATAACATAATAAAAACCTTCTCAGTTGCATCATCTGGTTCGGTCTCCTCTTGCACTTTCTTCTCATCATCTCCTTTGGTCTCTTCCTCCTTGTCACTATCTCCCTCTTGCTCTTTCATATCTTCATCTCCTTCGGTCTCTTTCTCGATCCTTGTCAGTATCTCCCTCTTGCACTTTCTTCCCTTCATCTCCTTCGGTGTCTTCCTCCTTGTCAGTATCTCCTTCTTGCTCTTTCATCTCTTCATCTGTTTCAGTCTCCTCGTCATCTTCACTATCATCATCTCGTACAATTGCAGCGTCTTCATCTTTGTCAGTTTTCCCCAAATTCTCCTTATTGTCAGATTCATCTTTAGGTTCCTCAACCTCTGGCGTACTTTGGGACTGTGTAAGTCCAATTCCCAAGCTAAATGATGGTTGGCTTGTATCATGCCTTCTCTTGGATCGCTTTTCACCTGAGGGGGTACTACTAAAATCCAACTTCTTCCTTTTAGCTGTAGAATAAACAAAACAAACATTTAAATATCGAGATTAATTATAACTTTAAAATCAATATGTATACTGTATAATAACAAAGTGAATCCTGTAAATATAGGCAGTACATAAAGTAAAACTTACATTGATCATCGAACATCTTCTTCTCTGCAAGCTTCTTTGCAGAATACTTCAGCACTATTTCATCACTTTCTTGTATGATCTTTTCCATAATTTCTGGTTCGATATCATCAAGTTTGGGAAAACTTGGGACAACATAAACAATTTTTGGATTCAGATCTCTGAATTGATCTTTCAAAAAGGAGCACGGGACAACCCCAAATTTCATCAGAACCGGAGTGAATTCTGCCAGCATATCATAAGTCGGGGTATTCAAAACACTTTGCAACTTCTGAGCATCACAAACATATTCCAAGAAATTCGCAGCGATAAAACCTTTCTCCCTTAATTGTTCCTCCGCAACAAAATATGGTACTGGATCTTCTTTTATATTCGCTTGTGATATGTGAAACAACTGCCTCTCAAAATGTGGCCTCTTTACTTTACTCGATAAGCCCTCGTACCAGTCCAAATATCGTGGAATGCGTCCTGTGGAAGTCCTCATTTTTTCGAACGAAGTCTGTTCGTAAAACCACACCTAAATAAAAAGAAAAAAAGTTAAAGAAAACACTCACAACTCATACATCTTAAAAAACTACAGCATGTATCATGTAAAATAACTCATGCATCTTATAAAACTAACGCATGAATCATGCAAAATAACTCATACATCTTATATAATCATGGTATGAATCATTTAAAATAACGCATACATCTTATAAAACTAAGGCATGAATCCTGTAAAATAACTCACACATCTTATATAAGTATATTATGTAATAGTCCTAATCCTGTAAAATAACTCATACATCTTATAAAACTAAAACATGAATCCTGTAAAATACTCAATACATCTTATAAAAATAAGACATGAATCATGTAAAATAACTCACAAATCTTATAAAACTAGACAATGAATCCTGTAAAATACCTCATATATCCTACAAAACTGTTAAGTATATTACATAATGGTTTAATGCTAATCAACACCTAATCCTGGAATAGTTTAATGCATTTCTTACAATGAGGGCAAGAGTACAGCCTGGCAGATAGCCAGTTTCCTTCGTCTCTGTCATCTCCTTCTGGCTTGCACCTTCCTCCTCTGTCATATCAGTGTCACCCTCTTCTTGGAGTTTGCACCACATAGCAGCATTGGCAAGGTGCGTATGCAACAAGTTGTAAACAGCTGCTCCCCAATTGTACTTTTTCAAATCTTCAAGACGCTGTGCGTACCTGAATGACATATGGTGTAATATATTTCAATTAATTATAAAAACAATAAAATAAAAACAATTAATATATCCTGTAAACTTTTGCATATATTCTGTAAAATTGTCAAATATATCCTGTAAAGTAATGTACATAACCTTCACACCTGATTCATATATCCTGTAATAAACTGCATACATACTATAAACTTGCTAGATAAATACTGGACTTTTAGATAATATATTTGAAGATGTTGCGTACCTGAAGAGATGTAATGGGACACTCCCAGCCGTGTTTGGGAACAAAATAGTTGTAAACAAATACAGCACCAACAGAGATACCAAATCTCTTGGGTCTGATTTCTCACTGTTTACAAGTTCCTCAATTACTTTTTCAAGCTCTTGCCTCCTGATTTGTGATTTCTTCGGGAAGTATTTTTCACGAAGAGCTGATGTTGAAGACCTTGTCTGACTGAGGTCCACAACGTCGCCTCTCGAAGGCAAGCACATGAAATGACTCACTGCTCCAGACGTGAAATGCACTTTTCTGGTTCTAAAAAGAAAATGACCTTGTGCATGGTCGTATCGGGTTAAAATGCTTTGTAATACAGCATTTGACACTTGCATTTTCTTGGGTATGACAAAAAGATGGAGGAAGGGTGTGGCAAACAGGAGTTTGCGATGTTCCACATTGAGTTTATGAAAATTTTTAGTGTGGATAAATGTCATGGCAAGGTCAACAACACACTTGTTGGTGACTATGCCATACCTATCCAACTTCTTTCTTCCAGTGGCTGCAAAACAAAGTAAAATTCTCTGTCAATCCTGTAAAATTACTTATGAATATTGTAAAATTGTATGTCAACACTGCAAAATTACTTATGAATACTGTAAAATACTGAAATGACTGATGAATGATGAATGAAACAAATACTGTAAAACAATAGTGTGAATACTGTAAAATTGTAGGTCAATACTGTGAAATTACTTATGAAGTATGTAAAATACTGAAATTAATGAATAATGATGAATCAAACAATAGTGTAAAAGAACTCAGTTAATACTGTAAAAGAACTGAGTTAATACTGTAAAAGAACTCAGTTAATACTGTGAAATTAGTTGTGAATAATGTAAAATACAGAATTAATGATGAATGATATGAATGAAACAAATACTGTAAAAGAATCGTGTGAATACTGTCAAATTACTGATGAAGTCTGTAAAATACTGTGAAATACTGTCAAATATGTAAAATACTATGAAATACTTATGAATACTGTAAAATTGTATGTCAATACTGTCAAATTAGTTGTGAATACTGTGAAATACAGAATTAATGATTAATGATATGAATGAAACAAATACTGTAAAAGAATCGTGTGAATACTGTCAAATTACTGATGAAGTCTGTAAAATACTGTCAAATATGTAAAATACTGTGAAATACTTATGAATACTGTAAAATTGTATGTCAATACTGTCAAATTAGTTGTGAATACTGTGAAATTAGTTGTGAATTATGTAAAATACAGAATTAATGATGAATGATATGAATGAAACAAATACTGTAAAAGAATCATGTGAATACTGTAAAATTACTGACGAAGTCTGTAAAATACTGTGAAATACTGTGAAATATGTAAAATACTGTGAAATACTGCATACTGCAAAAATAACAACTATAAAAAGCAAAATATTACAGATCTGATGAAAATAAAAAGAATAACCCTAACCTTGCCAAGTGTTAGACAAAATGCTGTGAATAAATATGTGAATACTGTGAAATTACTTATCAAATATGTAAAATACTGTGATGAATGAATAAAACAAATACTGAAAAATAACTTTGTGAATATTGTCAGACTTATACTACATACTGTAAAAATAACAACAATAAAAGAATAACCCTAACCTTCGGAAGAGTTAGACTGCTGACTTGCACATCCTTTTTCCGATGCATCTGACAAAGAAATTTACATCAAAAAAATTAGATCAACAAATAAAAGATCTCATAATCTGAATAAAATAAAAAGAATATGCATTACCTTTAGTACTTTTCTTCATTTCCTTCAATCGACAACAAAGACAGCTGACTGAGAGAGAGGGGTTTAGATGAGAACAAAGACAGATAGTGCGATCGGTGACTGAGAGCAACGGCTTTAGTCGGAGAACAAACACCGATTGAAAGAAAATCGATCGGTGACTGAGAAAGAGTAGGGTTAAGTCGGAGAGAGAGTATGAAACGGCGATGGTGCGATCAGTCGACTGAGAGAGAGTAGGCTTACTCGTGCGATGGTGCGATCTCGCTGACTGAGAGAGAAATGGTGGAGTGCGATGGTGCGATGCTTAAGTCGGAGAGAGAGCAGGAGAGAGAGCAGGGTTTAATCAGAAATGGTGGAGTGAGAGAGTGAGAGAGTGAGAGAGTAGGGTTGAGCGGTTTACTCGACTGATGGAGTGAGAGAGTGAGAGAGTGAGTAGGGTTTAGGGGTTTAGTCGGAGAGCAGTCGGGTGCGATCTGAATTCAGGCGGAAATATGAAACGGCACGACTAATGATTATCATTAATGATTATCATTAGGGGATACTTATATAGTTTGATCATATGAAATGTTATATAGTTAGATCATATGAAATGGTGCGAATGAAATGGCGCAAAGTATAGTATTTGGTGTTTAAATTTGTATAATTTGGGGTCCACACAACTTATCTTCTCCATTTCAAACTAAACTTTAGACAACTGTATACAAATTCATTCAAAAAGAACACTGTAAATTAATCGAATAATCTCGTAATTTAATTGTATAAAAGTTATAAATCCAATTTATTAATTCCACCTATTTATATTATGAATAATTTTACTTGATTATGAATTAACTGTTTCTAATTTTATTAATTCCAACTGTTTATATTATGACTTCAATTACTATTCTGGATTAACTGTTTACACAACTGTTAATTCCAAATTCATTCAAAAAGAACACTGTAAAACTGTTAAAGATGTACACAAAAAGAGCATAGCAGATTCATTCATTCAAAAAGAACATGACAATGTTACCAATATATACAAATCTTCAACTATTTATATCCTGTAAAATAATAGCTATATCCCGTAAAACTGTTAAGCATGTCCTGTAAAGTAATGTACATAACCTACGCACCTGATTTATACATCATGTAATAAAATAGCATAGCAGATTCTACTAACATAAAAAAAATTGTATTTACAAGCAAGGTCACTGAAAAAGAAAAAATTAGAACCAATTTTTTTTTCATTATATTACTCCTTTATATCTTCACAAAATTATTTATTCCATACTACTTATCGCGTGCCATTCTTCTTCACATTTACATCCATCGGGTTCTTATAAGCATGTTTCGGTGGTCGTCCCTTCCTTTTTGATTTCTGCGGTGGTAATATATTTATCGATGGTGCAGAATTTAACACTTCATTGGCAGTGGTATTCAATTCTTGGTGATGACTTGAAGAGGATTGCATAAGAATTTCATCACCTGTATTAATAAATACTGTAAATATAGGCAACTAATAAGGTAAAATCTTTCAGAAAACAACTTAATAAATACCTCTGACAATAGAACCAGGCATTGACTCCCCATTTCTTTCATGAATTACAGGTTCATTTCTACCAAGTCTAGCGATGAGTGCATCCCAATCATGAGTAATTGGATAACCAATAATCGTGTCACCATTTGTTTCACCAGTCGCTGGTTGGCCTGTTAAAAAAATTTAGAAAAGTTGCAATCATGTAAATTACTAGCACAGATACTGTAAAAATGACTAGTCAATACTTTAAAACATTTATTAGCACTGTAGAATGCCAAGTAATAAATTGTTATGATTATCCAGTAAATTACTTCAACAAATACAATAAAATCTTACAATCAATACTGTATAAACATGCCAAAAAACTATACAAAATAATAAAATTATAACCTCTTCCTGTACTTGTGACAGTTGAAGTCACATCACCATTTGTTTCACCAATTACAGGCTGGCCTGTCAAAAAAATTACAGTGATATGAATCCTGTAAATTACGTCTACAAATACTGTAAAATAATTATACAAATACTGTAAACAACTGAATACAATACTTTCAAAAGTTCGTTGCAATACCTTTCCCTCTACCTCTGGCTCGTTTTCTGGGGACTGTTGAAACATCGTGTACTTCTCCTCTTGATGCACCACTTGCCCTTCCTCTATAAGCCCTTCCTCCAGATCCGCCATTATCATTTGCACTTGTGCCATCTACAACTTGTTCAACTAAAGATCCAGAAACAACATCTCCTGAATCAAGCAAAAAATGAAATAAGGAACATAATCAAGAAGTACAATACCAACACCACAAAAAAAAATTGTTTTGCAATATTCAGAAAGTTAACCTTTTAGTTTGTTTAGAAGATCTTCTAACCCGTTAAGAACTTTATTTTCCTTGTCATCACTAACACAACCAAAGTTAAGGAAATCTTCAATTATTGGATTCATCTTCCTTGTCAAATCATACCTCCTACAAAAATAATATAGGTCGAAAAAATGATTTCACATAAGAATAAAAAACCACATCAACCAATACTGTAAAAATAGTAAGTGAATCCTTCAAAAATTGAATTGTTACCTATTAATTTCAACACTGCTACCATCAGGACACACAGCAGGAATCAAATCAAACCGAATTTTGTCCTTCCTCCATCGATCAAGTATGTACTTATCATTAACATGCAATTGTTTCTCATGCTTCAAAACCATGATCGAGTGAGCGCAAACAATACCAGAGGCCTCAAATTTTTTGCAAATACAAAAAACTTCCTTCAACTGCTCCTTGTACTGTACCTCAAATATATTTCCTAAAATATCTTCAACCTCATAAACCTTTGTAGAGTTTTCTAGTTCCAGTTTAAAAACACAAGTCAAATTCAAAGACTGTCGGACCTCATGTTGAAACCTATAAAATATGGTATTTGTGTATAAACTACAGAACTGCTTCTCAAATTCTAAATCTGAGATTAACACTGGTGTTGTGGTTTTGTCCTTGTGGTCCATAAAATGCTCTCTCTCCCAAATCCTACTCAAACCAGATTCAAAATTGACAACGAATTCAGCAAGTGTTGCCTTGGATCGGAGATAATTATCAAAGAAGGCATTCATACTCTCAACCCTTTGGGTGGTATTCATGCCAGCCCAAAATCGGTCATTCAAAAAAACTGGCACCCATTTACGCCTTTGTCTGAATATACTTTTAAACCACGGTGCATCTTCGTATCCAATCTCCACCATAAGCTTCCTCCAATTTTCTTCAAAATCCAATGGGGTTTTAGCTTCATATACTGTTGCCTTAACCAAATAGGTTAAAGCATCCTTATCATCTTGCCCACCGAATTTACTCGGTAATTTATGAAGAATGTGCCAAGCACAGTACCTATTTGGTTAAGGAAAATAATATTGTAAAATAACTCAGATATCTTATACAACTAAACCATGAATCCTGTAAAAAAACTCCTACATCTTATAAAATTATGAAACATAATCCTGTAAAATAATTAATATATCCTACAAAACTAGTTCAAGAATCCAGTAAAAGTATTACCTATGGACAGTGTCATCTCCCAAAACATGCCGAACGCCTTTCTCAATACTTGGGCACTGATCTGTCAGGATACCACCAGGCTTGACACCGTTCATGCAAGCGACGAACTTCTCCATGCACCATTTGTAGTCCTCCTCAGTCTCTCTTCCAAGTAGAGCACAAGCGAAAATTACAGTCTGCCAGTGATGGTTGACACCCACAAACAGAACAAGCGCCATATCATACCTGTAAAACAATTGTATATGTTATGTAAAATCAGACATTCAGATAAAAATAGATCCATGAAGACAACTGAATATATCCTGTAAAATAATGCTTATATACTGTAAAACTGTTAAAAATATAACGTAAAAATTAATACAAGAAAAACAATGCATAGTTCCCTGTAAAATGTTGCACATATCCTGTAAAAATGTATAATATATCCTTCAAAATATTGTACATAACCTTCAAACCTGATTAATATGACCTCTACAACTATTAGATAAATATTGGAAATTTAAATCAATAAAAAAATTACCTGTTTGTAAGATATGTGGCATCCATAACAACAACATCATGATAATATTTGTAGGCTGCACGTCCACGTCCATCGGCCCAAAAGATATTCCATAAATGAGCATCATTCGTATGTTTGTATGTATACCAAAAGTTCGAATCACATAATTGCTTCTTCTCAAAATAATCTGCTAGCAGATTAGCATCATGTCCACCAAGAGCCCTCAGTTTGCCTCTCTTGTACTTGTCAATGTGGTTTCGAGCATCCTTTCGTGTAAACGTACCCTTAAAATACCCACCAGCCATTTTTAACACAAGTTCAATGTTGTCGGCGGTTGACAACCCTTGATCCGAGTTAAATTCCAGCATATCTTTGAATCTCTTTGGAATATACCGATAAGCCGGGATTAGAAAGGATGAACCGGGAGTAAGTTCATGATTATGCTCCAAAAACAACTTGCTTACTCGCCATGATCCAGTCAACTCAGAATATTTAATTTTCAGAAAAACCTTGCAGTTTGAGTTTCCAGAAGGCCTCCGCCTCTCTGGAAAAGGCTCTCCTTCTTCAACATTTTCACGCTTTTCTCTAAATTTAGTGCATTGAAATCGGCAAGCAACCACATTACCACCCTTCTTGTGACTTGTGCGCTTACACACACCAAAACCAGTCTGAAAACCATAAAGTTTCCAGTAATCGTGCGCTTCCTCAACAGAACAAAAATCATCGCCAATACTAGGAGCAATAACTATCTGTTTTTCACCAACCTCTAACTCTCCCGTTTGCTGTCCAACTGTATCTAACACTACATCTGGTTCTGGTTCTGCATTCATATCCCACTGATGAATCTCAGACTCTCCTGACCCCTCTATCACTTCTGGTTCTGGTTCTACATTCAAAACCTCTTGTTCTGGTTCTGCATTCAAGTCCCATTCACGTATAACTCTATGTTCTACAACTTCCAAAGAAATATCACTTCCCAGCTCTTCATTCAAGTCAAATTCCATTGCATAAAAACTGTAAACATCAATAATAAACAATGTAAGACACAATAACAACAGCAGACATGAAGATATTTCAGATAACAACATATCCTGTAAAATAACAACTACATCCTGTAAAACTGTTCAATATATCCTATAGATTAATATCCTTCAATATAATAAATATATCCTGTAAAGCTGTTAAATATATCCTGTAGAATGTTGTATATATCCTGTAAAATTGTGAAATATATCCTGTAAAGTAATGTATATAAACTGTATATAGACATCCTGTAATAAACTGCATACATACTGTAAACTTACTAGATAAATACTGCAATTTTAGATAACCAAAGCAGAAATGAAGATATTTCAGATAAAAACATAAATGTGAAAAGAATTGCATATATCCTGTAAAATAATACATATATCCTGTAAAAATGTTAAACATATAATGTAAAACTGTTAAATATATCCTATAGAGTAATATCCTCCAATATCAAAAGTTTATCCTGCAAAGCTGTTAAATATATCCTGTAAACTGTTGCATACATACCGTAAAATTCTGAAATATAATTCTCAAATCAGACAAATAGCAGGAAATCAGTAATTTACAGTAATTTCTCAAATCAGAATACAGCAATTAATAGATCGTTTCATCGAATACAGTAATTTCTCAGATCAGACAAATATAAGGAAATCAGCAATAAAACGATCGATTTGTAATTTTGATCGATCAGTGTTATTTTGATCGATCAGTGTAATTTTGAGCGATCAGTGTTATTTTACAGGAAATCAGCAAAGAAATCGAAGGAAAACAAGATTATAAATTCAAATCAAAAGAAGGAACGGAAATTAAAAAGATCAGCAAAAAACTCACTCAATGTCCGCCGCCTGATAAACTCCGCCACCTGATAAACTCCGCCGCCTGATAAACTCCGTCGCGTGAAAAGGTTGAACAAGGAAATCACGATTATAATGCCCGCCGCCTGAAGAGAGCCCGCCGCCTGAAGAGGATAATCACGAAGAAGAACAGGAAGCGCGAAGAGAATCGCGAAGAACAGGAAGAGCGAAGAGGAGAATCGCCTCCGAAAAGGAAAGAACGAGATCGGGAAAGGCAAATTCAAAAAAGGAAATGAGGAGATCGGGAAGAAGGATTAAAGATCCGTTAATTGGTGGGGACCGAGTCAGTTAATTAGTTAATTACGGTTAATTAGTCGAACGGATCAGGTTGGGTACAAACCGGGTACAAATGGCTGGGTACCAAAACCTTTTCTCAAAAAAAATGTGTTTTAAAAGTATAATAATGAGAAAATTAGATAAAGCTAATACCGTGATAGTTGAATGGCCGGATGATTAAGTAACTTGAGCGAGATGTCCTCAAGACTGAAAAATAATATACAAACACCATTAATTAATTTTTGAAACAATACAAAAAATTAAAAATTGACACAATTGAGCCGGAGGTTCGAGAGGCTCGGCTTTGAGAGGGAGAGACGGAGACAGAGAGGGAGAGACGGAGACAGAGAGAGAGAGAGGAGAGACACGGATGTCTGAGGATTTGAGAGGGAGAGACGGAGACACAGAGAGAGAGAGAGACGCTAAGTTGAAAATGAGAGGCGCGAAATGAAAATAAGAACTAAGCAGGAGTTATCAGGATCGGTTATTTTGAAATAACTGATCCTGATTGTTTTTGTAAGTACAAAGGCGCCAAACAGAATTAAACCCTAGCATCAAATTAGCATTAGGATCGGTTCTTTCCAAAACAACCGATCCTGATACCTTTTTTTTTTTTAAAGTTGTTTCTGAAAAAAAAAAATCAGGATCGGTTGTTTTGAAAAAACCGATCCTGATAACTTTTTTTTTTTTTTTTAATGTTGGTTCTGAAAAAAAAAAAAATCAGGATCGATTTTGTTGAAAAAACCGATCCTGATACTTTTTTTTTTAATGTTGGTTCTGAAAAAAAAAAAAAATCAAGATCGGTTTTTTTTGAAAAAACCGATTCTGATAACTTTTTTTTTTTTTTAATGTTGGTTTTGAAAAAAAAAAAAAAAAATCAGGATCGGTTTTTTTGAAAAAACCGATCCTGATAACTTTTTTTTTTTTTAAATGTTGGTTCTGAAAAAAAAAAAAAAATCAGGATCGGTTTTTTAAAAAAAAACCGATCCGGATAACTTTTTTTTTTTTTTTTTAAATGTTGGTTCTGAAAAAAAAAAATCAGGATCAGTTTTTTTGAAAAACCGATCTTGATAACTTTTTTTTTTTTTAATGTTGGTTCTGCAAAAAAAAAGGGAATTAGAATCGGTTGTTTGTTACAACCGATTCTAATTGTTCATAAATTAGAATCGGTTAACCATAAAACCCGATTTGAATAGTTTTTAGGATCGGTTTTCTTAAAAAAACCGATCCAGATAGATATTAGAATCGGTTGTTTCATATAACCGATACTATTAGGCCGATCCTGATTCCAGTTTTTCCACTAGTGACTACACTTATACCATACTAGAGGATTGCCTCGCCTTGCTTCGGCAGTGGTTTGCAAAACGCGCTACATATCATGTAAGTAATAAACTTATAATATAGAAGTAATAGTTCACATATGAAACAACAACAACAAAAATATACAAAATATTATACATGTCATGTAAGTTATAGTTTACATATTGAAGGAAAGCACAAAAATATTAGTGTATGTAAGCTATGTTAGTGCTATCTATGACATTTTTAAATTTCTGTCTAAGAAGAACAGTTATTCTATATACATAGTTTTATCAAAATAATTTCAACTATTCTCTCTACATGGAGACAATAAACAAAATATTATTTGCACGAATTTAGCTTCGATGACATGTTACTCTTTCTTCTCTTCTGCTTTCTTGTCATCATTACTGGAAAAAAAAAAGATATGAAAAGCTTATTAGAATTTGGATTAAAGCACAGTGCACATTTTTGGTTTATGTTTTGGAAAACAAAAAAGGCACTACATATTTATATAGATCTTTTATCGTTTCTTGACTGATATTAATTTACCATAGGGTGCAAAAAATTCAAATTGAGTTTTGAAGTTACAATGATATATAAATATAATTATGTAACAATGTTAAAGTTTTGACTCAATAATAATTTCTAATTACCGATAGATGAAAATATATTATAAAGTACCTTGAAACTGTGGTGATAGGCTGAGATTGAAAATTGGAAAGATCAGCTGTTCAAGCTAACATAATTTTTTTTTACAGAATTAACTAAAATGTTTATAAAATTAGCAACTTGGAAATGAAACAAATTTAAAACAAACTTTTTCTTTACCTGACATCCCAATTGCCTTTGTAGCATGCTAGT
Organism: Carex kokanica; assembly: GCA_025461125.1. NCBI lineage: Eukaryota > Viridiplantae > Streptophyta > Magnoliopsida > Poales > Cyperaceae > Carex > Carex kokanica. Next base: position 226,705 of record JAJGRX010000985.1, on the reverse strand, counting down.
GCTTAAAGATCTGAAAGAAAAGCAAGTAAGAATATTTTGAAAAAAAAAATATTAACTACCTATAGAGGAGAATGGAAAATAGAAAATAAGAAGGAATAGCACAAATTTCAGTAGCAAATTAGTTCCCAAAGGGAAGTGAAGCCAAATGAATATAACTGAAGTAATAGACAATTTGCAATTAAAAGCATATTCATTTATTTCTTTTAGCCAAAAAATGGAAATTAAGATATGACGAAAAGAACCGACTGTTGAGCATTAAATAACTGATGCAAATGAAAGTGAGAACAACTGTTGCCTACTTTTTTTTATTGATCCTGGTAAAATCGATTTGTTGCAATTTTGTGTTTGGTATTACCTCTCCAACTCTTTACCTTTTTTGTTGCAAATCGGATTCCTCCAAAGTGTTTCTTATTGGTCCTGGATCATTCTTTACAAATTAGAAAGGAAATGATAGGCCGAGCAAGAAGGCAAACAAAAGACCGACTATTGAAAAAATAATAGCAATTGTGGACTGTGGAGGGGCATGGAAGGTGAATTATGCAAATTCCCATAAATCATTGGTGTTTGATTTTTTTTTTTTTTTCATTTTTCTTGGTAGCTATTTGAGTTTCGGAGTTCAATTCTTATAACATGTTCAGAGCTGAAAGGACATTTCTTTCTGAGAAGGATCGAAGGGGGGAAGAATCGTCGGAGCGAATTTGTGAGAGAATGTCAAAGACTCATTCATTTCTTTGATAGTTTCCTGACCATACCTTGATTTTTCCCTAACCTTTACTCAAAGACATAAAGCTAGTCTTATCAGGAGTCTATGCATGATTGGTAATATTTTTAATTAATGCAATTGTGCATAAACACGTGCAAGTAGACTTGAGAACAGGGATTACCTGATCAAGCTGCTCGAGGCGGGTTAGGATACAGCCAGCTTCAGCCTCGTCATGGTTAGGCCCTCCTGGAGCAGCTGCTTCATAGTTTATGCGGAGTACACAATGTTCAATGCAGAGTTGGGATCCTCATTCCATTATTCTCTGCAACCTGCCCATCACAACAACACAAATTGAAATTCAGCCCACTTTCCAATAAATCAAATTCTTCGACTTCCTTTCTTGGTTTTTTTTTCTTTGTTGTTTCTTGTGGCAGAGTTGGTAAATTTTTTTTTCCAACTTTTGGTATTAAAAGAAGTATTTTTTTGTGAAAAATATAGAGTGAAAGAAAATAAAGCAGCATGTGTACTGTTGAGAACTAACTTAACTCAGAACTCATTGGTTATGGTGGAAAATAGGTAAACCAATATTTTTTGTTTATTGTTTTTGCTTGGTCATAAATAGGGTACTGTATTTTCAAATAGCTTCATAGAAGATGCAACCTGCATATATTGTAAGTTTAAGATGAATTTACAACCATTAAATAGGATTAATTTGAAACTGAAATAAACATGCTTTAATATTGTACCTGCTTTTGCTGTATGGTTGGTATTGTCGGTAGCTCACTTGACTTTTTCTGATACAATTTCCTCTAAATTTGTTCTTGCCCCTGTGCATAGTTAAAGGGACAATTGTGCAAATCAAGAATCAAACCAGGTGAACTGAAGATCTTATATTGGATTCCAGAGACGGACCAAAAAATTCTTACATGGGTCAAATTTGTTTGGATTCAAATCAACACCGATGATGTGCGAAGCTCCTGCCAGCCTGTCTCCCTGGGCAGCCTAATTACCCAAATAAATCACTCCATATTGGAGCTCAACTTTAACAATCCATTGAAAAAAGAAAATGAAGAATGGACTTACCAGCAAGGCAACAGTTGCCAGAACAAAAATTACCACAGTAAAACCCTTCAGTGGTCTTGTAACATTAAAAGTAGCATCAAGGCCTAATAATCAGAAAAACAAAATAGAAATCAGATCATATTAACTATAATATCATAAAAAAGATAATAACAACTTACTTTTCACTAATTTTTTTTTATACAGAAGGCATAACTCACTATTTACTAAATACTAATGACATCCAGGAATCCCCAATATCCATTTCATATCCATAAACCATCAACAATGGAAATCAAAATAGTTCGAAGCTATATCAGATACTTACCAGTCAAACTGCCACAGCTCAGAACACAGACTTTGTCGAGTGGGGATTCAGGGTCGATCTTTGCAATACGGCCGAAGTGGATGACGGCATACCCGTTGAAGATGGAGGTGATGACAAAATGGTAAACGGGCTTGCCGCTGATGGATAAGCCAGACTGATCGAAAGAGAAGGTGTGCCCGTGGTAGGAGACGATCGAAAGAGAAGAAGGTCAGCAGAGAAAGAAGGAGAGAAGAGCGGCGGACAAGATGAGGAGAGAGGAGCTGCAGCGAAAAAGCGCTACGGGTCGGATCGACACGTAGCTGAGAAGGGTAGAGGTGTAAGCGCGAGAGAGAATTCTATCTTCAACCATGCGATCCGGATCGGACGGTACAGAGAGTAGGTGTTACTGTTGGAGTACTGTAGCAGTTCCCACGCAGATTATATAGATATAATAGATGTCGTGTCTTTCCTACTCATCTTCTGCCTAGCATTTATGTAGCTCCAATCTCTGTCCACATGTCTTATTTGTACTCGGAATAATTAATGTTCTTTTATTTATCATGAAGCATTTTATTCTTAATGCTCTTCTATTTATGCGGTACATTTTTGTTATGTACTTAATTTTGGGCTCTTCAGGTTGCAAAAACTGAGGAAATATTACATTGTAATAAACATAGCAAATAATTAGTTTTTTTTATTAAAGGTTTTTGATTCACCCTAACATCTTTTAGATACTATTTTTCAGAATTGAACTCGCATTCTAGAACAGTATTCGCAAGGGTATCCACGAGGGTATCGTTGCGGATGCTCCTGTCGGTAATACCGGCATGCTCAGAAAAAATACTTTTCTGTCGGTCTACCCTTGCAGATAATCACCTTTTACCCTCACGGATACTATTCCATTCTTGTAGATACGTAATCAGGATAAATAGTAGAACTATTACATGTAAATCATATATACTGTGAAATGAATGTATTAATATGTTACATGCAAACAATCAAACGCCATTGGCCATTCAATGACGTCATATTCAATTAGAACATAATTGTCTTTTATTTAGTTATAATGTGATCGTTGCTATATTAAACCAAAACATATGCAGAACAAGGTCAGTTACGAACGTATGTAGCGGCTTATCAAAATATCGCAGACTCGTGAGAATATGGAAATCAAAATGAGCCATTATCAATAATGAACATATGATAAGCATATTCTCAGGGATGATCGAGTTCTACGAACCAAGTTCTTTTATTTTCTTTCCAGAGCTAGGTGCTCAAACTAGACTGAAAAGCCAGCTGGTTAATGCAGTTTAAGTTATTTTAAGACTACACCCGTTAAGCTAGAGTCAGATATTTTATTCTTTGGTTAATTAAGATGAAAACAAAACTCGCCAGTAAAAATTAGAACAGAGAAAACTGTACTGACAAGCCCCTGATTTCTGTTCAAGTTTAAAATGACACCTGATTTTTCATATTTTTAAGATCATCATAGAATTCCTTTAATTCGAAAAAAGATCATATCCAATCAGACAATCACCACCCAGGTCGAGCCGGAATTCGTGATAGGTCGAGTTAACGATTGGATCATTAATTAATTGACATCTATAGTATGAATTTAAGAAAGGGAGAGAGACGGGAAAGGCCTCAAAATTGGTTGAAGTTCAAATCCAGAAACTCCTCAAAATTGACATCTATATGTGGCCCAGAATCCATCAAAGCCCAAACCCACTTGTAAATAAAATGGAGAACCAGGTTGCGCCAAGCCGATATCCAGCCCCGTACAGAAACATAATTGAAAAGAGAAAGAGTGGACTCCTTATAGAGAGCAGAGACAGAGTCACTAGCTATAAGCAATTGAGCTTAGGTAGAGAAGAAATAATGGTAATTAATGATGCTATTTTGAGAGCAATAATTTAAAATTAAATTATTGAGTGAAATTTTTTCTCTTTATACCCAATTTATTCTTGTTTAAAATTCTTCTAATTATGGTAGAAATTTAATTAAGCTTGTACCAAGTATTTAAAAGGAAATTATTGCATGCTATGCAAAGAGAATTGAAAAATGGCTTGATTTATTGGCTTTTTCATTTTTTAAGGGAAGAAACTTTTATATATTTATATCAATTTTCACAGGATTTGTCTAGTTGATTCATATGCTAGAAACAAAAGCTGAAGACACAAATTAAATTATGCAAAGAAAAACCGGACATGAATTAAACAAAAAATAATGGAGTGTGCTATGTTTAGTGCTCAAAATACTATATATCGAAAGGCTGAAGAAGATTTCTTTTTCTAATCCCGGTACATTTCTAGAGAATATTTGTCCATGCTGCTATATATTTCAAGCAACAAAACTTAAGTGGATCATACATAAATTACGATTAAAACAAATTTAAAGAAATGAGTATAATCAAGCTTTCTTTGAACAATTGTTGCAATCTAACTTAAAATTGCACCTTCAAGAGCACCGCTAGCAAGGAAGAAGACGTTAAGTATTTTTGAAGAAAATCATCATAAATCCATTAATTACACTAGTAGTGCGAATACTTCTATAAATTTAATGTTTGTAAATTTACAGGTGCATGTACTTCGAATTTGTACTGTCGACAATTTACTATAAGAATTTGCTCCTCAGTGGCGACATTTGAACCCTTCTCAGTTTTTTTTGTTGTATTATTATTTATAAAGTAATGTTGTTAATTATAAATGCATTGTAACAAGGAGCAAAACAACATTAAAACAAATATCTAACCAATACGACAAGAACAAGCTGTCAGATTACAATTATGTTCCCTCATGTTAGTGTACTTTACTCTCATAAGCTTTTACCATCACGATCTCTATAAAACAATATATAATGACCAAACTAAGTGTTTGACAATTTCATTTTAAAAAAAAATTGCAACATAGAATAAGGGAGCCTGTGTGCAGACTGTTGCTTAAGTATAATATTTGAATAAAGAGACTAATCATTGACACATGTTGGTCCAACAGACTAATCATATCATGACCACTACAGAGGATTAAAGAAAAAGAATAAATAGGGTCCAATACCCGAGGTAATATATACTCCTCTCTTTTTCTCCTTGTTTAAAGAGAACTGCCTTATTTTGCTTCATTTATAAAAATATGCATTATTTCCCTGGATGCGTGAGTACTTCAAACAATGTTTTTTAACTTTTTGTCATTTCTGTGCTAGGTATTTTTCATGACTGATACGTCAGTTGGTCAATGAATTTTATTTTTTTTAGACTGTATCCATCGGTACATTTGGATGAGAATGTGCAGGTCATAAGAAGGAATCATTGCATCAGATATTGTATACTTTGGTTTATTAAGATAACAAAAAAACACACAAAGGTAAAAGTGAGAACATAGAAAATTGTATTGACAAACTTTCTCTGCAAATTTAAATCACATCTGATTTCTCAAATTAATTAATATGAATTAACAGATTAATTAGTCGCTAATTGTCTTGTGTAACAAATTAAATGATGTTACTTGTTAAATTAAAGATTTTACTTGTTAAATAATAGAGAAAAAAAATTGTCTTTACAATGAGGCATTTTCTTTAAGGACATTGTTCGGATTCGATTCTTTGCTTCCATAAATGATATTCTATTCATAGGTTGAGTATATTTTTTTCTGTCCAGACTGGACAGTACTTTTGTTACTTTGCTTAAAATTTGAACACACTCAATTCTTTATTCTAATATCTGAAGTTTACATCAACTAAAAGAAATAGAATCTAACACATGCTTCTTTTTACTGTTGGTCTCCCATCACAACACATGTCAGAAATAGAATCTAACTTTTGGATTAGGTCATTATTGTGATGCACAATTGCTCAATCTCAGTTCTTACAATTTATAACAAAATTTAAAAAGCATGTGAATACATTTATGCGCTACAACCCCCAAAGTTTTGCATCCATGGTATCACCTCCGGCTCAATGAAGCCATTTCCATTCTTGTCCAAGGAAAAGAAGGCAAAAGCTCTGAACAATAACCATATTATTATCACTCACTTGTAAGGATTAGAGTTATGCGCAAATAACCATCTTAAAATAATTCATGACACGTTTCATCAAAAATATTTTTCATGGCCGGGTATTGAAATTTGCTATCTATGCATTTTTGTTGGCAGCAAGTAGTATGGTTGTGGCATTTGGATTGGAGTTGTATGTGACACTTGCTCTAGTTTGCTTGCCTATTGCAATCCTCCTCCTTGTTATCACTGTTTTTGTAGGGTCTTCTGCCGTGTTTGTTGTAATTGTCACGGGAGAACATTTTTTTAGAACCGGTTCGAATATTCATCGTACTGTGGCTACTGGACTGACATCATTTGTCATGTCTTTCCTTCTCATCTTTTGCCTGGCCCTAGCTCATGTAACTCTATACATTTCCATTTCCATTTTCTATGCAGAATTTCTATCTTCTATGTACTAGATTTATTAATGTTTCGACACACACATACATATATAACGAAGCACTTTTTTTACGACATATGGAACATTTTTGCTACATGCTTGGTTGTTGGACTTTTTTTATAATCCAGCTGTTGGTCCAACGATTTTAATAAACACGGAAGATCTGTCTGTCCAATAGTCACGACGCAAATGCGTGGGGCCCACCTGGATTGAATTTTGTATTGGTATAATTATTCTGTGACGGATTCACACATATGCACCACGCTGTTTGTTTCCTTACCCATATTTTTCTCTCTACAGTTCCCGCTGCACATAGGGACACACCAGGTGCGTCTTAATTTTAGCAACGTGTTTGAAAAAAAACGTGAGAAATGTGGTGGACCGGTGGTATCCCCTTTACCCAGCATAAGGTCCAGTTTTTAGTAAAATAAAACAAAGGGACTAGATGCTCCATCGAAATATGCATACTTTAAGATATATAAAATTTTATCAAAAGCATTTTTGTCGACCCATTGATAAATTAATACCAAGCAAGCAATTTCCTATGTATCTATTTTTTTTTTATTAAAGTGAGGTAAAAAACCTCACCAGTTTCCATTAATACTAGAATAATTTCCTATGTATCAATATCAAATGCAAAAATATTAACTATCACCGGCAAACACACAAATGTGTCATGCGTCATAATATAGGATATAAATCTGCAGTTATTCCAAATGGATCACAAGACCTGCTATTTCTATCCCGACCATTCAAACTTTTTCATGCGCGAATCTCAAGGAAAAAAAGTTTTTCGTACCCGAATCTTGACAAAGGTCAACGGCTAGGATCGGCATAACAGAGTCCGGTTATCCCTTTAGAATAACAACGTATTTATTTCCCAAAATATATGCTAACTCAGATTGCCGCTAACTAGAAAAAAAAATATATGCTAACTCACAAGAATATAAAAATAGAATGTAAAATTGCAAATACTTTATCTCAAAATCATGACTAGTAAACGGGAATCAAAATATTTTTTACTTGTTAATTTTGATTCTCTGAAAATAAAGAAAATATATATTGATAAAATAGATGTAAAAGTTGGACGCAACCTCCCATGTCTGGAATCTTTCCTCCTTCATCTCCCTCTTAAATCGAAAATGGAGGGGAGCGGAGAGAGAGGAGAGATATAGAAGATGATTATTTTTAGTGGGGTTTTAGGGAATCCGTATCCTCTGCATTAACTCAAAAGAGATCTTTTGAGTTAATGAATCTTGACAGTCCAATTTGTTTCAAAATTTGTGCAAACTAAATATGCACTAATATTAAAGGGCCTCCTATGTTATAGACTTCAGCTGGATTTGCTCTGTTTAAAATCAGACAGTTGAAATTCATTAACTTAAAATATTCTCTTTTGAGTTAATGCAGAGGATACTGATCCGGGTTTTAGGTGCGTAGTTTTTTTACATTCTAGAGGTATTAACCCTCTGTGGTAGTAAGATGCTGCATTTTTTTTTTCCATTGTTTTTGTCTATTAGCCCTCTTGAATTCGGATCCTCTAGATTAATTCAAATGTTTAAATGTTGAGTTTGGATCCGGACTCTTTGAAAGAGAAAATACTGTTCAACAAGAAAGTGTTAAATGGACAGCTTGATTTAATCCAGCTGTCTGTGTGTCCAATAGTCACGACGCAAATGCATGCCCACCACTTGAATTGAATTTTGTATTGTTATAATTGTTCTGTGACGGATTCACTCATATACACCATGCTGTTTGTTTCCTTACCCATATTTTTCTCACTACAGTGCCCGCTACACACAAGGAAGACTATTCATAGACACATATTGGTCCACAAGAACAGACTAATCATAGCTACTAGAGAGCATTAAAGAAAAAGAATAAAGAAGGTCCGATACCCGAGGGAATATATATACTAGAGAGCATTAATTGTACTTTTTATTACATGTTAGATAATAGAGAAAAACTTTGTCTGCTACATGAGGCATTTACTTTGTTCTGATATGGTTGTTTCCTTAAAAGAATGATATTCTTATTTCATGTAGAACATGCTACATGTCCTATGCTGAGTTGTACTCTTTTTTACTTTGTTGCTTTGCTTGAAAATTGAAGACACTCAAATTCCTTATTCTAGCTGCCGTGGTTTACATCTATAAAACGAAATAGATCTTAAACACATGTTCCTATGCTGTGTGCCTTCTGTCTAAATTCTATCTTCAACTAGTGATCATAAGGTAAATTGATTCTATAACACATCTTTCTTCTTTTGTTATTAATTGACATTCAAACTCCACTATAAAATTGTTTCCTCAGCTAATTCATTTATTTTGTACTAGAGATTAAGACCATACAAGTCATTGTAAAATATGGCCATGGAGATGTCATCCTCCCAACATAAATTGGTGCATGAACAACGCCCAGTCATGTCTGCTGATCTTTTCGTAGCAGCAATGAGAGGCAATGCCCATGTTTTAATACAACGTCTTGGGCTGCTGGAAGAACAAAAAGAAGTCAAGGTAATATTTGAGATAACAATTGTTTGGATGGTCCGGTTGTAAATATTCAGTGTCCGTAATTTATATGAGACAACACTACAAACTAACATATATATTTAATTTGTTTCCATTTAATTTATATCTTGTTATGATTAATTATCAACATTATTGTTCGAATCAACATCAACATCATCCATCAGTGTCATCGATTCTTACAATTATTATATTTTTCATTATAATTGTTATTAATAATAGTAGTAGTATAATTTTTTTATGGTCATAGTATTAGCATAATTAGTAGTGCAATTAATTTGTTATCATATTGATCATCATAATTACTATTATCATCAACACAACCACCACTGCTACTACTAGTACTTATTATTATTGTTGTTGTTGTTGTTGTTGTTAAATATATAACACAAATTCAAATAATTAAGTTATTTCGAGTTTCGTTCTAGGTTGGGATGGGTGGATATTCGTTCAAAATAGTCACTTGCTCCTTGTTTCATTATACCAACCAAAAATTGAATTAGTAGTTCAAATAACTTGATTAATGCTAACCTCACTAATCCTGCTCATGACCCTAATATACTCTTTTAAGTCCCTTCATTTTAGCCAAAAGGAACATTTGCAGTTATTGCTAGATGTACATTCCATTCTTTCAGGCTGCGTTTCTCTTTCATTTTCTTCTTAATTTATTTTTCTCATGATCACAATAAATAAATTTATAACTTGTAGACGTAAATTAAACCTACTTTCTAAAAAAAAAAATTAGCTAATTGTTGGGCTACGCATTACCTATTTTGGTTTAATTTAGTAATTTAGGATGTGTTCTTAGCAAGATAGAATGAGGGACAAGAAAGGGCTCTGGTCGAAAGTTTTGGAATCTCTCTCTCTATTTTTTTTTTTTAAATCATCATAGAGGTTGCGAAGTCATGAGGGTAATCAAACTCTCGATCTTTGGGAAAACAAAAGTCCTAGGAGTTTTTTAATAGCAAATTATGCTACCTCCCCTTTCTCCTCTCTGTCTCTCTGTCTCTCTCTCTCTCTCTCTCTCATTCCTTGATTAATTGCATGTCTTGTTACATAATTAAAAAAAATTGTGTACTAGATTCTGTATGGACCATTTTCAATATCAATATTACAATATCACATCTCTAATCAATATAAACATTTTCAAATCTAGCACAATAGTTATAGAAATCAAGAATCAACTATTTTGTAATAATACAACACAAATACAATTCAAATGACTATTTCGACAAAAAAATATTAATTTCTACACTAATGACTCCTAATAATACATATACATGTCAAAAAATCATTCTTTTAAGTTTATTTTGTACAAATTAATGATTCCAGTGATGGAAATTTTCATTTCAATAATATTCAGATTTTTTCATCTTGCACAGAACCATTCAAATTTCATTACACAATCATATACACGTTATTACAAAATATAGCTTCTAAATACTGATTGTTGCCACTTTTTTATATATCTAACATATGTAGTTATGTACTAATTAGATGTAATTAAAAAGCTACAGTTATTAGTCTTTTACACTTTTTCTCTTGAAACATACGACCAATTAAACTAGTGAAAGATGTGGAGTAAACTGCAATCGCACTTCTTCTATGGTCCAATTTTGCTCTGATATTAACTATTATGATCCATAATGGCTATGTCATACTAACAAACCAACCTTCTCATAGTATTTTGGTTCTTTACGACTATTACTAGTACTTTAATGGACAAGAGCTTTTGGAAATGGCAAAAGATAAAAAAATAGATTGGTGGTGGTTTAAGATAGGGTTAAATTATTTTAATAATTCTAAGATGAGTTGATGTCATGGAGATCATAATAGCTTTGAAAGTATCGTTATTTAATTGGAATGTTCCTCAATTGCCTACCTCCTCTATCTTAGCATTTCAAATATATTTAATTTTGATGTTTATTGAAATTTTAATTACATTGTCTAATCAGGTGACAGCAGAAGCCTCTCATTCTGCTCCCCAACAAATAAAGACAAAAAACCTGACAGTCCAATCCGAGCTCCAAAGTGCAACACATTTTGGAGACACTGTTCTTCACCTACTTGTTACTCAGAGGCACAACGAGCTCACTGTGATGGTTTTTCAAAGAGATAGGTCCCTGTTGAAAGCGCAAAACAAGCTGTTAGAGACACCTCTACACTGTGCTGCCAAGGTCGGCAACATAGAGATCATTGAGAACCTCATTCGAATTGATCCTGCTGTCGTCAAGGATGCGCTACAAGAAACCAATAAAAGGGGAGACACAGCCTTGCATGTTGCTGTCAGATACGACTTTGAAGATATCAGCATCAAGCTGATGGAGGTGGATCCAAAAGTGGCATATAGGGTTAACAACGAATTGTTACCACCATTGTACATAGCTATAGAAGAAGAACGTGATTCCATAGCAAAGAAAATGTTACAAGTTGACTCTATTCTTGCGTGCACCCAATTCACAGATGGACTGTTTCCAGTTCATTTAGCTGCACGCAAGGGTAACTCGATGATCGTACAACATTTCATAGAAATGTACCCTGATTATGCAGAGTTGGTAGATCCTCGTGGAAGGAATCTTTTTCACATTGCTGCCGAAGAGAACAACCATTTAATTTTTTTGTGTAGGACAAGTAGTGAGGAAGATATGGGAGTAAGAATGAATGATGCAACGGATTATGAAGGAAATACGCCATTGCACATTGCAGCAATGAAGGGGCACATGTCTACTATGAGATTTATTTGGAAAAACAGGATGCATCACGTTGCAGAGACAGTCCAAAACAAACGAGGCTTAACACCATACGAAGTTTCAAAGAAACAATTACAAGAAAGTATTAATGAGGTATGCCCAAATTAACATTGAAAAATTATTTCTTGTTATTTTACTGAACTCTTGTGTTACTACTAATTACTGAACTACTAAGCATGCAAAACACACACTAGCTAATTAGGTGATACATAATAGCTTCACTGTTAATAACAATGGTGAATTTTACTCTAGTATAGGTAAAGTCTACATATACTTTTGATCTGAGGCATAAAGAACAATTAATAATTTTGAATACATTTATCTGAGATTTGTACTTCCAAAATACTACAGCCCAAATATGAATTTTACTCTAGTACACCATTTTTTTCTTAGGCCAATACAAAAAAATATATATATATTCAATTTCTGGCTTTATCTGAGAATTGGGAGTTAGACATGTGTGAAATCTACTAGTCCAGTCCATATCTTCTTTAGGTATTCTGATGATTAGAATTGTTAATTTAATGCCCACAACCATAAATTTTACAATAAATTACACTTGTGCTATTAATTTAATTGTTCTGGATCTTATAATGTTTTTCAGTATTTAAGAGTATCACCCAATATAACAAAACTTTTAGTTACTAACTGTTTTTTTTTAAATTTTGTAAGAATGGAAGATAATAAATTAATTAAAATATGACATCCCTCTAACAATTAATTATTCATTATAACTGTTGGTAATAGTAATTGAGTGCTCTGTTGGTTGATACTATTATAACAGGATTCTAGGACGATGTTTGCACGAATTTCCGCCCACGAGATGACCTATGGTAAGCAATTTTCTAAAGAGTGGTTTACCAATGTAATGAAACCATCATCCTTTGGAAATAAATGGGAGAGAACTCAAGTCATCGGACTGGGCGCCGTACTGATCACAACTGTGACATTTGCTGCTGCTTTTACAATCCCCGGAGGGTATAACCAAGACAACGGTACACCCGTTCTAGGGAGGAGATATACGTTCTGGGCATTTATTCTGTGTAACGCTTGGGCATTTATACAAGGATTCTTAAGCTTATTTGCGCTTCTTATTAATGCTCTGCCAGATGTGACTTTCGACACCTTCGAATTTGCAACAATTATTTTTCTGAGTGCAGCGTGTAGTATGGTTGTGGCATTTGGATTGGGGTTGTATGTGATGCTTGCTCCAGTGTGTTTGCCAATCGCCATCATCCTCCTTGTTATCTGTCTGTTTATAGGGTCTCCTTTCCTGTTTTGTGGACGTTATTTAATCGTTAGTACTAATTTTTTTTTTGATGCGCACCCAATAGTGGCAATTTATGCCTTCTCTATCCTGTTCGTTTTCTTCCTAGCCTTCCTAAGTCAATAATTCCAATGTCATTCTCTATTGAAGTCTTCCTTGTTTGCTTCATGAAGCATTTTTTTTCTTCTTTATGTTATTTTTTTGTGACATAAAAAGAACATTTTTGTTATGTACTTGGTTTGTTGGACTTTGTTATAATGGATGTTTCTTTTTTTACTGAATTTTTACTTGAACGGGCAGAAACTTTTGTAACATTAAATTGGAATTTTTTTTTTAAAGTAAGCCATTGCAAAATTAAAAATTCTGGTTAGTTATCAGTTATCACCAATATGTATATTGTAAGTTTTCTATATGTAATATTTTAAACCGCAAAATTGAAACTATTATTTGAGTTAATTGGAACAATAATGATCTATACTATGTATGGTTAGGATTTAGTCCCTATAGAAAACATATCTGTATATTCCTCCTATTTATCTATAACTGAAATAAAATTCTCAACATGCAATTTATTTAGACTGACTCAAAACAATAACAATAAACGTGATGGTACTATAAAAGTGATATTAAAAAAAATAGTGTAGGAAGATTTTTTATTTTTATTTGACCAATTAAGAACATGCTTCTAGGTTCAATGTTTATCAGGTTGGAAGTTTACAAACTTCTTTAGAATATTTCGTATTATGATTAGATCCCTCGACAATAATCCTTGAGATTGCTGCAACAACCAGTTTAATATATGTTTGATCTTTTATTTCCCAACACACTAGTACAAAAAAAACCCTTCACTGACCCTCAACCACCGACGATTTTAATATGTAACAGTCAGATTTGCAGCAACTTCATTTATATTTGCAGCAAGTAGTATGGTTGTGGCATTTGGACTGGGCTTGTATGTGACGCTTGCTCTAATTTGCGCTCTTATCATCATCCTCATTCTTGTTATCACTCATCTTTTAGAGTCTCCTGTCGGGCTTGCTACACCATTCTTTGGACAAAAAATTATGAGATCCATTTGTAGCATTACCTAGTGATGTAAAATTAGGCTTTATTGCATGTGTATTATATGCCATGCCTCTCCTGCTAGAATTTTTTTATAAACCATATATAAAAAAATATTTTCATGAAACCAACATCATTATTTATCTATTTTTTTTACAAAAATCATAAGAACTGAAATGTCATTTAGTCCGTTATTTTTTTTATTCCAGACCGAAATGACATTTCGGTCCGGTCCCTTTTTGGATTTTCTGTGGCGCCTTATATGAAAACTTGTGAAACCAATATCACATAAATTCCAAAAAGGGGACCGGACTGAAATGCCATTTCGGTCCGGAATAAAAAAAATATAACGGACCGAAATGGCATTTCAAAATGGCATTTCGGTTGTTATGGTTTTTGTAAAAAAAAAAAAAAAGTAATCATGTTGGTTTTGTAAAATAAAAAATAAAAAATTTAATAGGGTTTATAAAAAAAATTCTCTCCTGCTCAGCTTCTGTCTGGCCTTATTGTAGCTTATTTTCCACTGCCATTCTCTATCCATGTCTGGCTCATGAAGCATTTTTTTTTCCTTATGTTCTGTTATTTATGACATATTACGGAATTAATGTTTATTTTTTTACTGAATTAAGTTTTCCCTGCACGGACCGGATTTTTACAGAAGGTTTTGTTAATTTACATTGAAAAAATTAATTTACTTTTTTGAAGTGAGACATTCGAAAATTAAAGTGTTGTTAGATATCAGCTCTATATCACCAATATGTATGGGCTCCATTCTCGTGCTAGAGCCCAACACTAATGGGCCTAGACTGCTGTAGATAATTTTGGGCTTTTCAAGTTAAAGGTGTCTACGTGGTCCATGTTACTCGGCTGGTCATCATGAGAACTAAAACATGTAAAGCATATGTGCAAGCAATTAAACATCATTGGCTTTTCAATGTCATATTCGATTTAAACATTTTCGAGTAATAGACTGTATCCTGATATTCTACATACATAATGAAACAATACGTGTACATCTCGAACATGTCAAATTGGATCCAAAATATATATAAAATTAATGACTCGAAATCGGATCGAAACAGCAGGACGTCGTGCTAATTCACTACATTTATTTCTCTAATTTAAAAAAAAATAATGTGAATAACTTAATTTTATGTCCCATTTGCTACAATGGTAATTCTGATCTTTAATTACTGTATATAATAACAATGCTCTTTTTATTTTTTTTGTTTTTTTTGTACCAAACATAATGTAAAGTACTGAACAATAAACTCTCTCTATATATAGTTTTGACAATAATTTTCTACATTTTTTAATTTATCACAAACTAGGTGAGTTATCATCGTAATCTTCCGTATGTGTAGGGTAACTCAATGAGTTAAAATGAGTTAAAATGATCTAAAACCATCCAGAACAACATCAGACACAGAAAATCAAGCAACAAGCAATCCAGCGTGTCCGGATCCTCTAGAATAACTCAATTTTTTTTTTCATAAAAAAAACTAAAATTTTGAATTTAAATTACGGATCCATTTTGAAAATTTACAGAACTCTTTAAATATTAGTTCAACCATAAACAGATGATCATCTATATTCAAAATCAAATTGTGAATTAGTTCAGGGTATGTGAATCTCCGCTCTAGGATGGAATGGGTATCGATTCTCTAAAATAACTCAAAATATGAGTTTTCATAAAAAAAAAAACTCAAAATATGAGTTTGAAATTAGATTGTCTAATCAAAATTCGAGCTATGAATTCAGATTGTGTAATCAAAATTCGAGTTAATTTTGTCCAAATTGTAATTTGTAGGTCCATTTAATATTTGTGTCAAAATTATGAGACGGTCCGAATTCAAAGTCAAAGTATCAAATTTTGAAATCCGAATTCCAATCTCTTGCCCTCATCTCTGAAGAACGGTGGAACAGAGTCACTATCCGTGTTTTAAATGCAGTCACATAGCGTTTGCAATATGTTATTGTACGAAAAATGTTCATGCAGTCCATTCAAATATTTATTAATTTATTTATAGTTAAAAAAAAACATACCCAAAGCCGGATCAAACAATTTTATCAACAGAAATCTGTTTCCAAAACCTAATTTCAAGTTAGTTTTTCGTTAGTCTCCAACTTCTTTTATAGGTACCCAATAGATTCCTTCTATTTTCTTTGTATATCTCGTCATGTGGGACTAAAGAAACTCTCTTGTACGGGACTCTCTGCCTACATTGATGTCAATTCAGCGAAGTTCTTTCTTTTATTATTAAATGTTACATCATTGTGCACTGACGTCGGTCAAATGCAGAAGATAATGGGCCGGATATTCTGAATTTTTTTTATAAACCATAATTAAAATTTTGGTTTTTACGAAACCAACATGATTATTAGTTTTTTTTACAAAAATAATAAGAACTAAAATGTCATTTCGGTCCGAATTTTTTTTTTATTCTGGACCGAAATGATATTTCGGTCCAGTCTCCTTTTTGGATTTTCTATGATACTTTTTCACAAGTTTTCATATGAGCCGCCACAGAAAATCCAAAAAAGGGACCGGACCGAAATGACATTTCGGTCCGGAATAAAAAAAAATTTCGGACTGAAATGGCATTTCGGTTCTTATGATTTTTGTAAAAAAAAAAAAGTAATCATGTTGGTTTCGTAAAAATATATTTTTTTAATTATGATTTATAAAAAAATTCGGATATTATTCTGGACTGAACATTTTCAACTGACGTCACTCTCAGTGGCGGATCATAGGCATGCCTGGGGTGCTAAGCCACCCCAAGATTTGAATTTTTTTATTACTAAGTTTATAAAAACAATACTATATGGTTTATTTTACATGTATAAGCCCCCCAATAATAATATACAAAGTAATAAGGCTTCAATGTAAAATTTAAAAAACAAAATTAGATATGAATATTATGTTTTAAGTTTGATTTTGATAGACATGATACTTTGTTGGTGTTAGTTATTTATTGTATCATTTTGTAAAATCAAATAGTGAAGGATATTCTTATCTTGTGTTATATTGTGTTATGCATTTTTTATTAAAAAAATAATGATATCATAATTCTGGTTCCGCCCCTGGTCGCTCTAATATTTTGATTTAAGGTTTAAAATGAAACCTTGATTTATTAAAGATTTTGCACTGACGTCGCCGAAATGTAACCTTGATTTAAGGCCTTTTGTACTCCAACCTAAGAATGAAAAAGAAAAAAAAATAGAAGGTAGATCTAAAAAATTATAAGTTCTTATCCTCCATTTATTTGGTCATTTTTTTAGTCCTCACATATAAATACGCATTAAAATTTGTGTATGTCGCCGTAAACTGCATATGTGATATATAGTGATCTTCCGCATACATGAACAAAACTGCATTTTAAACATTGGCCACCACCGACTTCTCTAAGCCGGATGATGTCCACAGTCCGCAAACCTTTGTGCTAGATGCATCTACGCTCAATCCAGATTGTTGCTTCAACTTTCATGTTCTTTGTGGGAGATCATGTTGCTTCATCATCTACAATCGGATTGAGTAATTAACACAGTAATATAATTCACGTATAATTCGTGTATAATTCTTTTTTTTTTTACGTTTTCGAACCGAACGCCAAATAAAACGCAAAAAAATGTATTATATGTTTTATTCGCGAATAAAACACGAATCACGAATTATTCATGAATAAAACGCGAAAAAAACGCGAATTTCTTTTTGGAGTGTTTTTTTGGGTTTTTTTTTTCTTTTTTTTTGCTTCCTTGTGGTCTCGAATCACGAATTTTTGACTCCACCGAACCGAACCCGAACTATTCATTTGTCACAATGGTAATTGATTCTTACTTTGAGTCAGACACAGAGAATTCTATATTGCAACCAAAAAATCCTAAAAATATTCAGAAACTGATAGCACACTTTCCTCTTCTTTTTAAACTTTAATGCAGCATGCTTTGTTGCCTCTTAGTTCCTGCACTAAATTTATTAATAAACTGACTACCTCCGTATTGGGCTTCATAGAGGAATTAACAGTTTACCACAATGAATTACTGCATCGTACTCGATCCCACCGAGAATTTTTTTTTTTTTTATATTCTAACCGAGAAATACTAGTATAAATGTGTAACAAACTATTTCAAAAATAAAAATAATATTGACAACAAACTTATTTAATAATATTGATAATTAAAATAACACTTGTTAATTTTTTTTAAAAAAAATATAACCTTGCTGTGTCACTTATTAATCGAAATAATGAGTACGTCCACAATGTCTTTGATAAGTCATTTTTTAGTCAAATTTTTTGTTATTTGAGAACTAATAATATTGCACAAATTTTAACATATTTATTTTGAACCGATTAAAATAATTGTTTAATTTTTACTTTAGCATTACGAAGATGTGGTAAATACTAGACGCATAATAAGGTCATTGCAAAAAATCATAAATCGAATTCCAAAAAAAACAAACAAAGGTACTATCAAGATAATTATGCTCGACCAAAATATTTAAAATTAGTAACAAAATATACATTGTTGATTTTTCTCATATTTGTCCAATTTTCTGGCATAAAACATCTCCACACCAGAAATCAGATAATTAACAAAATTGAAAATTTCATCTCTTCATGAAAAATAGATGTCACCAAGAAACTGCTCCACTATTTCAGCCCCACTAAAGAAAATTGAAGTGAAAATGAGAACAATATTGTCACAGATTTTACTTTCCATTCTTATGATTAAGTAAAACAGCAATAAAATGAAGAGGGAAATTAAAATATATCGGACATAAAATTTCATATTTGGGATGTGCTGGAATGGAATAGAAGAGGCCCAGTTGAAGGGTGCTGAAATGGAAATGAATTTGTGCACTAGCTGCTAGCTGGAAGGTTAATTGAAAAAATAAAGCATCCCAAAATTATAAGGTTAAATATAATATTAGTTTTAATAATTATTCAATGGATACGTAATAGCTATTATCCACACCCTTATTTATTTAGCTAAAAAAAAAAAAATTCTTATCCATATTCATACCCAATAAGCTAACGAAATGAAAGCAAATCTTATTCATACCTATCTTATAGAATACGATATAGGTCAGATAAACGATCAAAAGAGTACTATTGACACTTATTTGGATGCGATCATACCAGCACTAAAGCACCGAATTCTATCGGAACTCCGCAGTTAAGCGTGCTTGGGTTGGAGTAGTACTAGGATGGGTGATCTCCTGGGAAGTCCCTGTTGCATTCCTTTTTCTTTTTTTAATCAAAAAAAGAAAGACACCCCTACCTAGGCGGCACTGAAAGGTTGATCAGCGGTTTGGATTTATTGCCCTTACTCTTTTGACTAAAGCTGCTCTCTTTTTACAGGCTTGACCGGATTCATTGGTCGTTGCTCCGGCTTTGATCTTTTTTCGTATACCCTCTGGAAAAGTTATAATTTTAAAACCAACAACAACTACCATAGCAAGCAAATTTAAACTGGCTGGTGGGCAAGCAATTTCCATAAGCACCTTATCATCACAAAAGAGATTTTTTTTGTTTTTGTTTTTTTTTGCTATGCAAAGATGTAATTTTATTTACTAGGCTTCAATCTGACTTCTTAATTATATTGTCATGTGATATTGTCGAACTTATATATTTTAATTACTCACCCGGATTCATATTGAATCTTCTGATGTGGAATTTACTAATAAATCAAGAAACGCCATTATAGCTCAAACCCATTTGTAAATAAAATAAAGTTTATACTTTTATTTAGACAATGTGGACCCTCGAGCAGACTTTCGAAAGTTTATACTTTTATCTTTTTTTTTTTAATTTAACTATATAGGCCAGCCTATTTAAAACTTTAATTAAGCTAGATATAAAGTTATAAAGTACAAGAGTGGGGAGAATGTAAACAAGTGTTAATTTTCTAACAAAATGTTTCTTCATAGGTTTATATCTCCTACAATTAACCTAACAAATCCCCTACCGATTTAGGTAAGATTATATATTCTCCTATTGTAATTTTTTTTTTCTTTTATACAGCCTATGTTGAACTTTAGTTATAGTACAAACGGAGTGGGGAGAATGTAAACAAGTGTTAATTTTATATCCCATATATATATACACGTAATAATTGGATTTTATGTCCCCGGCCTACAATTATACAATTAACCGTAACAAATCTCTCATCAATCTTGGTATAGAAGATGGAATTTTTATTGTTTCCCATAAATAACTTGAATTTTATTTTAATTTTATGCGTTGTGGCGACTTACCCACTCTTATGAATTAAAAACCGATGTTTTATCCTTTCTATTTTATAATTTTTATACGTACTTGTACATATTAGTTCTCGTTGGAAAATAAAATTACATTACAATAATTTATTCACCGTCTCTAATCTCAATTTTCTAGCGCCTCACATGATTAATCACAAGTTAATTTAATTTCAAACAAGAGCACAACCACAGTAAAAACACATATTCGTAAATTTCACCTTCAAGAGCACCGCTAGCAAGGAAAAATACTTTTAAGTACCTTTGAAGAAAATCATCATGAATATATCCATTACACTAGTAGTCCGAGTACTTCTATAAATTTAATATTTGTAAATTTACAGGTGTGCTTCGAATTTGTACTATCAACAATTTACTATAAGAATTTGCTCCTCAGTGGCGAAATTTGAACCCTTCTCAGTTTTTTTTTTGTTGTATTATTATTTTATAAAGTAATGTTGTTAATTATAAGTGCATTGTAACAAGTAGCAAAACAACATTAAAACAAATATCTAACCAATATATACGACGAGAACAAGCTGTCAAATTACAATTATGTTCCCTCATATTAGTGTACTTTATTCTCATAAGCTTTTACCATCACGATCACTATGAAACAATATATAATGACCAAACTAAGTGTTTGACAATTTCATTTAAAAAAAAATTGCAACATATAATAAGGGAGCCTGTGTGCAGACTATTGCTTAAGTATAATATTTGAATAAAGAGACTAATCATTGACACATGTTGGTCCAATAGACTAATCATATCATGGCCACTAGAGAGGATTAAAGAAAAAGAATAAAGAGGGTCCGATACCCGAGGTAATATATACTCTTCTCTTTTTCTCCTTGTTTAAAGCGAACTGCCTTATTTTGCTTCATTTATAAAAATATGCATTATTTCCCTGGATGAGCGAGTACTTCAAACAATGTTTTTAACTTTTTATCCTTTCTGTGCTAGGTATTATTCGTGACTGATATGCTAGCTGGTCAATGAATTTTTTTTTTTTAGACTGTATCCATCTGTACATTTGGATGAGAATGTGCAGGTCATAAGACGGGATCATTGGATCAGATATTGTATACTTTGGTTTATTAAGATAAAAAGAAAACACACACAAAGGTAAAAGTGAGAACATAGAAAATTGTACTGACAAACTTTCTCTGCAAATTCAAATCACATCTGATTTCTCAAATTAGTTAATATGAATTAACGGATTAATTAGTCGATAATTGTCTTGTGTAACAAATTAAATGATGTTACTTGTTAAATAATAAAGAAAAAAATTTGTCTTTACAATGAGACATTTTCTTTAAGGACATTGTTCGGATTGGATTCTTTGCTTCCATAAATGATATTCTATTCATAGGTTGAGCATGTTTTTTTCTGTCCAGACTGGGCACTACTTTTGTTATTTTGCTTAAAATTTGAACACACTTAATTCTTTATTCTAATCTCTGAAGTTTACATCAACAATAAGAAATATAATCTAACACATGCTTCTTTTTACTGTTGGTCTGCCATCACAACACATGTCAGAAATAGAATCTAACTTTTGGATTAGGTTATTATTAAATTGTGATGCACAATTGCTCTTGTTAGCTGTGGTCGATCGCCATTCATGTATATACGTTAATGCTTTTAAGTTTAATAAATTCTGCATTGGAAAAGCTATTAAAATTTTAGATTTTGAAAAATATTTCCGAAAACTCATTGTTCGTTTTTGAAAAAATATTTTGAAAAATATTCCGGTCATATTTCTCTAATTTATGAATATTTCAGCTCAATTAATTATATGAAAACCCTGTCAGACTCATTAAATAAACTATAGGAATTTTATTAAGATAGAAGGAAACCACACAATGGTAAAAATGAGAACTGTGAACAAATTTAGTTATTAATCTATATAGTGACTATATATGATAATGTTTTCTGTGTGAAAAAGTAACTTTGAAATCCGACTGAATAATTAAATGTTGATATATAACATTGAAAGATTTGATTTCTATCTTTATCTCAAAAGAATAACAACAGAAATTATACTCACAATTAGCCTATGATTTCTCTAATTAATTAATATGAAATGCCGGATTAATTAGTTAGTAATTGTCTTGTGTAGTTTGTGTAACACATGGAATTTCTTTATTACATGTCAATATTTTAGATGTAAAAACTTTACTTGTTAAATAATAGAGAAAACCCTTTTGTCTTTACTATGAGACTTGCTCTTTAAAGACATTCTTCGGATTCGATTCTTTGCTTCCATAAATGATATTCTATTCATAGGTTGAGCATACTTTTTTCTGTCCAGACTGGGTAGTGCTTTTGTTACTTTGCTTAAAATTTGAACACACTCAATTCTTTATTCTAATATCTGAAGCTTACATCAACAAAAATAAATAGAATGTAACACATGCTTCTTTTTACTGTTGGTCTCCCATCACAACACATGTCAAAAATAGAATCTAACTTTTGGATTAGGTTATTATTGTGATGCACAATTGCTCTTGTTAGCTGTGGTCGATCACCAATCATGTATATACATTAATGTTTTAAAGTTTAATAAATTCTTCATTGGAAAAGCTATTAAAATTTCAGATTTCGAAAAATATTCCGGTCATAATCCAAAATATTTCTCTAATTAATTATGAATATTTCAGCTCAATTAATTATATGAAAACCCTGTCAGACTCATTAAATAAACTATAGGAATTTTATTAAGATAGAAGGAAACCACACGATGGTAAAAATGAGAACAGTGAACAAATTTAGTTATTAATCTATATAGTGACTATATATGATAATGTTTTCTGTGTGAAAAAAGTAACTTTGAAATCCGACTGAATAATTAAATGTTGATATATAACATTGAAAGATTTGATTTCTATCTTTATCTCAAAAGAATAACCACAGAAATTATACTCACAATTAGCCTATGATTTCTCCGCAAATTTTAAATCACCTGATTTCTCTCTCATTAATTGTACTTATATTACATATCAAGAATTCACATGTCACGAAATTTTCAATTATTTTATTTTTACTTTGTCTTCACTCTGAGGCAACTAATTTGTTCTGATATGGTTCTTTCTTTAAAAAAATGATATTCTTATTTCATGTAGAACATGGTACGTACCTGTTCCACGCTGAGTTGTACACTTTTTTGCTTTGTTACTTTGCTTGAAGATTGAACACACCCAAATTCTTTATTCCAACTGCTGGGGTTTACATATATAAAACGAAATATTACATAACACATCCCATGCTATGTGCCTTCTGTCAAATTCTATCTTCAACTAGTGATCATATTAAGGTAAATTGAATCTGTCACATGGCACTTTTTTTGCTATTGATTTTCATATTCCACTATATAAAAATCTTTGCTGATCTAATTAATTTATCTTGTGATAGATTAAGACTAATTAAAGGTACAATTCATTGTAATGGCCATGGATCAGATGTCATCCTCCCGACATGAAATGGTGCATGAACAACGTCCAGTCATGTCTGCTGATCTTTTCTTAGCAGCAATAAAAGGCGACGGAGATGTTTTAATAGAACGTCTTGAGCTGCTGGAAGAACAAAAAGAAGTCAAGGTATATAAAATTTGATGTAACAATTTTTTTGTTGGTCCAGTCATAAATATAGTGTCCGTAATATATATGAGATAGCACTACAATATATATAACATATTTAATTTGTTTCCATTTAATTTATTTCTTGTTATGATTAATTATCAACACATCAACATCATATATCCATCATTGTCATCAATTGTTACAATTATTATATTTTCATTATAATTATAATTCATAGTAGTATTAGTATAATTAGTAGTACTATTAATTTGTTATCATATTGATCATCATCATTACTTTTATCATCAACACCATCACCACTGCAACTACTAGTAATTGTTGTTGTTGTTGTTGTTGTTGTTGTTGTTGTTAGCTAGGGTGAGGAATAGCACAAATTTAGGTAAGTAATTTCGAGTTTCTTTCAAGGTTGGAATGGGTGGATATAATTCGTTCGAAATAGCCACTAATTCCTTGTTTCAATATTATTCCAACCAAAAATTGAATTAGTGGCTAGTTCAAATAACTTGATTAATGCCAACCTCACTAATGCCACTAATGACCCTAATATACTCTTTTTAAGTCCCTAGCTTCATTATAGCCAAAAGGAACATTTGCATGCAGTTATTGCTTGATGTACATTTCATTCTTTCAGGCGAGCTTTCTCTTGCATATTCTTCTTTATTTTTCTCGTGATCACAATACATAAAATTTATATATTGTAGGCGTAAATTAAACCTACTCTCTAAAAAAAAGGGTAGCTAATTGTTGGGCTACGCATTACCTATTTTGGTTTATTTTGTAATTTCGGATGTGTTCTTAGGAAGATAGAATGAGGAACAACAAGCAAGGGCCCTGATCGAAAGTTTTAGAATCTCTCTCTTTCACTAGATTAATTGTCTTGTTACATAAACAAAAAAATTGTGTGCTAGATTCTGTATGGACCATTTTCAATATCAATATTACAATATCACATCTCTAATCAATATAAAAAATTTCAAATCTAGCACAATAGTTACACAAATCAATAATCCACTATTGTAATGATACATCACAAATACAAGTCAAATAAATATTTTGACAAACAATATTAATTTCAACACTAATGACTCCAAATAATACATATATATACATGTCAAAAATATAATCATGATTTTTAAGTTAATTTGTACAAATTCACAATGGCACCAATGAAAATGTTCATTTGAATAATATTTGGTGCAGATTATTTATCAGGTTTTTTCATCTTGCACAGAACCATTCAAATTTCATAACACAATCATATATACGTTCTTACAAAATATAGCTTCTAAATACTGATTGTAGTCACTTTTATACATATAACATATGTACTAATTAGATGTAATTAAAAAGCTACATTTGTTAGTCTTTGACATATCTTTTTCTCCTGAAACATACGATCCAATTAAACTGGTGGAAAGATAGGGAGTAAACTGCAAGGGCACTTCTTCTATGGTCCAATTTTGCTCTGATATTAACTATTATGATCCATAATGGCTGTCCTACTAAAAAAACAATATTGAAAGGCCACGGAGATGTTTATTAATTAGGGAGAATTTGTAGTGTGCCCATATACAAACTTCTAAAATAGTCAATTTTCCCATCAAATCACCATAATATCCAATATTCCCATAAAAATTTTTTTACTTAATATTATTTCTTTTATCCCCATTTGTTTATGTAATTATTTTAATTATTTTAAAAATGCAATTGATAATTATACCCTTCTTTCTAAATGAAGGTGTTCCTTATTCCTCCATAACTAAGCAAAGAAAAAACTGTTTCTACTATTTCTTGGAACTCACACACAAGAAATTTACTTTTTTTTTTTTTTTGAAAAACTGATAGTGACTATCAGTGAGTACAACGAAATTTACTCAATTTTTAATTGAGTCCTTCGTGCTGGTCTTTTGAATTGGTTTTGCTTATTACCATCTTTGTTTATTTCGATTTTCGAACATATATGCAATGTCATTTCTCTCGATCGGAGTTTTTTTTAATGAATCATTTCCAGTGTTGATTAATTTCTAGCTCAAATCAGGGACGTTAGGCCTAAAATTGTTGACTGGTTAATCATTTTGCACCAGATAATACTCTTTTTATATAAATATAAATATTAATACATGTATCTTTGCTAAATTGCAGGTTTTGACCGAAGAAAAAGATTTTGCAAAGACATCAATTCTAAACAGGCCTCGACAACTGAATGCACTTTCCTATCCAATGGTACGTATCATCAGTATCTAGCAATAATCCTTCTTCAAATAGCAGCTTGTCACATGTTAATATTTAAAAATGTTCTTCTCACTTTGTAAGTCTGTTGTTGAAGAATTTCATGGAGTTCCCTCCTGAGTCCTGGCTAAATATAATATAGAGTAATTTAATTTACTTCCATAACCCAGTCCCCTACGCTCCCAATCGTTTCAGCCAACACGCTAAAACTCAGTTCCCTAACACCTTGTTTGGATGGAGAGTAGAGGAAGGAAGGGGAGGTGAAATATAAAAGGGAATGGAATAGAATAGAAAGGGAAGATTAACATATTTAACCTCTTCATATTTTGATGATTAATGAGAGAAAATAAATTTAACTTTCATTTTCATCTTATTTCTTTTTTGGTTGATTAAAATTTAAAAGGTTAATGAGAAATTCGGTTGTTGTTGTAAATTTGTGACATAAAACTTGTATGAGAATTATATAGGTAAGATATAGCCATATAGGGTTGGACATTTGTGTTATTTTTTCTAAAAATATTTGCAACAAAATGTCTTTTTATCCGTTACACTTCAAATTTGCATCAGATAATTACAATGATACAAAATTAAACATTTCACCTCCCGTATCCTTCACCTCCGACATTATTTTATCAACCAAACACGATTCGACAGAAAATTTTATTTTCTTTCCATTCCCTCCCTTTCTCTACTCTCTATCCAAACAAGGTGTAAGAAACCCCCAATTTTTCCCGTCAAATCCTCAAACTCACTTAAACCTCTAATCGTCTCTCTTCCAATTAATCCTCAAAAAATAAAAACCCAAGTCGCGCTGGAGCATGACTCCGTCTCTTTCTATCGAAAGATTTGCCAATTCCGAGGCTTATCTCTTCGTCGCCCCCAAATTAGTTCTGGTAATTTTTTCTCACCTAATCAAATTTCATCGAGTCCTGCGCCGAATTTTTCTTCGGCCAGAAGTCATGAGCCTATCAAAAGTTCTTTTCCTTTTTCAATTTTTTTTAAAATTCTGTCGTTATACTCGGTAAAAAAATAATTCAACAATTTAACTTGTGGGTCTATAATATCTATTGAGGGTTTTGAAAGAATTGTCGCTATTTTCTTTTTGTTTGTTTTATGAACTGATTTTCTATATAATTTACGGTTAATTTTCTATGTACCCTTAACAAAAACTCTTTGGTTTCTTATTTATCCTTAAAAGTTTCAATATATCTTATTTGAACGAGGAGGGATCCAATTACATTCTTTTTTTTTACACATCTTGACACTGTTTTTTTTATAGGTCAATTTTGCAATTTCAAAATCCAAATAGTCGATCCGAACCGTTCAACATGATCACCATATTAAAATGTGCTTGGAGATAAAATTTTATATTTTTTTGAATTTTTTTACTATTTATTAAGATGGTTACAAAATCGCTGTTTTTCAATGGTCTGAAAACAATGATTTTGTAACTATCTTAATAAATAGTAAAAAAATTCAAAAAAATGTAAAATTTTATCTCCAAGCACATTTTAATATATCCATCATGTTGAACGGTTTGGATCGACTATTTGGACTTTAAAAATTGTAGGTGTCAAAGTGTGTCAAACAAAAAAGTGTAATTTGATCCCTCCTCTATTTGAACTCCAACTCTCACAAACATTTCTTATTTGTCGCTTGAGTTTTTTGGATTAAAAATCATGCAATGAACAATTTGTTATTCTGACTTTGCCCCTCGTCCAACAATGTTTCTTTTCAAATACTATTTCGGTATTGTTTATTGAGATATAAATACTTATAAGACAAGATATAAATACTTGCAATATTTGATATTTGTTATTATTTATTGAGAAACATTTTAGTTTATTGAGAATGCATGCAACTACTTTTTATGCATATAAAAAAGTGCTGATAGAAAGTTATACAATCGACCTCTGTATGATCGATGTATGACGTATTTTATATAATCCCAAGTTTTCTCTTGTATGACGTATTTTAGTTTGATTTAGTAATTTGGGATTTGTGCTTTTAGTGGAAGACAAAAAAAAGTGCTGATAGAAAGTGATATAATCGACCTCTGTTTTTTTCATTATTTAATTCAATATTTCGTTGTATATAAAAAAAATTCTGTACAAGATCCTGTTTGTCCCGTTTAAAATCTATTTACATCTCTATTCTCTAAGACTCTAATGCATCTAAACATTTTGAAACATCGTCCAATACTCAAACTTATCAAGAATCCACTATTTTATTATAATACATCACAAATACTAATTTAAAAAAAAATACTTGACGTTTCTAAAAAAAAAAAAAATACTTGACAAAAATATGAATTTCAACACTAATGAGTCCTTACTAATTCATATACTAGTCCAAAGATCATTATTTTAATGTTTATTTTGTATAAATTCATGATCCAGCAATGAATTTTTTCATTTTATGACATTCTGTGAAGTTTATATATCAGGTTTATTGATCTTGCGTAGAACCACTCAAATTTCATACACAATCATATATACGTTATTACAATATAAAGCTTATAATTAAATGCATATAACACGTATTAATTAGATGTAATTAAAAAGCTACAGTTGTTAGTCTTTTACATATCATTTTCTGTTGAAACATATGACCTAATTAAATTTTACATTGTCTAATCAGGTGGCAATAGAGGCTTCACATTCTGCTCCCGAACAAATAAAGACAGAACACCAGACTGTCCAATCCGAGCTCCAAAGTGCAACACGTTTTGGAGACACCGTTCTTCACCTACTGGTTACTAAGGGGCACAACGAGCTCGCTTTGATGGTTTTCCGAAGAGATGTGTCGCTATTAAAATCGCCAAACAAAAATTTGGAAACACCCCTTCACTGTGCTGCGAAATTTGGAAACGAGAAGGTCATCCACAACCTCATTCAAATTGATCCTGTTGCCGTGAAGGATGCTCTCAAACAACCAAATGAAAATGGGGACAGTGCGTTGCATGTTGCTGCCAAATACAACAATGTAGATATCAGCCTTGCACTAATGAACTTGGATCCTGAAGTGGCATACAGGATGAACAACAATATGTTTTCTGCATTGAACGTAGCAATTGACAGAAAATATACTGAGATTGTACAAACCATGTTAGAACAGGACCATACTCTGGCATACACCCAATTTTCAACTGGAATGTTTCCAATTCATTTAGCCGCAAGCATGGGCAATGAGAAATTGGTATTTCATTTAATGGAAAAGTACCCTGATTGTGCCGAGTTACTAGATCCTTGTGGAAGAAATCTCTTTCACTATGCTGCAGAAGAGAACAAGTACAACATTTTTCAGGTGACATTTGAAGACACTAGTATTAAAGAAATGGTGACAAGAATGAATATTGCAAAGGATTGCGAAGGAAATACACCATTGCACATTGCAGCAATGAAGGACCACATGTCTACTATGAAGGCTATTTGCGAAAACAAGATGAATGACGTGGCAGAAACAATCCAAAACAAGCATGGCTTTACACCATTCGAACTTTCCAGGCGGCAAGTGGAAGAAACTTCTGAGGTATGTTTAAATTAACAAATTACATCAGAAAATTATTTCTTGTTTATTTTAGTTATCTTGTGTGTTCCAACTACTGAACTACCAAGCACGTAAAATACATACTATCTAATTAGGTGATACATAATAGTTTTAGTGTCGACACCAAAGCGACTGAATGCTCGTCATATAAGCAAATTGTACTTGTACTTTTAATATAAGGCATAAAGAACAATATATATTTTTGGATAGTTTTATCTGGAAATTGTGCTACCAACATATTCGAAATAATGTCATTAGATGGATCTAATTGATTAGTTCGCATTAGAACAAGAGTGAGGCTATGGCTATGCACAGCTCACTTTGGTCCATACTATGAATCTATATTGTTATTTTCAATATCTCAATAGTCAATCCAAACCGTTCATTTTGATTTCCATATGAAAATATACATGGAGACCAAATTTACATTATTTAAACTTTTTTTACTATTTTTTTAGATAGGGACAAAATCACTACTTTCGGATTGTCCATAATTTTTAAATCACGTGACTTTGTACCTATTAAAAAATGAAAATTATGTTGAACGGTTGGAATTGGCTGTTTTGACTTTGAAAATAGAGACATGTCACAAGGTTAATTTCCTAATAAGTAAAAGTGGACTACCAAACTCGTTATGTAAAAAGTAAAAAACCTTTTTGGGCTAAAAAATTGCCACGAAATCTCTGTTATTCTAACACAGTCACATCCCAATAGTTGTCCAGTACAGATTATGATGTGAGGATTACGGCCTTTAAATGCTTATTGAAAAAAAAAATCGAATCTTAAAAATTGGCACGAATTATAGCGTCAATTACTAATTACCATCTATTAACTTAGCACGAATTTTTTTAACATCCTATTCTTCTCCAGTACACCATTTTATTTTTGGATAAACAACACAAATATGAATTTTACTCTAGTACACCATTTTATAGTAAAAAGAAATATTCGAATTATATTGATCTCGACTGCTCGATTAATAAAGGCCAAAATAAAAATTAACATTCAACATTTAGCTTTACTGGTACCAAATCTGTTAAATTTAATTGTGATAATTGAGAGCTGGAGGTGTTAATTCTTCGCTATTTTCTTTACTGGTTATGGAGATTAAAATTATTGAATGTTTTTTCGGTGTATTTGAGAATGACCCAATAACACAAATATTTATCTTTGCCCATTTGTAATTCTATTCATGTTAGAACTTGATATATGTTAGTTACGTAAGTGTTATTTGTTAAAACAACAACTTGATATCTGTTGTCTTTTACAGGTTATTGATGATGCCTATATTAGAAGGTACATTAAGAGAGAAGGTGATAAATTTACTCAAGAGTGGTTTGACAAGGTAATGGATTCATCATTGAATTTAAAATGGGAAAATAAATGGGAGAGAACTCAAGTTGTGGGACTGGGTTCCGTACTTATCACAACTGTAGCATTTGCTGCTGCTTTCACAATTCCCGGAGGTTATAATCAAAACAACGGTACACCAATTCTAGGGAGGAAATATATGTTCCGAGCATTTATTCTAGCAGATGCCATGGCATTTATTCAAGGATTCTTAAGCTTATTTGCGCTTGTTTGGAGAGGTCTACTTCGCCCCACCTACATATTTGCAAAACACACATTTCTATTTGCAGCAAGTAGTATGGTTGTGGCATTTGGATTGGGAATGTATGTGACGCTTTCTCCAGTTTGCTACCCTATCGCCATTCTCCTCCTTGTTATCTCTCTAGTTATAGGGTCTCCTATCATATTTGCAGTTTTGACCACAGGAGAAATCCTTATAGCATCATTTAAAGATGAGAAAAATGCGATGGCTGTGTTAATACCATCTGTCGTGTTTTTCATTTTCATTTTCATCTTCTGCCTGGCATTAATATAGGTCTGTACGTTTCCATTCCCATTCTCTATCCACATGTCTTATTTGTACTAGAATAATGAATTAATGTTCTTTTATTTAGTTCTCATGAAGCATTTTATTCTTAATGCTCTTCTATTTGTACGGAACATTTTTGTTATGTACTTGATTGGTTGGACTTTCTCACAATGATGTTTCTTTTCTTAACTATTTTTGTCTTGCACGGGCCGGATTTTTACAGATGCTTTTGTTAATTAACATTGAATTTTTTTTTGGGTCCGACTAATTGTACCCAAAGAGTTGTACCCAGTTTTTACCCAAAAAAACTGTCATTTGACTTGCGCGAATACTGTAAAATACTATAATCAATACTGTAACTTCAACAACAAATCATGCATAATACCTAGTTCAAAATTCTAACAACCCAGTTTTACCCAAGTTAGTTAAAAACTGTTAGCAACTAGAAAAATAACTGTACTTTCAACTGTACTTTCAGCTTCTAGAAGATTTAACACAAACCACTTCCAAAGCTTGTACGGCTGTACTTCAAGCTTCTAGAAGATTTGAAAAACACACTTCTAAAACTTGTTGTTATTTACAAATTACACTTAAAATTATGCAAAATTAATTTTTTTGCATCAAAATAAAAAAAAAAATTCGAAATTAAAATTTTTGAATTTTTTTAAATTTGAAAAACAAAATTCATCATTTTTTCTTCAATTATTAATATTTATATATGGATATATATCATGTAAAATAAGATTTCAATACTGTAAAATTAGCAGATGCTAACTATAAATCTAACAGATGTTAACTACAATATTTCAATACTGTAAATTTGATACATGAAACTATAAAAACATCATATACAAACTATAAAATGACACCAGTCACAAAAAATTCATATACTGTACCATTTCACCACAAAAAGTTCATTAAAATCAACTGTACCATTTAACCATTTCATTTCACCATTTCACCATCAACTGTACCATTTACCATTTCACTATTCACAAATATTTTCAACTGTATATAACATTAACTGTATCTAACATCAATATAAAACAAACACAAACAAAAAGCTGTTCAATCATTGTAATATTTGGATGGTTACTTCATACACCGCTGATGCGAATTATTTGGATGTGTGAGGAGCTTCATTGCTAGAACGACACGTTCTTTAGAAATGTCATCCTACAAAAAAAAAATTGTAAGGGATTTAGATTTATGCACATCAGTAGGGAGGAAAATGATAGGGCGCATAGGTTAGGACAATTAGCCAGAACTGACAAGATCAGTTATCAGGGGTATACACTACCCTCTTTCTACAATATGTAATATCAGAAAATATGTAATGTTACTGTTGGTGAAATGGAAGCCTACGGGTATTTGAAAGTAAAATATATACATCAAATTTACCTGTGTAAAGTTCATAGGCATCTCAGTAATCAGATTGTACACAAAGCGCAGCACAAACATAGCACAGTCTATTGATTTGGGTGCCTGCTTTGGGCAGTCCTCATGAATAATGCCAACATCTTTCCATGATGCTTTAGCTAAAAGAAAAAAATGATATCAACATCTTTACTGTCTAATAACTTCAAGTATGACATGAATCCTGTAAAATAACTCATACATATTATAAAACTATGATATGAATCATGTAAAATACCTCATATATCCTACAAAACTGTTAAGTATATTATGTAATAGTTTAATGCATTACAATACCTAATCATTTAAATCATTGGCATAATCATGAAAAACTAGTTGAAGAATACTGTAAAAAGGTTGCATAGATAATTTAAAA
Organism: Carex kokanica; assembly: GCA_025461125.1. Classification (NCBI taxonomy): domain Eukaryota; kingdom Viridiplantae; phylum Streptophyta; class Magnoliopsida; order Poales; family Cyperaceae; genus Carex; species Carex kokanica. The sequence continues at coordinate 193,288 of JAJGRX010000985.1, read as the reverse complement.
AAAAAAACACTCACAAGTCATACTCCTGTAAAATAACTCATACATCTTATAAACCTAAGACATGAATCCTGTAAAATAACTCATACATCTTATAAAACTATGATTTTTAAATAAAACATTCACAAGTCCTAATCCTGTAAAATAACACATACATCTTATAAAACTAAAGCATGAATCCTGTAAAATAACTTATATATCTTATAAAACTATGGCATGAATCCTTAAAATAACTCGTATATTCTACAAAACTGTTAAGTAAATTATATAATAGTTTAATGCATTTCAACACCTAATCCTGTAAACCATTGGCATAATCATGAAAAACTAGTTGAAGAATACTGTAAAAGGTTTCATAGATAATTTTTAAAGAAAACACTCACAAGTCCTCCAGGCAAGAAAGTGTCTAAGCCATTTCATTGTGTGCCAGTGGTATTGAATGTATTCTCCAACTTCACCAGCTGAGGTGTAATAATGCAACTGCACATTATGAAGATCCGCTGTAAAAAGCACCTAATGATTTTTCTTGCAAATAGGAATGAACAGCCATCTGATGCTCTCAAATTGAGGCCCAAACAACTGCGGAAGGGCCTGCAATGCTGCTTTTTCATCATATTGATGCATCAGAATCTGCAATAGACAAAAATCAAACATTAAAATATTGATTGAAGTATTTCACAATTTAAAGTCTGAAAATTTAATTCATAATATACAAATGTACATAATACCTTACGGATATATAAGGGGTGATAAAAAACCATGGATGATTCACAGGAGTCTCATATTGCATTAATGATAGGACCGTGTCAACGAGCTGCAAAATCAATCAATAATATGTAAACTAAATTTAACTGTTGTATCCTATAAAACTAAGGCATGAATCATGTAAAATAACTCATACATCTTATAAAACTACGATTTTTAAAGAAAACACTCACAAAGTTCGAATCCTATAAAATAACTTATACATCTTATAAAACTAAGGCATGAATCCTATAAAATAACTCATACATCTTATAAAACTATAATTTTTTAAAGAAAAACACTCACAAAGTCCTAATCCTGTAAAATAACTCATGCATCTTGTGAAACTAAGGCATGAATCCTGTAAAATAACTTATACATCTTATAAAACTAAGGCATGAATCCCGTAAAATAACTTATATATCTTATAAAACTAGGCATGATAGGACCGTGTCAACGAGCTGCAAAATCAATCAATAATATGTAAACTAAATTTAATTGTTGTATCCTATAAAAATGCTAAGTAGATCATGTAAAATATTTTACATTTAATAAAATCTGAAAAGTTGCATATCCTACAAAATTGATATATACAGTAAACTATTGTATAAAACCTGTGAAATAACTGATATATCCTATAAAAACAAAATAAACAAGGTTACAAATTTTGTTTACAGGAATAAAATTACAAATAGGAATTACATCATAAACTTACAATTAAAAAAATAACTGATACATCATATAAAACTATTGCATAAAATATGTAAAATAACTGATACATCCTATAAATTTTTTGAAGGAAACCTAAAAAATTATTGCATGAAAGCTATAAAATAACTGATACATCTTGTAAAACTATTGCATAAAACCTGTAAAATAACTGATACATCCTATAAAACTATTGCATGAAACCTGTAAAATAACTGATACATCCTATAAAAATATTGCATAAAACCTGTAAAATAACTGATATATCATATAAAACTGTTAAGTAGATCATGTAATAGTTTAATGCATTTCAAGTCCTAATCCTGTAAATTATTGGCTAAATCCTGAAAAACTAGTTGAACAATCATGTAAAAGGTTGAATATATTTTTTTTAAAACAAACACTCACAAGTCCTCCAGGAAAGAAATTCTTTAAGCCAACTGATGGTGTGCCAGTGGTACTCCAAGCCTGCAAAATCAATCCATGATATGTAAAATAAATAAAATGAAAACTATTGCATAAAACCTGTAAAATAACTATTGTATCCTATAAAACTGTTAAGTAGATCATGTAAAATATTGTATATCTAAGACCATCTCAAAAGGCTGCAAAGTCAATCCATTATATGTAAAATAAATAGAATGAAAGCTATTGCATAAAACCTGTAAAATAATTATTGAATCCTATAAAACTATTAAGTAGATCATGTAAAATATTGTACATTTAAGACCATCTCAAAAAGCTGCAAAGTCAATCCATGATATGTAAAATAAATAGAATGAAAAATATTGCATAAAAAAACCTGTAAAATAACTGTTGTATCCTATAAAACTGTTAAATAGATAATGTAAAATAACTGTCTGAACTAGCTGCTGTACGCCAGTTTAGATGACTTTTTCTCATTATTTTCCCATACATGACCCCTAAAAATTTTACACAACCCTACCCTATGTGTCTACTAGTATCCCACAAAACATCAAGTAAAAATAAACAATGTAACATCTGTTTCTGCATGTTTTTCTCCAGCAGTCCAGAATTTCTCAGAACCTGAACCAGTCAGAGAAAAACCCGTACCAGTAGACATTAGGGTAACAATTTAGACCAAAGTAAAAAATTATCACAATGTTCACTTCAAATCCTAGTTGCTCTCAAAGTTTTATGGTCATGTGCCTTTGGGAGACCTAGTTTTGAAGCCTTCGAACTTGACACAACCTGCTGCAGTTTTCTGAACAGCAGCTTATCTTTTACATAAATATTCATCGCCTCGCCCCTGCGGTACACCTTATTTGTTAGATAATATTAGTATCAACAAACTTAGCATATTTGTTTTACAAACATAAAATCTATAGAATCAACGTACAATTATCCACATAGTAAAGGAACGTTTTATATAGAAAAAAAAATGTAATAAACAGAAGTTTCATTGTAATTGAAGTTCTTTATACACAATGCTTCTCTTTAGAAGCTAATTCATTGCTAGAACCACACGTTCTTTAGAAATATCAACCTACAAAAAAAAAGAATTGTAAGGGATTTAGATTTATGTACATCAGTAGAGAGGAAAATGATAGGGCATAAAGGTTAGCACAATTAGCCAGAACTGACAAGATCAATTATCAAGGGTATACACTACCCTCTTTCTACAATATGTAATATCAGGAAATGTAATATTATTGTTGGTGAAATAGAAGCCTACGAGTATTTGAAAGTAAAATATATACATCATAAAATTACCTGTGTAAAATTCATAGGCATCTCAGTTATCAGATTGTACACAAAGCGCAACACAAAAATAGCACAGTCGATTGATTTTGGTGCCTGCTTTGGGCAGTTCTGATGAATAATTCCAACATCTTTCCATGATGCTTTAGCTGAAAGAAAAAAATAATATCAACATCTTTACTGTATAATAACTTCAAGTATGGCATGAATCCTGTAAAATAACTCATACATCTTATAAAACTATGGCATGAATCCTGTAAAATAACTCATATATCCTACAAAACTGTTAAGTATATTATGTAATAGTTTAATGCATTTCAACACCTAATCCTGTAAATCATTGGCAGAATAATGAAAAACTAGTTGAAGAATACTGTAAAAAGTTGCATAGATAATTTTTTAAGAAAACACTCACAAGTCCTAATCCTGTAAAATAACTGATACATCTTATAAAACTAAGGCATGAATCATGTAAAATAACTCATACATCTTATAAAACCATGCACATGATACATCCTATAAAACTTTTGCATGAAACCTGTAAAATAACTTATACATCCTATAAAACTATTGCATGAAACCTGTTAAATTTACATGTTGAATAATGTAAATAAAAACAGACATTCAGATAATACGAGATATGTGAAAATAATTGTATATATCATGTAAACTATTGCATATATCCTATAAAACTGTTAAAAAGATCCTGTGAAATAAAGAAAAGAAAAACAATGCATAGATACTGTAAACTATTGCATATATCATGTAAAATTGTTAAATAGATCCTGTAAAATACCCTACATAACATTTAAACCTGATTGATAGATCATGTAAAATACTGTATATATCATGTAAACCTATTAGATAAATTCTGGAAATTTAAATCAGAAAAATAAAAATTTACAAAACTAGACCAGATCGACAGCTGATCTGTTAGATCAGATCAGATCAGACTCAAAGTATTACCAGATCGGATAGCGATATAGCACTACTACATTGATATTGTAAAACTAACAAATCGACACTGTAAACACTGACAAACACATCTTATATTTCGAAATCTGAACCGAGAGAACAAAGAGATTTCACTGGATGTTAGTTTGACTGTTAGTGATGTACTCTTATACCATTCAGTCGAGATCATATCATAAAAAAAAATAGGGCAAAAGCTAAAAATCAACGAATAAGAGTCAGATTTTAAATTAGTACCTCAATGTTAGCAAAACCTCTTCTAGTACCGAGTTTTTTCACCTCATCTTGATCGTTTTCAAATCTTCTTCACTTTAGACTCTAAACCAACTACTAGCACTAGATGTGTAAGGCGATGAAAAGCCTTGTCACATATACAAATCTTCTTTGATCACATCTCATCTCATCTATTTTATTAAACAACAGATCCGATCTTTGGACTTTTCTATTAAAGCATATTGGCCCAGGCGAAAAGAGCACGTACCACAAAGATGCAAAAAGACAAAATATGATCGAATCCAAGCCAAGAGATCAGCGATTTGTGTACTAGACGTTTTCTTCGTCAACGCGAGCCTCACCGCTCAAAATTGAATTTTCAAAGTTCGATTGATTTTTAGATCCAGAAATTTTCGTCTCCGTAAAGCGAGAAAGAAATATCGGAAACTAATTTTCAAAACGAAGAGACTGATTGGGAAAGTTTATAAAAGAAGGTCGGTACAGTGGAGTTCGTTAGAAAGACATTAGAAGACGGAACAGATAAGGTGGGTACAAAACGGGTACAAAGTCCTGGGTATAGAAACCTTTTCTCTTTTTTTTTTTTTGAAGTAAGACATTGAAATATTAAACAGTCTGGTCGGTTACAAGGTTGACGGGCCAAGCCAGCTGTACTTAATTTTGGGCTTTTCAAGTTCAAGGTGTCTACATGGCCCATGTTACTCGGCTAGCAATCAACAAGGGTTAATTTTCAAATAAATCGTGGAACCACTGTAAGCATCATGTCCATCTCATTTAAATTCTACGATTTTTCAACCTACAGTAAAAACATGGTAAAAAATGTAAATTTTGATCTTGAAGTACATTTTCATATGGATATCATGTTGAACGGTTCAGATCAAATTGTTTTGGCTTTAAAAACGGAGATATTGAGATCCATAATACGAACCAATCCGCGCTATCCATAGTACACAGACTCATTTCTACTTGATTAATTTAATTCTTTACTAATTATTGTGCTCCTTTTGCGGAATGCCATTCCATGTATTATTATATTGTCAATAAACTTGACATAATGATCCCATGCAAGTTTTGTTTTCTTATTCGTAACGCAAAAGTAAAATCTAGATAACATATATATGATAGCCATAATTGCACTGGTAACATATATATTTTACCAGTGCAATGATAGGACAAATTTGTTATAAATACATATTTTAAGGACCAATTATTGACTAAAATTGCAAGTATGTTGTACTTTTGAAACATTAATAACAAAAATGATAAATGAGTGATACTTTAAAGACTACATTATATATGTGTCATATATAAATTCCCTCCCGTGGCCTAATCTATTTTTCTTTTTCTTTTTTTATGTACGATTTTGCATTTGTGTATACTTGGAGTCTCTTGATTGATCTAAGTTGTGGTATTTATTTCTCTTCTCACTTGTTTCTATTTGACTTTGATTGATGAGAATAGTTATCAATGGACCAGCTTGATTACTCGAGAACATTATATTTTCTAAAAGCAAAAACATTAAAAAAAATGGGTGGAGGTTTTGTCCAAACGGCTTTAGACAAAGTCTCATCCAAAGTCATACCTAAACTGTCCAATCTGCATAAAAATTCGCACAAACATTTAGATTTAAGGAGCCATTTAAATTTATTATGATTTATGTATGTTTGTACGAATCTCAATGTAAATTGGGCATTTAAACTTGGATTTGGATAAGGTTTTGTCCAAAGCCGTTTGGACAAAATCCAATCCCAAAAAAAATATTTGAATATAGCATAGACAAATTAAAAATGGACCAGCATGAACTCTTGTTTACATGGACAAATAAAAAAAAACACGATCAATGGACCAACTTGATTACATTTAGCATAGACAAATTATAAAAAAAAAAAATTATAACTAGCATGAACTCTTGTAAGATATTGTTATTATGCAATTGTATTTAAATCTTGTTTGAAATTATACAATTGAGTTATTTCACATTCCTTCTATTATTTTTTTCTGTAATGTTTGAAATTATACGATTATGTAATTTTTTTGTAGTAATTATACAACTCTTGTATTTTTTTTGTGTTATTTCTCATTAGTAATTTTCATTATTTCTCATTTCTTGTAAAAATAATGTGACTTGTAATTTTGTACTGCTATATTTCAACTATAATTAAGTTGGTACTATAAAGACTTGTTTGAACTCGTACCAACTTTTTGTGTCATGTTTTGCATTCATAAAAATTGAAATTATTTCACTTTTCTTTGTTTTAGTGTTTGCAGTACATGCAATCAAGTCAAGTAAGATATGTAAACCAAAAACAAAAACAAAAACCAAAAAAAAGTTAGTGGACAAGGTAAGCTAAAAAAAAATGCAAGACTTGCACAATTTTTCCATTAAGCTTATTGCATTAGTAAATCCTAAAACAAAACAAAAATTAAATCATAATTTAAGCAACCAAAATCTAACCAAACAAGAAATAGTTCAAACATGACATAACTTTAGACCTCAACTAACATGAATAACTTAAACTGGCTTAAGAGAGAATATCCAACTTAGACCCCCCTAAACTTTAGGCCGACCAAACACCACCATAATTCTTATTTTTACTGTGATATAATAACAATCCACTTTTTTTTTAAAACTTCGGTACAAAAATATTCCAATCAGTAACACGGATTGTTTGATTTATTCATGTTTTAATCAAACACACGGATTTCTACATTGCGAGCACCCAGAGAATCCTAAAAATATTAAGAACTGATTGCATACTAAATCTATTAACCCTTCTTTTTAACTTTTCTGCAGCATATTGTGTTGCCTTTTAGTTTCTGCTCTAAAACATAGTCACAAGATTCGTAAATTATTCGTGAATAATTCGTTTTTGGTGATAACAAACTGAACGATGAATTATTCAGTTGAACGAACTTTGACCGAACTTTGACCGAATTATTCCCGAATAATTCGCGAATTTTACAAACTTTTCTCGAATTTTACGAATTATTCGCAATTTTTTTCCAAAACATTTTTTTTTGTTTCCTTGTAGGACCGAGATCTCTAATACAGATAATTCTGAATCATTACTGAATTATACCCGAATTATTTCCGAATCACGAATTTTTGACCTCGCTGAACCGAGCCCGAATAATTCATTTGTCACTATGCTCTAAATCTATTAAACCGACTAGCTTCATATTAGGCTCCAAAGAGAAAGGAACACAAAACCAAAATGCATTACTGTTTGGTACTCCCATCAAGAAGTATAGAAATATAGGTAGTATAATTGCATTTTGTAACAGTATGCAAAATGAAAAATGTGAAGGTAAAATATGTAAAATGAAATTTTCTTTTTATTGGCAAGTGGGACCCACAGGAGACCATTCCTGTTTCTTCTTTTTTCTTCTTTGCCCAATCCCCACCGCCTATTCTTTTCTTTCTTCCTCTCAAACTCTCTGTTGCTTTTATTTGTTGTTCTTCTTCCTTGTTGCGAGACAAACCTGAAGAGGGGTTTTTCTCTCTTGATGGCTAACCTGATTGAATCGCTGACTGGGTGTGTGCTCTCTCTTTCAGTGCATCTAGTGTGATTATTGGTTATCACTCTTTTCCCTCTTGATTCTATTTTATCTCTCATCCGACTAGGGCTTGGTAACCCATGAAAATTGAGTAGGCAAGTCTATTTTAGTTTGAATTGTATTAGCAAAGCTTGCTTGGAAGTTGAAATTCATGAATTTTTGGTATTTCGTTTTTCACATATTGAATCCCTAGCGGGTTTAAACCCGAACTGCTATTGATGGCTCTTGCTCCCTTGTTTACTTGTATTGAGTTGGGATTTCAATTTTCTTAGGGGTTGCTATTAAGATTTAATCTTTATTTTGAGTTAAAAAAAACCAAGAAAACCCCAACATATTACTTGGTAGTTACCGTTTCTAAGAGTCACTGTAGTGCTTTTCTACATACTGATATACTGTGTTGAATTATCAGGGGTTTGTTTGTAAGAAAGTATAAATGAAGTGGAAAATCTGTAAAATTCCTATTGGTTGGGTAATATTCCCTTGTCAGGGGGATTAAATTGCAAAAAGGGTAATTTTCATAACCTCGGCTAGAAGCAGAAAATGAAATATGAATTTAATTGTGGGCTTTGGGCCTTTGACTAGAAAAAGGAAAATAAAGAAAAGAAATAAATACTAGAATTATTGAACTTGACATTTGGGCTTGGTACAGAAAATATGAAATTGGAAAATAAAATGAGAACGCTTAATTCAATGAACTCTGTAGGAAAATAAATGGACTTGGACCTTAATTGTTTGGACATATGGACTGGATTGTCGGATTATTGGATTGAATCTGTATTGAATTAGAAATGAAGTGTTTACAGGGGCATATCTTAGTATTTGATGTTTAAACAACAAATCCAAACTTTTAGATGTTCAATCTATATTAAAATGTGCTTGGAGACCAAATTTTATATTTTTTGGAATTTTTTTTACTATTTCTTGAGCTGGTTTGAAAACTGCTGTTTTTATTAAATTTATGAAGCATTGAAAACAACGGTTTTCAAACCAGCTTAATAAATAGTAAAAAAATTCCAAAAAATGTAAAATTTGGTCTCCAAGCACATTTTAATATAGATTGAACATCTAACGGTTTGGATTTGTTGTTTGAACATCAAATACTAAGATATTCCTCCATAAGCACCTCGGCCGAAGTGCTTCCGGAAGCAAATTAGCCGGACTCGAAGTAACAAAATAATTAATCAAAAGGTGTCATTAATTGAAAATGAGTACTTTTATTAATCAAACACAGATTGGAGATGATTATAGATATGCTCAGTTTTATGTATGAGGACTTATCTGATATTAATGAACATTGTATGACCCCACAAGTAGTTAAACTTGGAAGATAATAGTTCTAAGAAAATAATAAGTTAAACTATAAACAGTTAAAGGAAAATAAGATTGTTCTAAAATCTAAATAAAATTGTGTTAATTAAGTACTTACATAACATAAATACGTGAGATATACATGGGATTTTACATATTGAAATATGTAAATTGTTTTGTTATACTTAATTGTTATAAATATTGATCAGAATATATATTATTCTGATATAGGCATAATTATGAGAAAGACTGATGAGACAAAATGATCAGGAAGAACAGACTGTTAGCGACCTCACCTGTTGGCCTACGATATTAGGTGCGAGGTTATTTGATTAGTTTGAGATTCATTACTAGGAATTAAATCGTAACTCGCTGTGCATTTTGAATATTTGATTTACTGCATTGACTGAAATGTTGAACTGCTGCATCATATGCATAGCCTAATATAATTGAAACTGAATTACAGGTAAGTCTATTGACTGTAGTGATTTGAAGACGGGCCGGTTCGGTCCAGTCCAAACCCGCCCGGTTCACGGGTTGGACGGGTTCCACGGGCCCGATTTTCTACGGCCAACCAAAACCTGTGCTCAACCCGTGGTTCGCACGGTCCACGGTCCTGTCCGGGTCTATTTTTTTTTGCTGTGATTTTTTTTTTCCAATTCAATAAATTTGTTATTTGAACTGAACAATTTTTGCTATAATAAAATATAAATCAAAATTCACGACATTCCAACACTTTTATTAAAACTGATTTATTTTAAAACAATTAATTTAAAAACAAAATCAAATTAGATCATTTTTTTCAAAAATGTATCATGGACGCTAGACTTAGAGCACGGATATGGTGGTGTATCAAGGTGATAAAACATGGAGAAAATGCATTCATGATATCTTTTCTCGATATTTTATCACCTTGATACACCACCACATTCATGATGTGTCTAGTGTCCAAAAATAAATAATTTAAAAAAATATTTATTTCAGAAGAATAATAGGAAATAAATTTCGATTTTGATATTTATAAAAATTCCTTAAATCAATTACTTTAGAAAAAATACGAATTATTTGATCCTTAAAACTGAATTATTTTAAAACAATTGATTTAAAAACAAAAGTTATCCTCCCTTTTATTCCGGACTTGGGACCGGCTATGTAAAATAACATAGGCGGAGTTCTAACTTTTTTTTTGTTAGTATTTTTCTTAAAAATAAATAATTTAAAAAAGTAATTGAAATGTTTAAAATTTTAATTTAAAAAAAAAATAATCATAAAGATTGAAAGAGTTTAGAAAGTTATACCGACACTACCTATGTAGAAGTTGTTCTTCATATACCATAGGTCACTCTCTTGCTCACCGTCTGAATCCTCGTTCAGCTCATTACCGCTTTCTTGAGGGTTAGGATTTTGTTAATAATAGTTAACGTCTTGAGGAAAATACGGTGGTGGAGGAGGATTAGGATTATGTTCAAATATTTCGTTTGCAAAAGACTCCACCATTTGCTCAACCGATTGACGTGGAGGAGAAGATGACATTTCTTCTACATAAAATAAATCCAAAATTAAAACTGAATTAAAAATAAATCTAACATATTTTAAAAATAAATCTAACATATTCAAAAATAAATCTAACATATTTAAAAATAAATCTAACCTATTTAAAAATAAATCTAACATATTTATAATAAATCTAACATATTCAAAAATAAATGTAACATATTTAATCTATTTAAAAATAAATCTAACTTATTTAATAATAAATCTATCATATTTGTAATAAATTTAACATATTCAAAAATAAATCTAACATATTTAATCTATTTTAAAAATAAATCTAACCTATTTGTAATAAATCTAACATATTTAAAAAATAAAGTCGAATTTAAAATAAATCTAACCTATCAAAAATAAATCTAACATATTTAATCTATTCAAAAAAAAATCTAACCTATTTAATAATAAATCTAACATATTTGTAATAAATTTAACATATTCAAAAATAAATCTAACATATTTAATCTATTTTAAAAATAAATCTAACCTATTTATAATAAATCTAACATATTTAAAAATAAAATTGAATTTAAAATAAGTCTAACCTATTTATAATAAATCTAATATATTTAATCTAACATGAACCAAATCTAACCTTCAAATCTTGCGGGAAAATCTTGCGCCTTTGCGGAATGAAATAAATTTGCAACTATATTTTTTTTTCTAATAATTAAATTAAAATTTGAGAACAATGAAAATAACAAGAATTTGAGAGTAATGAGAGTATGAAATTAAGAGAATAAGAGATTGAGAATAATAAGAGTTTGATGTGAAAATGAGAGAAAGATGAGGTTTAATTTATAGAGGTATTTATGGGGGGGAAATGGAGCCGTTGGATTAAAAAAAAATCGAATTGCTACTAAAAAAAAATCAAATTGGGGGTCTGGGCTGGTCTGGAGGGTCCAGGGGTGGGTCTCATGGGTTCGGGTCCGGGTATAGCGGGTTAGGTTTGGTCCGGGCGGGTTTGGGTCCGGGTAGGTCGGGTTAGGTGGGTTCGGGTCCGGTCCACGCGGGTTTAGTCACAGGATAGGCGGGTCTGGGTCCGGTCCGGGACGGGTCCACGGGCCTACATGATCCGGGTTTAGGCGGGTCTGGGGGAAAAAATGAACCAAACTTGTGCCAGGACCAACCCTAGCCTTGGTCCGGTTCGGTCCGGGTTTGGGACACAATCCGGGCCGGTTCGGGTCGAAACCCCGGGTTGTCCGGTCCGGTCCTGGACTGGCTAGGTTTTTTCAATACCCTAATTGACTGTCATGTTGATATTGTTAATCGATTGATTTATTCTTTTTGCAAATGATTGATTGAGACCACAATGATTGAATTTATTGAATATTGAATACTGTAATCCTTGAACCTCCATATAGTGGAGAAAAATGATTATTATATCGTACAGTCTAGCTAGTTAGTGGACTTTACTCCAGGACCCTTATGCGCATATGGTGAATTGCCCTAACTGAACCCAGTACCGGTTGGATAGGGGATATTGAATAAGTGTGAATTGTGACTGTAAAACTAATGAACTGTGGTAATTGTCTTATCAATTATTTTCTTTCCAATAATGACGGCATTGTGATATTGATTATGTATTGTTTCTGTTAACAAATTGTCAGGATAGTTAGAATAATATATGCCCTAACACGATAGATACATGTTATGGTATCTGTCAGTGTTACCAGACTAGAAATTGTAAAGTTAAGAAACCAAATGTTATCAGACTTTATGGTTTAAAAGATTTTGACCCAAACCGTTCATTCTGATAAAATCCTTAAAGTTCTGATTTATTTATGTAATGTTCAATTGGATACTATTATTGAGCATTTGTATGCGTCATTATGAAATGAATTATTAGTTTCTCTTGTGGAGATTTCATTCTGAATATGGATTTCCTTCGAATCAAATAACCTAAGTGGCAATTAGCACTGAGGAATAATTTATTATTTCTCACCCGGTTCCCCTTGTGTGATTCACAAGTTTGTTAGACGAAGATCGAAAAACACTTTTGGGATAATAATTGACAACAGGGCCACCTAAAGGTATGGGATTTGAGATTATTTTATCTGATATTGTGCAAAGAGTACTTCTCTAGCATCATCCACTGTAAAATGTCAGATAACTATTGTAAATAAATTGGGATGTGGTAAAAATAATGGATGTTATAAGCAATGCATGAAAAGATACATGCCTTATGTTACGTATATTGAAGGGTAAATAGACGCGGTAGAATTCGCACCTCCGGATCGGGGGTGTGACACATTCAATTTAAAAACAAAAAAAGATTATATTGACAGAAATTTACATAATAATATTGACAATTAAAATAACACGTATTAACATTCTTTTTTCAAAAACTATAACCTTGATGTGCACTCATTTTATTGAGATCATAAATTTAGGTTCATACATAAAATTAGTGAAAGCAGGGAAAAAAAAAAACCTCTTCCAACATACACATATACACGCAAAAGCAGGGGAAAAAAAAACCAAAAACAGGACAATTAATAAATCGAAATAATAAATTCTTTCTCAATGTCTTAAATAAGTCAAATTTTGAGTTATTTGAAAATTGATGATTCATTTACGAAGTCATTTTGAAAATTTTCTCCTTCAGTTTATTTTTTCATTTAATCTATAACTGAATGATTTTAAAATTACACAAATTTAAGCATATTTATTTTATATGATTTAAAATTACTCTTTAATTTTAATTTTCAAATGAACATGCATAACATAAACAAAAAGATACGGTCAATACAAGACTATCATTGCTAAAAATCATAAATCCAATTCCCAAAAAAAAAAAGCACAAAATATATCAAGAGAATTATGCTTGGTCAAAATATTTGAAATTAGTAATAAATATATACATTATTGATTTTCTCATTTTTTTTTTTCAATTTTAATGGTTTAAGACTCTCCTAGGGCTGTAAACGGATATGGATATCTGTCCGGATATCCGCTCTGAATCCGCTTATTATCCGAATTCGGATTTAAATGGATACGGATATTCCGGATACAGATACGGATATTTTTTGCATAGGAAAATTTGATACGGATACGGATACGGATAATTTTTTGAAAGTATAAACGGAGCGGATATCCGCACTATCCGGATCTGAAATTTCAACTTCTCCGCTTCGCTGTAACTTGACTTTCAGCGGTTAATATTCCCTAACTCCTCTCCATTCCTATATCTTCTCTATTTCTTTACCTTTTTTTAATTTACTTTTGTTTTTCTTAATTGTTTTTAATTTTTTTAATTTAGTATTTGTACTTAAATTTCATATGACTCAATTATCCGACAATTATTCGTTTCGTAACCGTATTCGAATCCGTATCCGTAGATTATCCGCTCCGTATTCGTATCCGTTTAAGACGGATTTGGTTTTGAATTTTAATATCCGTTTACTATCCGTGTCCGTATCCGTATCCATATCCGCTCGTTGAAAAACAGATACAGATTTAGTATCAGCATTATCCGCTCCGTTTACACCTTGCTTTCTCCACACCAGAAATCAGATAATTCACAAAATTGGAAATTCATCTCTTCTTGAAAAAATACATGTCACAAAGAAACTGCTCCACTATTTCTGCCCCAGGTAGTTGGCCACAACAATCCCCGTGACCACATTCTCTCAACACGATTACACGTGTCATTCCCTGATACGCCATGCCAAACAAACCTGGTCCCCATTTCTTTAATGACGCGACCTGTCTGGTTGTAGTCAACTCTACAGTAATCCTCCGACGTCCAAAACAGATCAGCATCTATCATCCAACGGTCGACATGGCTTACCGGGTATAGCACGTAGACCCGGCACTGAAAGGTTGGTCAGCGGTTTTGGGTTTATTGCCTTTACTCATTTGACCAAGGCAGCTCTCTTTTTCCAGGCTTGACCGGTTTCACTGATCGCTGCTTCTCCTTTGGTATTTTTCGTATACCACCCTGGAAAAGTTTAATTTCCTGAACAGACAAAAAGTACAATAGCTAGCAAATTCAAACTGTCCAAAGCAACCCATCATCACAAAAGAGAATTGTTTTGTTTTTCAGTGAAAAAAAGTAATTTTATTTAAAATTCTTAAAGATGACTACTTTACATTTTTGTCAATAAGCGAAAGACATAATTGAAAATATAAAAAATTAGATAATGTTTTAATTAATTTCAAGTCATTGTAATATTATAAATCTTTAATTAAAATAATCTTAGTTTATTGAGTCAATTAAATTAGTGGATGCTATTAGTCATTTATTAGATGCCATCCATGCAATTTCAATAAGTTCTTATTCTTACCACAATTAATGTAAAAACTAGCTGTCAATTAATAATTTGAATTAATCAAGTATTTGGTTATAATGATTAATTAAAATGAAACACCCAACATTTATTAATTTGATTAAAATAAAAATTGTGTTATTTATTCATCTACATAACCATACAATTTCATGGGCAATTTTCTAAAGAGTGGTTTACCAATGTAATGAAACCATCATCCTTTGGAAAAAAAATGGGAGAGAACTCATATGACAAGGCTCCGTATTGATCTTAATTGTGACATTTGTTGCTGCTTTCACAATCCCCAGAGGTTATAACCAAGGAGAAGATATACGTTCTGAGCATTTATTCTAGCAAACGCTTTGGCATTTATATAAGGATTCTTAAGCTTATTTGCGCTTCTTGTTAATGCTCTGACAGATATGACTGTTGACACCTTTGAATTTGCAACAATTGTTTTTCTGTTTGCAGCGTGTAGTATGGTTGTGGCATTTGGATTGGGGTTGTATGTGACGCTTGCTCTAGTTTGTTTATCAATCGCCATCATTCTCCTTGTTATTGCTCTGTTTATTGGGTTTCCTGTTCTATTTTTGGGACGTTATTAATCCTTAGTACTAATTTTATTTTTAATGCGAACCCTATAGTGACAGTTTATGCCCTGTCTCTCCTGTTCGTTTTCTTCTTGGCTTTCCTGAGTCAATAATTCCAGTGTCATTCTCTATCGAAGTCTACCTTGTTTGCTTCATGAAACATTTTTTCCTTCTTTATATATTTTTTTTTGTGACATAAAAATAACATTTCTGCTATGTACTTGGTTTGTTGGACTTTGTTATAATGGATGTTTCTTTTTCTTTTTTTCTTTTTTAACTGAATTTTTACCTAACGACCAGAAACTTTTGTTAATTTAAATTAGATTTTATTTTTAAAGTAAGCCATTGCAAAATTAAAAAGTTTGGTTAGTTATCAATTATCCCCAATATGTAATTGCTAGGGCCCAAGGCTGACGGGCCTAGACGGCTGTACTTAATTTTGGGCTTTTGAAGTTCAAGGTAGGTGTCTATGCAGCCCATGTTATCTGGCTAGTAATCATGATATATAGTAAAACTATAACATGCATATATATTGTGAAATGGATATGTTAGTATGTTACAAGAAACAATCAAGCATCATGGGCTTTTCAATGTCATATTCAATTAGAACCTAAAAGTCTTTTATTTATTTAATTAGAATTTGATCGTTGCTAAATTAAAATAAAATATGGGCAGAATATATAAGACCATGTATGAACTTAATGTAGCGGGTTTGGATCCTATGCCTTCATTTGTTATGAATAGCTGAGTCGGAAATAAAACTTTTCAATAGCAGATTAATTCATTGATGTACTCTTTACGTATAATTGTTTCATTGATTGACAAAAGTACTGGCCCGACTCTTACGTATGATTGTTTCAACGGGCCGGTCAGTAATTGTTCAGACTCAGTCCCTTTATAAAACCTGATTTATAGATGAGACGAATTTTAGGCCCTGTCCATTAATCAACTCGTCCAATTTAAATTTATTAAGTATCTCAGCCGTCCATTATAAATCATACGGCTCTTATTATTTGAACACTACAATGAGATCCACCCATTTTTATTTTACAGCAAGGCGGTTGATGTGATATGTTGTGGTTTGTTCAGACGTACGGTTCGTTCCTCCATACATAAATTCATCAAAAGAAACAGATAAGGAGAGAAAATGGGGGATTATGACGTGGTTGTACAGGAATGGCGCGCTCCGAAACACCTTTCGTTTTTCCCCCTCACGATAGGATGGATGCTGCGTTGCTTGCCATACGCTTTTCAACACTTCCTCTCCATTTTTATCTGAATGTGATAGATATTTTGTTATTATCCATTTTTTCCTAGAAGAAAAGTAGTATCAACATCAATATAGTTTTTCTATTACAAGGCTCCACGCAAATTTTATGAACTTCATTTTTTTTCTGGGGTCAATAAATTAGGAAGAATTTAATTAAGTATATCATTTAAAAATCTCGAAATTATCTATATTTTTTTTAAATTCATAATATCATAATTATTTTTTTATATTTTAGAAAGTTGGAAATTTAGTCATCAATTATTATATTTTCTATTAAAACTCTTTTAAATTTATAAATTTATCATTTTATCCTATATTAAAAATAAATAAAAATATGCAATGTGTAGGAGATATATATGATCAGTGTTCTAATTATTAGATTAGATATGTAACTTTGGTCAATTAGGAAAATACTATTAACTTCAACTGATTTCATTAGTTTCAAAAAATAGAAAAAACAAGTATCTTTCAATAATTGTTAGCCAAAGAAGAATATTTTGATAGATCTGAGTAATCAGAAATAAATATAAACCTACACACACAAAAATATCTTAACAAAGATTTATTCGTTTGATCTTAATATCCAAAAACTATACAAAACATATCAAAGTATATAAATAGTATTACCTTTAGACAATCCAGTGAACGTTTAACAACTCTGTTTCAAAACAAATAAACAGAACAAACTTTTTTAGTCCAAAGACTTTCTGCCACTCGCAATATCGGATGAATTAAAAGCTTTCGTAAAAAAAAAAAATTGATTTTTATCCATGCATTAAGTGGACACATGAAGGTCTTCACACAAGTGGAAGCAAAGGATGAAAAAGAGAAACCTCTACCAACGATGTCCTGCTGACGCAAGCAGAGGAAGTTCTTATATATATCACATTAAAGGCACGGCAATATATACAAAAGAATTCACATCCTCCCCGGTACTGTAATAGGGGATCTTTTACCATTACTGGATTTGAACCGTTCTTTTTAACTTGGCATGAATCTCAAAGCCAAATAATACTGCCCTGCGCTAGCCCGAATCTCAAAGCGGCTGAGAGTTAATCTCAAACCGTAAAATGAAAGAAATCTTTTACAGTAATGGAGAGGATACTTGTCCATATACAAAATCCCTCTATGAAACATATGCCCCACGATCAGCCATACAGACCAAAAATCATCGAATAAGCGAGGAGGCAGGAAAAAAAACTCCATAATTGAATATTTCAAAATAGAAAGAGTGTTTGATTTGCAACATTAATTGAAATATCGGGATCAACGGTTGAAAATTTTAAATATATAAGTTTTCTTATTAATGGTCTATGTTAAGTTGTGTCGAATGAATAAAAAAAATATATACTTTGAATTGGAACTAATGATCTCGATCCAAAAACTTTGGATCAGGACCGTTGAATCCTGATCTTTATAAAAATATTGCAAACCAACCAATTTTTATATTTTTGTATCTTTTCTTTTATTAATTTTTATGGATAAAAAATCTCCCTGCTCCCTGTTCTTAACTAACTTATAGTCCTTGTTGTCTCCTTACAAATTTTATGGTAGTGGAAACCATGTTGTGTCGTGGTAATTTCAGGGACTAGTAAATTAACCCGACATTGAAAAACAGTCATTTTGTATCTATCTAAAAAATAACAAAAACTTATAATAAATATAAATTGGTGTCTAAACACATTTTAATATGGAGATCTTGTTGAGCATAATTGTGGCACAGAAAAAAGAACTTCTGAGTAAAAAAAGATGAATTGTGTATTAGATTAAATTTATGTGGGTGTGCTTTTTTAACTAGCAAACTCATTATTTTAAAAGAAAATTCTACATTTCTGAGGATATGAAATAATATAAAAAGAGTAGGAAGTGAGACGAAAGGTTTTCCCCAGCTGTGGACTTTTCCAACGATGGAACAGGCTACGGGCCACAAGTTAAATTAAATAAATAAAACTAGTTATTGACCTTGTGACTGCACAACAAAATCTTCCCCCAACCATATATATATCTTTCCTCCTTCGCTATAGAGTAAGAGCAGTTCAAGCTAAACGTGATAGTAATGGCCATTCCATCCTCCCAAACCACAAGATCTGAAAGTGAAATGGCTGAATTACGCCCAATTATGCCAGTTGATCTTTTCATGGCAGCAATAGAAGGCAACAACGATGTATTAATACCACGTCTTGGACTACAGCCGAAAAAACCAACGGAAATTCAGGTAATAATTCACACTCTATCTCTTGCTTTTATGGTGTCTGTAATCTACCTTATTAAACGTGGGGAGCACACAGGGAATTGCATGTTGGCGCCGTGAAGTAATACTAATTAAGACATTATAATTACATTTAGTTTTCATTTTATTTATATTATTACTGTTATTAATTGTCGCCGTTTGTTGTTATTGTCATTATTATTATGATTATTATTGTCATCAAGGTTGTAACTGCTTATTTTATTATACATAATTTTTATGAGAATTTTTCTAGCGTTCATCTAAATAAGTACATTACAACCAGCATTTGATCAGTGGCAAAGGCAATTAATGTTTTCCGTGTTAGAGATCACAGGTTTGGAACCCGGATGGAGAAATTATTTGTGGATATTAAATAGTTGGGTGGCTTGACATACGTATAACTACTAAAATTTGAACTCAATGGATTTAATACTTTTTCTTTTCATTAAGAAGAAGTTATTTTTCATTGAGTAACTCATAGTAAAAAAAAAATCTTATAAAGATATAGGAAATTTGATACTATTATTGAAAATTTCTTTTCTGCTTTAATTAATAATCATCGACTGTTATTCTCGATTTACACCAAGTATAATGTACTATATAGACTTAACTTGAATAAGCATTACTATTTTGTTTTGTTGACAGTGGGAAAAGGTCCACTGATTTCATTGAAACCAAATTGTTCAAGTTAGATAACAAACATCTGGTGCTAAATGTTTGGAGTTATGCTCACCAAGAGGAGCACACATTAGCTTAATTACGTGGAGGACTACTAATTAACTAGGGGGACCGCTTATATTTGACAAAATTTACAACTGACGCACACAAGTATTCATATATAATACATCAAGTATTCATATATACTATATTAAGTATTCATATCTAAGATATCAAGATTTAAAAAAAAACTGGACACATTACTTACCCATCTTTTACACATTTTTAGAGGTGGTTTTTTTTTTCAACGTTCACTCTAACCAATATTTCTGACAATCTATGAAGAATTTTGCGAATCTAAAATCACATACGTCTTCTACGTAATTTTCTCTTTCAAATGAGATCCATGATGAAGTACTTTTGAGTTATCCGTCGCGCAAGTATTCATACCTCGTAAAATTATTTATATCTCACAACAACAAAGTAGGCACTTCTCGCGAGAGAAAAAGCGCAATGCTGACGGTACTCCCTCGCGAAAAGTACTGTCGCAAATAGAAAAAGCACGTTTATGACGGTACTCCGTCGTGAAAAGTCACTTTTTATCCTCCGACATATTCTTTAAGTCCCTCCGACGACCAAGATCACGTTTGTATTCATACCACGTCGAGCAAGTATTCATACCTCGTCGAACAAGTATTCATACCTCGTCGAACAAGTATTCATACCTAAGATATCAAGTAAAAAATGATTGAGGGTATGAATACTTGAATGACCAGGTATGAATACTTGTGCAACGGACAACTCGAAAGTATGTCATCATGGATCTCATTTGAAAGAGAAAATTGCGTAGAAGACGTTCGTGATTTTAGATTTGCAAAATTCCTCATAGATTGTCAGAAATATTGTTTAGTGTGAACGGAGAAAAAAAATCACCTCTAAAAACGTGTAAAAGATAGATAAGTAATGTGTCCAGTTTTTTTTTAAATACTTGATGTATTATATATGAATACTTGATGTATTATATATGAAAACTTGCACTCGCCGCGATAATGACGCGTTTTGTTTTGTCTTTTAGTGCTGAAATTTGTGGTCCCCTCTTAATTAGCGGTCAACAAAGACAATTATTGACTGGGAGATGAATGGGGGATAGGAGCCGGGGATAGTTAGTCGATCCCAACTATATATTGTTGGTCACTTGCATTCTGACATTTTCTTGTTACTTTTCTCTTGATTACAATACATTACTGCTATAACTTGTAAATCTTTTTATTTTGTACTTTCTAATAAATGGAAAATAGTAGGCTACTTTCTAAAAAAAAGAGTAGTTAATTGTTGACCTACGCATGCATATATGCATGACCTATTTTAGTTTGATTTAGTAATTTTGGATTTGTGTTTTTAGTGGAAGACCAAAAAACAAAAAAGTGCTGATAGAAAGTTATATAAGCGACCTTTGTTTTTTTCATTATTTAATTCAATATTTCGTTGTATATAAAAAAAATTATGTACAAGATCCTGTTGGCCCCGTTTAAAATCTATTTACATCTCTAAGACTCTACTGCATCTAAACATTTTCAAACGTAACATCGTCCAATACTCAAACTAATCAAGAATCCACTATTTTATTATAGGATAAAGATTTTTTTTCCCCCATCTCCTATCCCCCATTCATCCCCCAATCATTAATTATCTAGGGGACCACAACTTTAAGCACAAAAAGACAAAAGAAAACGTGTATCAATCATTAATTACATTGGGGACCGCTAATTAACTAGGGGGACCGCTTATATTTGAAAAATTTACAACTGACGCGCACAAGTATTCATATATAATACATCAAGTATTCATATATAATACATCAAGTATTCATATATAATACATTAAGTATTCATATCTAAGATATCAAGCATTTTAAAAAAAACTGGACATATCACTCACACATTTTTTACACGTTTTTAGAGGTGGTTTTTTTTTTCTCCGTTCATTCTAACCAATATTTCTAACAATCTATGAAGAATTTTGCGAATCTAAAATCACAAACGTCTTCTATGCAATTTTCTCTTTCAAATGAGATCCATGATGAAGTACTTTGGAGTTATCCGTCACGCAAGTATTCATACCTCGTAAAATTATTTATATCTCGTCGTGCAAGTATTCATACCACGTCGAGCAAGTATTCATACCTTGTCGAACAAGTATTCATACCTAAGATATCAAGTAAAAAATGATTGAGTGGTAATGAAATTTCAATCGGTAAAAATGAGTGAATGATATGTCCAGTTTTTTATTTGTGAAATACTGATGAGGTATGAATACTTGCTTGATGAGGTATGAATACTTAAATGACAAGGTATGAATACTTGTGCAACGGACAACTCGAAAGTATGTCATCATGGATCTCATTTGAAAGAGAAAATTGTGTAGAAGACGTTCCTGGTTTTAGATTTGCAAAATTCCTCACAGATTGTCAAAAATATTGGTTAGAGTGAACGGAGAAAAAAAAACCACCTCTAAAAACGTGTAAAAGATGGATAAGTAATGTGTCCAGTTTTTTTTTAAATACTTGATATCTTAGATATGAATACTTCATGCATTATATAGGGTCCGGCTAATTTGCTGCCGGCAGCATTTTAGCCGGAGGTGCTGCCGGCAGTTTTACTGTTTTCTGATGTCCAAACAACAAATTCAAACCGTTAGATGTTTAATCTATATTATAATCTACTTGGAGACCAAATTTTACATTTTTTGGAATTTTTTTACTATATATTAAGATGGTTTGAAAACCGCTGTTTTTAACGCTGCAGAAATTTACTGAAAACAGCGGTTTTCAAACCATCTTAATATATAGTAAAAAAATTCCAAAAAATGTAAAATTTGGTCTCCAAGTAGATTATAATATAGATTAAACATCTAACGGTTTGAATTTGTTGTTTGGACATCAGAAAATAGTAAAACTGCCGGCAGCACCTCCGGCTAAAATGCTGCCGGCAGCAAATTAGCCGGACCCTATATATGAATACTTTAGAATGCAACTATGAATACTTCTTTTAATAGTAATGAATATGAAAAAGTAGTATGTTTTTCTTTTCCTTTTCTGTTGCCGAATATTCCAAGTTGGTTATCGGTCCCCACCGGCAGTTAAATGCTAAATAACAGATAATTAGCGGTCCCCCCCAGTTGAAAACGCGTTTTTAATTAGTGGTCCCTGTTAATCAAGCGTTTTTGGTTGTCTTTTAGTGCGGAAATCGTGGTCCCCTCTTAATTACCGTTAAAGAATAATTAACAACCTTATCCGGGGGATGAATGGGGGATAGCAACCCGGGTATTGTTAGTCGGTCCCTTTATTATAATACATCACAAATACTAATTAGTTTAAAAATAAATACTTGACAAAAATATGAATTTCAACACTAATTAATGAGTCCTTACTAATTCATATACTAGTCCAAAGATCATTATTTTAATGTTTATTTTGTATAAATTCACGATCCAGCAATGATTTTTTTTTCATTTTATGACATTCTGTGAAGTTTATATACACAACAATAAAGTAGGCACTTTTCGCGACGGAACTTCGTCACTAAAAGTGCTGTTGCAAAAAGAAAAAACACGTTTATGACAGTACTCCGTCGCGAAAAGTCACTTTTTATCCTCGCGAAAAGTGCCTGTCTTTTATAGTGATATCAGGTTCATTCATCTTGCGTAGAACCACTCAAATTTCCTACACAATCATATATACGTTATTACAATATAAACCTTGTAATTAAATGTAATCACTTTATACATATAACACGTATTAATTAGATGTAATTAAAAAGTTATAGCTGTTAGTCTTTTACAAATCATTTCCTCTTGAAACATATGACCTAATTAAATTTTACATTGTCTAATCAGGTGACAATAGAGGCTTCACATTTTGCTCCCGAACAAATAAAGACAGAACACCAGACTGTCCAATCCGAGCTCCAAAGTGCAACACGTTTTGGAGACACAATTCTTCACCTACTGGTTACTAAGGGGCACAACGAACTCGCTTTGATGGTTTTCCGAAGAGATGTGTCCCTATTAAAATCACCAAACAAAAATTTGGAAACACCCCTTCACTGTGCTGCGAAATTTGGAAACGAGAAGGTCATCCACAACCTCATTCAAATTGATCATGTTGCCGTGAAGGATGCTCTCGAACAACCAAATGAAAATGGGGACAGTGCCTTGCACGTTGCTGCCAAATACAACAATGTAGATGTCAGCCTCGCACTGATGAATTTGAATCCTGAAGTGGCATACAGGGTGAACAACAATATGTTTTCTGCATTGAACGTAGCAATAGACAGAAAATATACTGAGATTGTACATACCATGTTAGAACAGGACCATACTCTGGCATACACCCAATTTTCAACTGGAATGTTTCCAATTCATTTAGCCGCAAGGATGGGCAATGGGGAATTGGTATATCATTTAATGGAAAAGTACCCTAATTGTGCCGAGTTGCTAGATCCTCGTGGAAGAAATCTCTTTCACTATGCTGCAGAAGAGGACAAGTGCATTATTTTTCTAGAGACATCTGAAGACACTAGTATTAAAGAAATGGTGACAAGAATGAATATTGCAAAGGATTGCGAAG
This sequence comes from Carex kokanica, assembly GCA_025461125.1. NCBI lineage: Eukaryota > Viridiplantae > Streptophyta > Magnoliopsida > Poales > Cyperaceae > Carex > Carex kokanica. The sequence goes on along the minus strand of JAJGRX010000985.1, from coordinate 168,852 downwards.
GAAATACACCATTGCACATTGCAGCAATTAAGGGACACAAGATTACTATGATGGTTATTTGCGAAAACAAGATGAATAACGTTGCAGAAACAATCCTAAACAAGGAAGGCTTAACACCACTCGAACTTTCCAGGAGGCAACTGTTAGAAACTTATAAGGTATGCTATGCTTAACAATTACATCATAAAATTACTTCTTAATTATTTTAGTTATCTCATGTGTTGCTACCAACTACTAAACTACCAAGCACGTAAAATACATATATACTAGCTAATCAGATAATTAGGTGATACATAATATATAGTTTCAGTGTCGACAACAATGCGACTGAATGCTCGTCATATAAGCAAATTCTACTTGCACTTTTATTATAAGGCATAAAGAACAATATATATTTTTGGATAGATTTATCTGAAAATTGTGCTACCAACATATTCGAAATATTAATGTCATTAGATGGATTAATTAGTTTGTATTATAATAAGAGTGAGGTTATGGTACTATGTATAGCCACTTTGATCTGTACTATTGATCTATATTTTTATTTTCGAATTCGAAATAGTCGATCCAAACTGTTCATTATGACCTCCATATGAAAATGTACTTGAAAAACAAGTTTTACATTTTTTAGATTTTTTTATTATTTTTTAAATAGGTTCAAAATCACTACTTTGAGATGGTCCAGAATTTTTAAAATCATGTGATTTATACCTATTTAAAAATGAAGATCATATTGTGCTCAACTGTTTGAACTTTAAAATGAAAATATGCATTCATAGTGCGGACCAATGTGTGCTATACACATTATGTTTCATATAGCCTCACTCTTAGAATAATGTAACAAAGTTATTTTCTCAATAAATTTAAAGGGGACTACCGAACTCGTTACGTAAGAATTAAAAAACTGTTGGGCACAAAAATTGCCATGAAATCTGTATTATTCTCAATAGGGATTTATAGTGGCGTCCTAGTCTTCTCCAGCTGTACAATACATATTAGGACATGAGGATTATGGCTTTTTAAAACTTATTGATTTTTTTTTTCGAATCTTAAATAATAGCACGAATTATAACGTCAATTACTAATTACCATTTACTAAATTAGCACGAATTAGTTTAACATCCTATTCTTCCAGAACACCAATATTTATTTTTGGATAAAAAAACAGAAATATGAATTTTAATTACTCTAGTACACCATTATTTTTTATTAAAAATATTTGCATTAATCTCAACCGTCGATTAACAAAGTCCAAAATAAAAAAATTTATATACAACATTAGCTTTATAGGTACCAAACCTATTAAATTTAATTGTGATAATTGAGAGCCAGAGGTGTTTTGGAGTTTGACCCAATAACAAAAATATTTATCTTTTCTATTTGTAAAAAACAAAAAAGTAACTTATATCTGTTGTCTCTTACAGGATATTTCTGGTGACAACATTACCCAGTACATTAAGAGTAAAGGTTTTAAATTTTCTAAAGAGTGGTTTGAAAATATAATGCTTCCACCAATACAAGATAACTTGGAGCGAACTCAAGTTATTGGACTGGCGTCCGCACTTATCACAACTGTTTCATTTGCTGCTGCTTTTACAATCCCCGGAGGTTATAATCAAGACCATGGTACACCACTTTTAGGGAGGAGATATATGTTTCGGGCATTTATTCTAGCAAATGCTATGGCATTTATAGTTGGATTCTTAAGCTTATTTGCGATTATTTCGAATCTGACTGGTTCACGTCGCCGCAACCTCAATTTTGCAATATCTGCATTACTTTTTGCAGCAAGTAGTATGGTTGTAGCATTTGGATTGGGGTTGTATGTGACACTTGCCCCAGTTTGCTTTCCTATTGCTATTCTCCTCCTTGTTATCACCCTAATTTTAGGGTCTCCCGCCGTGTTTGTTGTTGTGTTCCTAGGAGAAAGGCTTTTAGGATCAGCGAAGGCGAGAACTCACTAGTGGAAAATATGGAATCAGGATCAGTTATATATGCATATTAGTATCGGAATACAACCGATCCTGATGAAGGCGATATTGATACTTACAATAATCTGGATCTGTTAAATAACCGATCCTGATAGTAACTATCAGGATCGGTTTGTTTCAAACAACCGACCCTGATAGTTACTATCAGGATCAGTTTTTGAAAAAACCTATCCTGATAACTTTTTTTTTTTTTTTTTTTTACTGTTGGTTCTGAAAAAAAAAATCAGGATCGGTTGTTTTGAAATAACCGATCCTGATACCTTTTTTTTTTTTTTTAATGTTGGTTCTGAAAAAAAGAAAAAAGAATCAGGATTAGTTTTTTTGAAACAACCGATCCTGATGTTATACATCAGGATCGGTTGTTTCAAACAATAGATCCTGATGTTATATTGGATCTAAAAAAAATATTTTTTTTTATTTGGCCAGCTTCCATATATATTTGTTGGCCAGCATAAATTTTTTTTTATTTACCATTGATTTATTGGAGCTCAAAACCAATTAAGAACACAAAATAAAATTCATGAAACACAAAAAGAAGTACAATAGTTGAAGAAATTTGGTGCAATAGCAAAATAAAATTGAAAATACAAATGAAAAAAGATAGTTGATCGGCCGGATGATTAAGATAAATAAAAAGATAGTTTCAAAAAGCCTTGCTCAAATGAAAAAAATAAATAAATAAATTGAAAATACAAAAAAAAAGTGTTTTAAAAGTATAATAATGAGAAAATTAGATAAAGCTAATACCGTGATAGTTGATCGGCCGTATGATTAAGTAACTTGAGCGAGATGCCCTCAAGACTGAAAAACAATATACAAACACCATTAATTAATTTTTGAAACAATACAAAAAATTAAAAATTGACACAATTGAGCCGGAGATTTGAGAGACTCGGCTTTGAGAGGGAGAGACGAAGACAGAGAGAGAGAGACACGGAGGAGAGGGAGAGACGAAGACAGAGAGAGAGAGACACGGAGGAGAGGGAGAGACGAGACGGAGACAGAGAGACACGGAGGTCTGAGGATTTGAGAGGGAGAGACGGAGACACACAGAGAGAGAGAGACGCTAAGTTGAAAATGAGAGGTGCGAAATGAAAATAAGAACTAAGCAGGAGTTATCAGGAACGGTTATTTCAAAATAACCGATCCTGATTGTTTTTGTAAGTACAAAGGCGCGAAACATAATTAAACCCTAGCGTCAAATTAGCATTAGGATCGGTTATTTCAAAACAACCGATCCTGATACTTTTTTTTTTTTAAAGTTGTTTCTGAAAAAAAAAAAATCAGGATCGGTTGTTTTGAAAAAACCGATCCTGATAACTTTTTTTTTTTTTAATGTTGGTTCTGAAAAAAAAAATCAGGATCGGTTTTGTTGAAAAAACCGATCCTGATACTTTTTTTTTTTTTTTAATGTTGGTTCTGAAAAAAAAAAAAAAATCAGGATCGGTTTTTTTGAAAAAACCGATCCTGATAACTTTTTTTTTTTTTTTAATGTTGGTTTTGAAAAAAAAAAAAAAAAATCAGGATCGATTTTTTTGAAAAAACCGATCCTGATAAATTTTTTTTTTTAAAATGTTGGTTCTGAAAAAAAAAAAAATCAGGATCGGTTTTTTCAAAAACACCGATCCTAATAACTTTTTTTTTTTTTTAAATGTTGGTTCTGAAAAAAAAAAAAAATCAGGATCGATTTTTTTGAAAAACCGATCCTGATAACTTTTTTTTTTTTTAATGTTGGTTCTGAAAAAAAAAAGGAATTAGAATCGGTTGTTTGTTAGAACCGATTCTAATTGTTCATAAATTAGGATCGGTTAACCATAAAATCCGATCTGAATAGTTTTTAGGATCGGTTTTCTTAAAAAAACCGATCCAGATAGATATTAGAATCGGTTGTTTCATATAACCGATACTATTAGACCGATCCTGATTCCAGTTTTTCCACTAGTGACTACACTTATACCATACTAGAGGATTGCCTCGCCTTGCTTCGGCAGTGGTTTGCAAAACGCTCTACATATCATGTAAGTAATAAACTTATAATATAGAAGTAATAGTTCACATATGAATCAACAACAACAAAAATATACAAAATATTATACATGTCATGTAAGTTATAGTTTACATATTGAAGGAAAGCACAAAAATATTAGTGTATGTAAGCTATGTTAGTGCTATCTATGACATTTTTAAATTTCTGTCTAAGAAGAACAGTTATTCTATATACATAGTTTTATCAAAATAATTTCAACTATTCTCTCTACATGGAGACAATAAACAAAATATTATTTGCACGAATTTAGCTTTGATGACATGTTACTCTTTCTTCTCTTCTGCTTTCTTGTCATCGTTACTGGAAAAAAAAAAAGATATGAAAAGCTTATTAGAATTTGGATTAAAAGCATATTCATTTATTTCTTTTAGCCAAAAAATGGAAATTAAGATATGACGAAAAGAACCGACTGTTGAGCATTAAATAACTGATGCAAATGAAAGTGAGAACAACTGTTGCCTACTTTTTTTCATTGATCCTGGTAAAATCGATTTGTTGCAATTTTGTGTTTGGTATTACCTCTCGAACTCTTTACCTTTTTTGTTGCAAATCGGATTCCTCCAAAGTGTTTCTTATTGGTCCTGGATCATTCTTTACAAATTAGAAAGGAAATGATAGGCCGAGCAAGAAGGCAAACAAAAGACCGACTATTGAAAAAATAATAGCAATTGTGGACTGTGGAGGGGCATGGAAGGTGAATTGTGCAAATTCCCAGAAATCATTGGTGTTTGATTTTTATTTTTTTTCATTTTTCTTGGTAGCTATTTGAGTTTCGGAGTTCAATTCTTATAACATGTTCAGAGCTGAAAGGACATTTCTTTCTGAGAAGGATCGAAGGGGGGAAGAATCGTCGGAGCGAATTTGTGAGAGAATGTCAAAGACTCATTCATTTCTTTGATAGTTTCCTGACCATACCTTGATTTTTCCCTAACCTTTACTCAAAGACATAAAGCTAGTCTTATCAGGAGTCTATGCATGATTGGTAATATTTTTAATTAATGCAATTGTGCATAAACACGTGCAAGTAGACTTGAGAACAGGGATTACCTGATCAAGCTGCTCGAGGCGGGTTAGGATACAGCCAGCTTCAGCCTCGTCATGGTTAGGCCCTCCTGGAGCAGCTGCTTCATAGTTTCTGCGGAGTACACAATGTTCAATGCAGAGTTGGGATCCTCATTCCATTATTCTCTGCAACCTGCCCATCACAACAACACAAATTGAAATTCAGCCCACTTTCCAATAAATCAAATTCTTCGACTTCCTTTCTTGGTTTTTTTTCTTTGTTGTTTCTTGTGGCAGAGTTGGTAAATTTTTTTTTCCAACTTTTGGTATTAAAAGAAGTATTTTTTTGTGAAAAATATAGAGTGAAAGAAAATAAAGCAGCATGTGTACTGTTGAGAACTAACTTAACTCAGAACTCATTGGTTATGGTGGAAAATAGGTAAACCAATATTTTTTGTTTATTGTTTTTGCTTGGTCATAAATAGGGTACTGTATTTTCAAATAGCTTCATAGAAGATGCAACCTGCATATATTGTAAGTTTAAGATGAATTTACAACCATTAAATAGGATTAATTTGAAACTGAAATAAACATGCTTTAATATTGTACCTGCTTTTGCTGTATGGTTGGTATTGTTGGTAGCTCACTTGACTTTTTCTGATACAATTTCCTCTAAATTTGTTCTTGCCCCTGTGCATAGTTAAAGGGACAATTGTGCAAATCAAGAATCAAACCAGGTGAACTGAAGATCTTATATTGGATTCCAGAGACGGACCAAAAAATTCTTACATGGGTCAAATTTGTTTGGATTCAAATCAACACCGATGATGTGCGAAGCTCCTGCCAGCCTGTCTCCCTGGGCAGCCTAATTACCCAAATAAATCACTCCATACTGGAGCTCAACTTTAACAATCCATTGAAAAAAGAAAATGAAGAATGGACTTACCAGCAAGGCAACAGTTGCCAGAACAAAAATTACCACAGTAAAACCCTTCAGTGGTCTTGTAACATTAAAAGTAGCATCAAGGCCTAATAATCAGAAAAACAAAATAGAAATCAGATCATATTAACTATAATATCATAACAAAGATAATAACAACTTACTTTTCACTAATTTTTTTTTATAAAGAAGGCATAACTCACTATTTACTAAATACTAATGACATCCAGGAATCCCCAATATCCATTTCATATCCATAAACCATCAACAATGGAAATCAAAATAGTTCGAAGCTATATCAGATACTTACCAGTCAAACTGCCACAGCTCAGAACACAGACTTTGTCGAGTGGGGATTCAGGGTCGATCTTTGCAATACGGCCGAAGTGGATGACGGCATACCCGTTGAAGATGGAGGTGATGACAAAATGGTAAACGGGCTTGCCGCTGATGGATAAGCCAGACTGATCGAAAGAGAAGGTGTGCCCGTGGTAGGAGACGATCGAAAGAGAAGAAGGTCGGCAGAGAAAGAAGGAGAGAAGAGCGGCGGACAAGACGAGGAGAGAGGAGCTGCAGCGAAAAAGCGCTACGGGTCGGATCGACACGTAGCTGAGAAGGGGAGAGGTGTAAGCACAAGAGAGAATTCTATCTTCAACCATGCGATCCGGATCGGACGGTACAGAGAGTAGGTGTTACTGTTGGAGTACTGTAGCAGTTCCCACGCATATTATATAGATACTAGCGGCGCGCCTCGCGTTGCTTCGGCAACTGTTGTTGAGGCTGATTGAATATCATGCAGGGGTTTTGACTGAATAAGTATATAGGATGTGTATTATAGTGGAAGAGTCATAGTTTAATTGTATTAGGACAAAAGCTGTATATAGAATTTGATATAAGTTAATGGATTAGTTATATTAGTCCTCTATTGCATTGGGTAAGTTATTGTTCGTTCTTGCGCCTGTTTGGAAGTGGGGTAGGAGCTTGGAAAAGCTTGTTATCTCTTGTTGGTTATGCTTCAGAGTTTTTTAACAAAAAAATTTCCAGCTTAACGAAAAGGCAACGAAGAGAAATAATATTTACAATACACCAAAAACGTGACATTGTATTTGAGGAGGTTGTGCTTTTAGTTCCTTTTCCTTTTCCTTTTTCTTTTCTTTGCCGGTGTCAGTGCTGTAAAAATTTAAAAAGTTTGTTAGTTGGTGTTAAGAAAATGTTTGAAACAATTTAACACTTAAATGATATTGTAAAGGTTCAGTGTATATACATTATTTTACACAGATTTGAAATATATATTCTGTGTACTTTTCAAAGGTTATTGTTCTTAGTTAGTGGATGTTGTTAGACAGTAGAAGAAGAGAAAAAAGATCATCTGTTATTTGTTTGTCCCACATTCTTAAAAGAATAAATGAAATAGTATTTTTGCTTTAAAATTTGAAAAGATTATGGTTAATTAAATTTGAACACATACATTCAGAAATTTTTACTGAACTCGTGTATTCAAAAGTTATGAACAAACTAATGAATTGAGATTAGACCATAAACATCTGTGTTTGTAAATTTATAGTTCAATATGAACATATGCGTTTTAAGAATTCTGTGAATAGTCTTAATACATTAGTTCAATTAGAATGATTGAACACATGAGTTATAAAATGAAGTATAGACTTGTTAAATATGTTAAACATGATGCATTATTGTCATTTTTTTTTTAAATGTGGGATAGGCAAAAATGAAACAAAATTAAGTTGACAGATAACAATCAATTATTGACATCAACCTATGTAATTTTTGTTCTATACAAAACTAAAACATGTTTCGCACTTATAAGTTAAGGTGAGGCTATTTAGCAACTCCCATATGCATGAGATATTCCATGCAAGTAATTGTAATCTATTTAGTGGTACTTATTAGAGGTGAAATGAAGGAGATATTCCATTTTATGCATGAGATAATTCATCTGGGAGACTTGTTTTCAGATTTGCATTTAATCTTACCTTCTACTAACTGAAGTAGTTGTAACCTTTTTATTGGTACATATCAAAAGCGAAACTGAGAAGATATCAGATTTTCTGTGTAAGACAAATCCTAAAAAATGTGAACCTAATATTGAAATGCAGGTTAGTGATAAGAGAACTGTCACCTACATCATTTTTATTGTCGGGATGTTTAACCTATGTCAAGCTAAAAAGAGAAATAACTCAAGATATTGGCAATCTATTAGGCACTTTGTCTCATTGACAACACTACTTTTTTTAGTGTAGTAATAAAACCAGTGAAGTGGCAAGTCACTTGGGGGACAAAAATAACAACAAACTAAAGAAAAATGAGAAGTGACTGGTAAGAATTTTTTACCTTGTTTGTGGTTTCTTGGAAGATTGTTCTATGCAGATTTTTTTTGTAGTGTTCTTCTCAGCTGTTGTTGCGGCATTTGGTTCTTGGTCGGGGCTGTACAGATTAATTAAAAGTGTGCCTCGGATTGCTTCGGCAACGGTTGAGGTTGGTCGAATATTATGCAAGAACTTAAACGAATGTGAAATATGACTAATACTAAACAAAAGTCATAGTTTAATTGCATTAACATAAGAGCTGTACATAGGAGTTTGTGGCTGAAGCTATACATTAGTACAAAAGTCACAGAAGTTAGTGTTCCTTTCTGTGCCGTGTTTGGAAGAGGGGTAGCAGCTTTGGGTAAGCTTGTTATCCCTTGGTGGTTATACTTGCAAACACAGTTTTTTGACAAAATAGTTCCTAGTTTAGCTAAGAAGACAACATTACTACTGGTGATATGTAGTTAATTAATATTTACGATACACAAAAGATGTGATATTGTTTTTGCAGAGGTGGTGCTATTATTCCTGCTTCTCTTTTTCCTTTCCTTTACCAGTTTCAGTGCTGCAAAAATTGGAAATTTTGTTAGTTGGTGCTGAGAGGATGTTTGCTTATGATTTATGAATGACATGCATCGATATGATATGAAGCAAAATACATTTCATCATGTTGTAGGATTAATAGATATGATATGAGTAAAAAAATAAATTTCAATATATACGAATGCTAGGTTCACTTCGCTGAAAATGCAAACTATGTGAAAATCTGAAAAATCAGAATGGCATAAACCATGTTAAAGAATTTGTATGTTCTTTCTTGGCCTTGAGAACTATTATTCAAAAATATTGGTTTTATGACTGGATGTTCTATATTTTTTTAGTGAGACTCGTAACTAATAAACCAAAGAATATATTGGGGGTAATTATTGTTCTTTTGCCAATTAATGTCTTCTTTGCCATAATAATGTAATGACTTGTAGTGATTTATAATTTACTTATTTGGAGAATGTCAACTTAATATTGTATATTCGAATATTTGTTTGTCTTAAAAAGGGAAAAATGCAATTTTTAATCTGAATTATGGCTATTTGAAACTGAAGGGCATAGTTGGAAATTTTTTACCTTGTGCGCAGCTTTATTGAAGGTTGTTCAAAGGAGAGTTGTTTTGCTTTCCTCTTTTCAGCAGTGGTTGCGATTTTGAGTTCTTGCTCCGAGCTATGCAGATAAGTTAATTTTAGATTATATTAGATAAGGGAAGATGATGAAAAGGAATTGGAGAAGGCATGTTGTACATGTGTTGCAAATGAAGGGAGAAAATTGGTAATGATATTATTTGTGTTTGTGTTACGTACCTATTTTTTTGGTCATCATCTGGTGGTGTTCCTGGTTGTGTTTTTGACTGCTCTATTTGCATGGTGGTGTGGATTGTTGGTGGGACTGAAGCTATTTCAAGTACTTGGTAATTTGGAAAGGCTGCTTTGAATTTGTTTTTGCCCCAGGTTACTGTGAAAAGCTTTTTTTGGTTTCGGAGCTCGTTAAATTTGGGTGGTAGTTCTCTTTTCTTCGTCTGGTGTGCCAATAGTTCTTGTGCTGTATTTCCAAGTAGTTTTTCTGCCGTTTTCCCGATGAGAATGAAGTTTGCTTTCCCGGTGCTATCTTCAACTTGGATGCAGAAATTCAACCTGGAAATGAGGAGATTAATAAGAAATTCTATGTCCTAGGGAAAAAGTTATATGTAAAAAATAATTGTAGAGAAAAATAGTTCGAGTATATTTTGTAATATATTAGTAAAGGCTGTTCTATGTGTAGTGGGCTTACCATGGCAAAGGTTGTTCTAAGTCAGCTTTGCATATCGGGCAGTAAAAGGAGGTACTTGTTGTTGTCACGCGATTTCTGTGTGTGGGACATGAGAGGTAGTACCATCCGTGTTCATCTAATACTTCAACAATTTCTGCTACAACGTTGAATAGTTTGTCCTGCATTGTACAAACTGTTTATTATTATTTGCAGAAATTTACAGAAAAGAACAATGTTCAAAACTTTGCAGTACTATTGGAAGTAATTTATAGACATATCTTAATATTCTGTGCTTTGTGAATCGACCTGATATTGTATATCTATGGAGACATTAAAATACTATCCAACTATTTGAATTTGAGGACGATGATAAAGAAGTGTAAGTAGTATATATTTTGGATGGTTGTTTCATTCGATAAGTTTTTGAAATATGTTAGTAAGGAAAATTAGAAAGAGGGAAACTCTGAATGTGGGTTGTAGATTGAATTCATGGCAAATTGGCTAACCTATTGTAATTTTTTTTAGAGGGATACGTTGACAGAGGAGTTACGAAAGAAAATGCTGATTAATTAGGGTTTCTATTTGAACCTGATTGTGTATAGAAAAGTGGCCAAATAGACTCAATAAGTACAACTTTTCAAGTAGGATACTTGCCTCGTTGTCCGCCGTACACAGTTGTTGCAAATTTTCAATAGAGACGCATGTTGGAGCTTTTTTGTTGACCTCTTGTTGCAATGATGGAGCTGGGTTTGGTATGGGTTGAATCTTTTTTTGTGCAATTCTGATGGTGAAGATCATCATTTTTTGTTAGTTTTGTTTCATAATTGTAGAATATTGTCTGGTGTGATGTTAATTAAATTATTATTATTACCTGCTTAAAAAGTCTTCTATTTCTGGTATAGATTCATCTTGATATATGCGAGTTGCTGAGTAGCTTTTCAAATAGTAGTTTTTGGAAGAATATCTGCCTGCATTTTTGTAGAGGTGTTAGTATGTATATGATATGTTTTGTGGTAGAGGAAAGTTACAACAGGGTGGCAAGTTTGTATTGCAATACATAATATGTGTCATTAGTTACCTATGAATTCTTGAACCTGGATAGAGCTGAAAGCGAGAACAACATGTTGTGTTTTTGATTGGTATTCTATTTTTTCAAAATTTATCTGTGACAAACAATCTTCCCAGATGGATATAGTTGCTTTTTCGTTTCTGCCAATTAAGAAATGGAAAGAAAGATTGTTAGTTGATAAAATAATGTAAATTAATAGTCTAATGAGGGATGTAGAAATAGGGAATAATAAAATGTTTAGTAATTGTATTGCTTAAAATATTGTCTATGGTTGAATGTATGTGCTCTAAAGTGCTGTGATGTGGTGATGAAATGTAGTAGTTGCTAGGAGACAAGGTGACCTTTTGGTTTGTTTGGAAATAATTTAGGGAGATGTTGGGAAAAACTTAATATTAGGTGATAATCATGTCTATTTGTAACGCACAACATATAATGTGTTGAAGTTTACATTAGTAAGTGTATTGTTTTAATTAGAACTGCTTATGTAGTTGATGATGGAAAATTTTTAAGAAAGGGAAGTGCAATTTTTTGAATATAATTAAAGGATAAGTAATGTAACAGTGTATGATTTAGATTAGTTGTTTGTACCTTTCATTCTCTATTTCCATATCCACAACATTGGTTGTTCCAATTTTCTTAGGTTGAGCTGAAGTTATCTGCCCGATGAGATCTGATCAATTTAATCAAATGTGAATTAGTGTGCGAAAAATTAGCCATTCGGAGAATTTTTTTAAATGATTTTGTTTTTTGCAAACTTGGTAAGGAGCTAGGAAATAAATCTGTTGTTATTCCTATTTAGTAGTAGCGACATGTTACTGTCATCCCACTGTTGATTGTTGTTGATATTTGCACATAAATAGGAATAACATATTGTTCTTGTTTGTTGCGAATAAGAACAGATTTATTTCCAAGGAGTTATGGGAGTATTTAAGCTTGAAAAAGCTTTTAAGAGAACGTACCGACAACTGATTTATCTTTTGTGATAACAGTTCCTATGTCAGTAAGTTGTTTGAAATTGAAGTAATGAATTGGGAATGATGCATGATCTTGTTCCATCTTGGTGATGAGCGTAGCTGTTGTGAGCTGTATCCGAACACCATTGGTGTGGTCAACAGTTCTGAAGTTTGCTCGTTCTTTCATCGGATTAAATTTGAAGATTTCATAGATATGTCCCTCCTCCAGTTGTCCGAGTATTTCATTTGCATTAGGGTCTTTAGTGCTGATATAACCTTCTATTGCTGTATTCTGCATAATTTGAAATAGCTCATTATTACTTATACAGAACAAATTTGTTAAGAAGAGATCAACGGAAAAAACAGAAATAGAATTAAAGGTAATGCATGAAACAATAAAACTTATTAAGTGCAGGAACATGGCAGCACCCTAAACCTTAAATAAGCCTTACCATGGCAGAATTTATAGACACATGACAGTACCATATATTTTGCGTAGTACTTTGAATTCATGAGTTATTTCGGAGAATAGAAAAAAAGGAAAGAAAATGAACAATTTTGGATAGAAGTTATAGATTCAATTTCAAATAAAATGAAGTGACTCATTATAATCTGATTTCAAGGGAGGCATTTTCACTGAGAAATTATATTAAAAATTTATAGTTTATTACTGTTTCTGTTTCTGTTTCAGTATGACTTTATGCATAAGAAGGGCAAAATGGACCTATTTCATTTTATATAAGAAATTGAATGTAATTTGATATATTTGTTCATATTCACAGGTATTGAGATACTTTCAGTTCACTATAGAATTGTCAAAAGCTCATGAGAAGTCCCATTGTCCCGGTAAATTTGCAATCAAACTGGTTGAAAGTTTGTTAAATCCTTGAGACGATTACTCTAAATAAATTCCTGAATTGTCCAACTTGGGTAGACTATTACTGTTGTCTAATTTTATGGTGTAAAATAGTTGAAATAAAAAACCAATACATTGGGTTTTGTACTTTACATGAGAAGCTATGAAATATTCTTAATTTGATGATTTCTAGAAGTGATGAATGTTGCCATGTTTAGCATTTCTTAGAAGAGGTATGCAAGTAAAGAGGAAATGACAAAGCATCGCATTTGCTGAATGGGATGATTTTCAAAGGGAGAAATTATATCAGATTGTGTACAATTATAATAAGTAAAGTCGTTACATCAACTAACCAATCAATCAATTTATGAGGTGCTCAAACAGAATAATTTAGTGGTAATTGAAGAAAACCTTTTCATGTATGAGTTTAATATTATGATGTACATGTCTGTTTTGGGGTACAACTCCTTTGCATTTATTTTGAGAAGTCAACCAGATTTGATCTGAGGCAATCTGAGACTCGAGTAAAGTTGATCCAAAGTTGAACGACGTGAAATTCAACCTGACCTAATCCAATCCAATTTGAGTTGCTATGACTCAACAATTTTTGCAAAGCTGAATGGGCCCTGTCATGATTTCTAAAATGTTTAACCCTAATTTTATGATGTGGAGAATTCCTACATATATGTTTGTAAGAATAAAGAGCTCAAAAGGCGTTCAATTTCGTTGATCAGATGATTTACAAATTTGATGAGGCTAATGGTACAACCTACAACATTTGATTTTACAAACAAATTCAATTGAAAAATTGGATTAAGCAATAATGCATGCATATATCAATGTACTACAAAGAGAAATGTAAATCAAGAGAGATGAATCTACTATGAATTGTATAGACAAGAAATAAACATGAAGTAAAGTAGTTGAAAATTGTGTAAGAACTATAGTACCTCTTGGTCAACCAAAACAAAGTCATACGAAAACACCGTCTTGTCTCTTGGATTTTGTGCTGTCCACAATTTAGCTATTCTTCCCTTGATTGTTGGCCTGAACATGTCTCCCTTTAGCATTTTTAGGGGAGTAATCTTTGTTTTGCTAGCCATCTGGAAATTCATGAAATTAGAAGATGTGTAAGTGAAATATTTGTGGTATATTTCATTGGAAGTATAGTTAAACACTTCAACTATGAAATAGGACAATTGTGTAGAACCTGATTTTTACTTGGAACTTTTTCGTTGCATCAGAAGGGTAAGCAGGCCTCACACACCACGGCTGTTAGTGTAATAAAGCAGTGATAACGATTAGAAGCATTCTAAATTAGTTACCAACAACTTATATGACTTTTATTTCACTCATTTCCCTTCAGTTTTGTAACAGCAATGCTGCTGCTGAGGATTTTCTGACAGACCAGACTTTCAGATTTAATTCTGAGCAATTGGCTACACCATTTTTTGAGTTCTTTATATGGACATACATGGTAAGGTGTCTGTTGCATGCTCGAGAAATTTCAGATTCATTAAAGGTCCAGAGCTATGCCAAATTAGTAATTTTATAAGAGGGTATTTGCTGGTATTTTTGTGAATTGGCTGCTGGTAATTGTTCTGACAGCCAAACTTAAAAAATTCATTCTAGACAATCTACAAAACTAAATTTTTTGTTCTTTTTAGGGAAATGTAGAGGAAAGTCCAATCTATATGCATGCCAATTTTTAGATTTTTTATAATTTTGTACCTATTTTTAACAGATGCTTGAATGCAGGGGCAGACTTGGTACATATTGCAGTTTTAGCATTTTTTTGTATTTCAGAAAGCTAACTTTAAAAATAGCTAATAAATCATAGAGAAATGCTATAAATTTAAAATTTAGGTTTTAAGTGTGTATTTTGAAGTCCTTTATCCATTTGTGATCTTGATTTGGTCAGGTTACCAGTCTAATTGTCAATCTGTTCTGATTTCGTTTGGTGGTCATTTTATGCCTTTTGGTGTACCTTAAAAAATTTGAACCTTCATGAAACAAAAACTTAGACCTATACAGATGTGCATATGCACCTTTACTAAATACTTATAAATTTTTGTCTTTCATTACATAATTATGAAAAGAAAACATATAGGAAAACAACAAAAGAGACTTGACCCTGTATATTATTAACTATAATCTATTTCCTACCTAAAATAAAGAATAACTAACAGTTCAATACAGTAAGTAAAAGAATAGCAGTTTCATAGCTATAGTTTTGTAAAACAAAGATACTTTAATGGTGATATTTAAGTTTGTATATTGCTTACCCGAGCACAACACAAAAGAGAACAGCTAGGAGGCGAAGGCTGTGGTCAACCCAGATCTTCTCCTAAAAAGCAAAAAATATAATTTTAATTGATGGTGTGCAAGTGATCACTTAGTAAAATATATGCAAAATTGTATTACATCCATCTTATATTAAATTATGACTTTTATTTCACTCATTTCCCTTCAGTTTTGTAACAGCAATGCTGCTGTTCAGGATTTTCTGACAGACCAGACTTTGAGATTTAATTCCGAGCAATTGGCTACACCATTTTTTTAGTTCTTTATATGGACATAGATGGTAAGGTGTCTGTTGCATGCTCGAGAAGTTTCAGATTCATTAAAGGTCTAGAGCTATGCCAAATCAGTAATTTTGTAAGAGGGTATTTGCTGGTATTTTTCTGAATTGGATGCTGGTTATTGTTCTGACAGCCAAACTTAAAAAATTCATTCTATACAATCTACAAAACCAAATTTTTTGCTCTTTTTAGGAAAATGTAAAGGAAAGTCCAATCTATATGCATGGCAGTTTTTAGGTTTTTTATAATTTTGTAGCTATTTTTAACAGATGTTTGAATGCAGGAGCAGACTTGGTAAATAGTGCAATTTTAGCAATTTTTTTGTATTTCAGTTTAACAAAGTATTTGTAGACGATTAGGGTTCAATCAAATATGTAATTCGGTATTAAAACTGCTCAGGCAAACTTAAATTAAAGCTAAAACCTGAGGAATGGGAAGGAGACGATGTTTTTCGTTATGTTGCACTTGTTGTGTTACACAAATGGGATGGCTATAAAATTTTGACGCAAAACAAACTTAATTGTAATCAACTTGTTCTAATGTAAGAGATGTCCTTACATTATAAGCAATTAAAAGCAATATTCAATATTGATAGATGTCAAGGTAAATGTTCTAAAAAAGAAAGCCATAATAACACACACGAAACTATTAAAAGATTGAAACAACCAAATATATGAGCCCCCATATCTTCTTGACAGCAATTTGTTAGAACTATTAAAAGATTGAAAACAAAACCTAAGTTGTATTCTCATTCCTCCCGTCATTGGCACAATTTCTTAGAAATATAACACAAATGATTGAGCTTCTTTTGTAGTCTAAATAAATTATAATTCTTAGAAATATAACACAAATGATTGAGCTTCTTTTGTAGTCTAAATAAATTATTATAATTTCTGTGAAATTGATTCACAAAATAGCATATAAGAGATTATATATTTCTTAATTGGAGTTGTACCTTGCTTGAATGAGTAGACGCTGACGACTTTTCGTATTCTGGAGCTGTACTTGGGAGGGGAACCAAGGAAACGGACAAAGAAGAAAAGAAGAAGAAGCACCTACTGCCTCCCTTCTTAAGCTAGAGCAATTGTTCCCGAATCAGCTGCTAGAAGGGCTTCTTTCACTTTTTCTTCCCGCTTTTTCACTATTTACGGCAAAAGCTGTTCTAGGTCTGATTGCTCTGGAAAACAAATCCTTTTACTTTGCTTTTTGAACCATAAACTCATATCTAGTTCCGTTTGGTTAACAATCAATTTTTGTGTTGCTTTTGAGATAGGCGTATTGTGGGTTACATTTCGAATATTCTGTTGAACCAAGGAAACGGACAAAGAAGAAAAGAAGAAAAAGGGGCCGAAGATTAGAGGCAAAGCAAAGGATTAAAGGTTAAGCGAAGGGACAAGATCAGGATGAGGCGGCGGAGCTAAAGATAGCAAAAAATTTTGGGCGACGAAGATGGAGGGTTTAAGGAAGACGGAGACAGAGGGTTAAAAGACGGAGGCGAAGGGTTTTGAAGCAGGACAAAATATTTGAAGGGAGGCAGAGGAGGAAATTGTCGGTGGAATGTAAAAAAATTTGACACGCGTCAATGGAAAGAAACGAAATATGTTGATATTTGACACGCGTCAATGCAAGAGAATGAAATCTATTAATATCTGTTGGATACCAATCTAAGGGCTGAGAATAAAACAGCACTCAATGAATAGTGGAAAACACTTCCAGCATTATATATATAAAATAGATATAATAGATGTCGTGTCTTTCCTACTCATCTTCTGCCTAGCATTTATGTAGCTCCAATCTCTGTCCACATGTCTTATTTGTACTCGGAATAATTAATGTTCTTTTATTTATCATGAAGCATTTTATTCTTAATGCTCTTCTATTTATGCGGTACATTTTTGTTATGTACTTAATTTTGGGCTCTTCAGGTTGCAAAAACTGAGGAAATATTACATTGTAATAAACATAGCAAATAATTAGTTTTTTTTATTAAAGGTTTTTGATTCACCCTAACATCTTTTAGATACTATTTTTCAGAATTGAACTCGCATTCTAGAACAGTATTCGCAAGGGTATCCACGAGGGTATCGTTGCGGATGCTCCTGTCGGTAATACCGGCATGCTCAGAAAAAACACTTTTCTGTCGGTCTACCCTTGCAGATAATCACCTTTTACCCTCACAGATACTATTCCATTCTTGTAGATACGTAATCAGGGTAAATAGTAGAACTATTACATGTAAATCATATATACTGTGAAATGAATGTATTAATATGTTACATGCAAACAATCAAACGCCATTGGCCATTCAATGACGTCATATTCAATTAGAACATAATTGTCTTTTATTTAGTTATAATGTGATCGTTGCTATATTAAACCAAAACATATGCAGAACAAGGTCAGTTACGAACGTATGTAGCGGCTTATCAAAATATCGCAGACTCGTGAGAATATGGAAATCAAAATGAGCCATTATCAATAATGAACATATGATAAGCATTTTCTCAGGGATGATCGAGTTCTACGAACAAAGTTCTTTTATTTTCTTTTCAGAGCTAGGTGCTCAAACTAGACTGAAAAGCCAGCTGGTTAATGCATTTTAAGTTTTTTTAAGACTACACCCGTTAAGCTAGAGTCAGATATTTTATTCTTTGGTTAATTAAGATGAAAACAAAACTCGCCAGTAAAAATTAGAATAGAGAAAACTGTACTGACAAGCCCCTGATTTCTGTTCAAGTTTAAAATGACACCTGATTTTTCATATTTTTAAGATCATCATAGAATTCCTTTAATTCGAAAAAAGATCATATCCAATCAGACAATCACCACCCAGGTCGATCCGGAATTCGGGATAGGTCGAGTTAACGATTGGATCATTAATTAATTGACATCTATAGTATGAATTTAAGAAAGGGAGAGAGACGGGAAAGGCCTCAAAATTGGTTGAAGTTCAAATCCAGAAACTCCTCAAAATTGACATCTATATGTGGCCCAGAATCCATACAAGCCCAAACCCACTTGTAAATAAAACGGAGAACCGTCCTTGAGGGATGGTTACACTCATCAGAAATCTTCCCTAGAAACAATAACCTGGGAGATGATGATGGGGTTGATCATCATTTTGTCAATAACCTGCCACCTAGAGGAAGGACCACGGACACGAGGGAGCGCGCTGGATACCGCAGAAACCGATCAGTTGACAGTCATAGCCGGAGTTCGAGCCAGAGCAGCCGAGGGAGAAGACATGGCAACACACCGCTCAAAACCGACGAGGGTCATGGCCCAGAGGAAATGTCGGTACAAACTGAGGTACCGGTACTTTAGGACTGGAGGAATCTGCCCCCTCGTGTTGGTCTCTGTAACTGGAGAGGATCAAAACAAGAGAGATATAATCAAAAATGGAGAGGCAACTCAAAAAACTGGAGAAATCATTTTGAATGGAGAAGATTCAACCATTGGAGAGAAATTTCAAAAATACGACAATAAGGTACAAAGCAAGCAGGTCAAACTCATATTCTCTTTTCAAACTGGGCACGCTTCTGTATGCGTGTACGGGAGAATTAAATGCGATGGTACTAGGGGTGAGCTGCTCAGAAGGTACTCTATACCACTGTATCTGGAAGTTACGAGTATTGGGGTCTTATTTTCTGACACCAACAAAAAGAATATGGCAGTAGTTTCACTTGGGGAAGAAGCAGGGAGGTCCCATCTAATACAGGCTGTCAACATGGGAAAGGAAAATATCAGCTGAATCCCACCGCAGAAACTCACAGAAGTGAACACCACTGAGATCAACAGCCTAATAGTAGGAAATGAAGGCCCACAAAATGAAGCAGATCATGGACAGGTCAATATCGGCCTACAAATAACTGACCTGGACCAAAGCTCGTCTGAAGGGGAAAAGAACCAAGGCCCGGCAGAAAAATAATTCAATACAAGCCCAAATGATAAAACCCCACAGCAGATAGAGGATGGACCGCCACCTGGTTTTGAAAAATCGGTATACCGTGCAAGGAGAAGTGTGAGGATACTAAAGAAGACTCATGGAGTTTACATTAGTCCGGAGGAGAAGGCCAGGCTCGTAACTAAGCCAGACTCGGTCTCTCTGGCCAGAAAATCTCAAAAGAAGAAAACCAAGCAAAGCCCGGTCCGCCTGGACTATTTGCAATCGTTCGACCCGCTTACGGTGGGACAAGCAGAGGCGGTTATCTCAGCAGCGGGTCTTGAACCAGGGGCTTGGAGTGATGCTGCCATTGCTCAAGTCACTGAGGTCTAAGTAAAGGAGAGATGGAAAAGAGATGAGGCATTTTGTGCCATATGTTAAGTGCAATTTTTATGTATTTCTCTTATTTTTCTTTTTTTTGGTATTTTGTCAACAAGGGTGCAGATCCCTTTAAGGGAGGTTGGGCACGTACTAGGAGATATAATAGGCAAGAAGGTTTTCTTGGGGAGGGAGCTGGTGTCTTTAGTTTAGTTAAAAATATGTGAGGAAGGTATGTTAGGAAGAAGGTAACAGAGGGAGTTTTAGGAGGAAAAATCTTTTGTAAGACCTCATCTCTTTTATATAAAGGTTTAATTACTATAAGGAAAAAGAAGGCAGGGGGACCCTTGAGATCTATTCTTTTTGAGCTCGTGGGTGAGGAAGTCAAGAGATATCTATGGTTTCCATGAATCATAAAACTAAAATAAAAATGATTACGTGGAATGTGAGAGGACTTAATGAATACGAGAAGAGATTGGCAATTAGGCAAGCCTTTTTCTTGGAGAAACCCAACTTGATTTGCTTACAAGAAACGAAGCTGAGGGCAATGGATGAAAATCTAAGAAAACAGATTTGTGGTAGACGTTTGGATGAATACAGAGCACTGGATTCGAATGGTACCAAGGGGGGCATTCTAATAGCATGGCAAGGAAGAAGATACGAGGTGCTTGATCATGGCAACACTGAATTCTGTCTATCGGTGACCTTGAAGGATAAGGTGTTGGATCAGAATTTTAAAATTTCAGGAGTTTATGGTCCTTCGAGGTAAGACAAGAGACAACAATTCTTTGATGAAATTAGTGCGCACGAGCCAATAGACGGTACACCATGGATCGTCTGTGGTGACTTTAATACAACATTACAACAACAAGACAGAAACACGAATACCAATTGGAGATGGCCGGCCGCATTTGCAACTCTCATATCGGACTTGGGTCTCGTGGATTTGCCCATGTCGGGTAAAAGGTTTACTTGGTCGAATGCACAATCCGCTCCGATTATGGCCAGACTTGACCGTTTTCTGATTTCTACCGAATGGAGCGACATGTTTCCGGACTCCAAACAATGGGCACTACCCAACACTAACTCGGACCACACTCCGGTCGTGTATTCAGCTAAAACCGATTTCAGAAAATCGACAATTTTCAGATGTGAGAATTTTTGGTTGAGATCGGCAAATTTCAGAACCTTTACCAAAACTGTTTGGGAGACACAACCTATGGCAACAAACCCGCAGCAATTGCACGACAAAATGCAGCACTTGCAGTCTCAAATCATGAAATGGACGAAGGACAACATAGGCAATCTAAGAAAACAAATAGCAGCATGCCGGGATTACATGGGTTGGGTTGACAAAGTGGAGGAAATAAGACAGATCACGCAACTAGAGAAGATGGTCAAAGCAAAGATCAAGCGTAGATACACAGAACTTGCGATAAGTGAAGAGGATCTTTGGAGAAGAAGAGCAAAGATTAAATGGCAACAACAAGGAGACCGCAACACCAAACTTTTCCATGCATATGCGGCTTTCACAAAAAGGAACAGCACCATAGCTGGAATTGAGCATCACGGCAGAACATATAGAGATCAAAAGAACAAAGCAAGAATCTTTCGTGATTTTTATATCAATCTCATGGGGACACAAGTAGAGCACGCTGCAACACTACAATGGGACACATTATACCCGATGCTGCACAATTTGCAAGCAATGGCCGATCCCATTACTGAAGAAGAAATTAGAGCGGTTATCAAAATGATGCCCAACAACAAGGCCCCGGGGCCCGATGGGTTGACGGGATAATTTTACAACTGCTTTTTGGAAATCATGCTACCGGACTTAACAAGGGTAATTCAAGAGGTGACCACTAACCCCCAACCGATTCGAAACCTAAACACCTCATACATCATCCTAATCCCTAAGACCGATAACCCAACTCAACCAACGGATTACCGACCCATAAGTCTTGTACATAGCTTCCAAAAAATAATCTCAAAGATACTGGCAAACCGACTTCAACCGTGTATCGATACGATGCTTCACTTATCACAGACGGGATTTACAAAAGGTAGACAAATAACGGAGGGTTTTCTCTATGCAAAGGAGGTCTTGAATTATGCCAACTGCACAAACTTGCCTTTGTCGGTTTTTAAAGCCGATATATACAAGGCTTTTGACACTGTAGGTTGGGGCTTTATTTCAAACACTATGCAGGCATTAGGCTTCCCAACAAGGTGGATCCAATGGATTGAGGAGCTGGTATTTAAGGGATCATCACAGGTTATCATTAATGGTTTGGTGGGGAAAACAATTAACCTGAGAAGAGGGGTACGCCAAGGGGATCCTTTATCCCCTCTCCTTTTCATATTGGCAATTGACTTCCTACCGAGATGGCTACATAGGTTGACATCAATTGGTGCACTGAGACTACCGATTCAGGCTATGCAACCGTGCTTGTTGTATGCAGACGATGCAATTTTCTTTGTCAAACCTGAGTTGCAGCAAATTCAGATACTAAAGCTGGTGTTGAACACCTTCTCTCTGATTTCGGGGCTCACAGTAAGCATGAGTAAATCCGAGATGATATTCATCAATAAACAGAATGTGGCCGGGCTCATTTCCTCCATGGGATGCGAACAAGGCAGGTTTCCCATAACGTATCTAGGATTGCCTCTGACAACAGGAAGACTTAAGAGAGATGCATATAGACCTTTGTTGGCTAAGCTCAAAGGCAGACTTACGGGATGGACAGCAAAGTTTCTGACAATGGCGGGCATAATCGTTCTTATCAACTCAATCCTCACATCCATACCTATTTACTTCATGTCGGTCTTTAAACTACCGCGTTGGTTCATAGAGGATATGGACAAAATAAGAAGGGATTTCCTTTGGCATGGGGCACACATGCAAAAGAAAATCCATCTGGCAAACTGGGCTATGATCTCTCTACCAAAGAAACTGGACAGATTGGGGATCATTGACATAAAGAATTTTAACACGGCGCTGCTAGCCAAGTGGTGTTGGCAGTGGAGCACACCTAGACAGCGACTTTGGAAAACAATTTTCCAAACGTTATACTGCCAGATGAACAATCAAGGGGTAAACAGCTCAAAAAAATTTTCGGTGCAATTGTTGGAAGCCAGAGAAATTTGCAAAGCCTTCACTTTGAGAATACTGGGGGACGGAGATACGGTGTCATTTTGGACTGAAAACTGGGGAAGAGGGATAATGAAAGAAAAATACTCGGAGTTATTTACATATGCGACAAATCCAGAGGTGTCCGTAAGAGAGGTAAAACAGCAACAGCAGGTTACTTCTATTGTGGGACCGGTCTTCTCGGATCAAGCCTCCGACCAATTAGTGGCCATCGGGACGGACATGGCATCTGTTGTGCTGACAATGCAACAGGATAGCGCGGTATGGACACCGCAACAACATGGCAACTTTTCTGTAAGATCGGTATATTATAAACTATGTGATACTCCAAGGATAGCAACGCTCACACCTAGAGTCTGGAAGTTGCACGTGCCACCAAGGTTCAAGGTGTTTGCATGGCTGCTGTGTAATGACAAGCTTCTCACATCACAAAACCTGAGAAGGAGAGGATTTCACATTGTAGGCATTTGCTACATGTGTCGAGCAAGCGATGAATCTACAGAACACTTATTTAATTCATGTCCGACCACAAGAGCAATTCACCGTCAAACACTGCACGAAGGAGGACTACGGCATCAAATCGCACCTGCTACCCACCTCATACAGGCTGTAATGGATAAAACACTGAGTAAACAGACAAGATCGCTGATACTGACAGTGCACTTTGTCATATAGCGAGAGAGATGCAATAGGCTGTTCAATGATAAAGTAACAAGTTTCCAAGATATTCTGCTACAGATAAGCGAACAACACAGCAGTGACACCCACACCATCGAGGCAACACAATGGGAAGAGACATAGGCTGTTAAGCTTCCTCCAAAATTTTTTGTATAGTATATTTTGCTTTTTACATCATGTTTTCACTTTTTTCTCTCCTGGCACACAGACCCCCCCTAATCTTTTTATTTTCTTTCTTGTAACTTTACTTTTGCACACACTGGGAATCCACAATAGAAACCCAAACACTGTAACCATTCAAGGTTAATGAAAACAAGGACTGGATCCTGGTTCTTACTCAAAAAAAATAAAACGGAGAACCAGGTTGCGCCAAGCCGATATCAGCCCCGTACAGAAACATAATTGAAAAGAGAAAGAGTGGACTCCTTATAGAGAGCCGAGACAGAGACTAGCTATAAGCAATTGAGCTTAGGTAGAGAAGAAATAATAGTAATTAATGATGCTATTTTGAGAGCAATAATTTAAAATTAAATTATTGAGTGAAATTTTTTCTCTTTATACCCAATTTATTCTTGTTTCAAATTCTTCTAATTATGGTAGAAATTTAATTAAGCTTGTACCAAGTATTTAAAAGGAAATTATTGCATGCTATGCAAAGAGAATTGAAAAATGGCTTGATTTATTGTCTTTTTCATTTTTTAAGGGAAGAAACTTTTATATATTTATATCAATTTTCGCAGGATTTGTCTAGTTGATTCATATGCTAGAAACAAAAGCTGAAGAAACAAATTAAATTATGCAAAAGAAGAACCGGACATGAATTGAACAAAAAATAATGGAGTGCGCTATATTCAGTGCTCAAAATACTATATATCGAAAGGCTAAAGAAGATTTCATGTCCACGCTGCTATATATTTCAAGCAACAAAACTTAAGTGGATCATACATAAATTACGATTAAAACCAAATTTAAAGAAATGAGTATAATCAAGCTTTCTTTGAACAATTGTTGCAATCAAACTTAAAATTCCACATTCAAGAGCACCGCTAGGAAGGAAGTATTTTTGAAGAAAATCGTCATGAATCCATTAATTACACTAGTAGTGCGAATACTTCTATAAATTTAATGTTCGTAAATTTACAGGTGCATGTACTTCGAATTTGTACTGTCGACAATTTACTATAAGAATTTGCTCCTCAGTGGCGACATTTGAACCCTTCTCAGTTTTTTGTTGTTGT
Organism: Carex kokanica; assembly: GCA_025461125.1. Lineage (NCBI taxonomy): Eukaryota > Viridiplantae > Streptophyta > Magnoliopsida > Poales > Cyperaceae > Carex > Carex kokanica. The sequence continues at coordinate 143,957 of JAJGRX010000985.1, read as the reverse complement.
ATTATTATTTATAAAGTAATGTTGTTAATTATAAGTGCATTGTAACAAGGAGCGAAACAATATTAAAACAAGTATCTAACCAATACGAAGAGAACAAGCTGTCAGATTACAATTATGTTCCCTTATATAGTGTACTTTATTCTCATAAGCTTTTACCATCACGATCACTATGAAACAATATATAATGACCAAACTAAGTGTTTGACAATTTCAATTTAAAAAAAATTGCAACATAGAATAAGGGAGCCTGTGCATAGACTGTTGCTTAAGTATAATATTTGAATAAAGAGACTAATCATTGACACATGTTGGTCCAACAGACTAATCATATCATGGCCACTAGAGAGGATTAAAGAAAAAGAATAAAGAGGGTCGGATACCCGAGGAAATATATACTCCTCTCTTTTTCTCCTAGTTTAAAGCGAACCTGGTACGTACCTGTTCTGCTGAGTTGTACTCTTTTTTACTTTGTTACTTTGCTTGAAGATTGAACACACCCAAATTCTTTATTCCAACTGCTGGGGTTTACATCTATAAAACGAAATATAACTTAACACATCCCATGCTATGTGCCTTCTGTCTAATTCTGTCTTCAACTAGTGATCATAATTAAGGTAAATTGAATCTGTCACATGGCACTTTTTTTGCTATTGACTATCATATTCCACTATATAAAAATCTTTGCTTATCTAATTAATTTATCTTGTGTAGATTAAGACTAATTAAAGGTACAATTCATTGTAATGGCCATAGAGATGTCATCCTCCCGACGTGAAATGGTGCATGAACAACGTCCAGTCATGTCTACCGATGTTTTTTTAGCAGCAATGAAAGGCGACGGAGATGTTTTAATAGAACGTCTTGGGCTGCTGGAAGAACAAAAACAACTCGAGGTATTATTTGAGAGAACAATTTCTTTGGATGGTCCCATCGTAAATAGTGTTTGTAATTTATGTGAGATAGCACTACAGTGACATATTTTAATTGTTTCCATTAAATTTGTATCTTTGTTATGGTTAATTAATTGTTGATACTATTGTTTAAATGAACATCGTTATCGTCCACCACCCACCTATGTTGCATGGATACGGGTACGGATATCGTATCGGATACAATACGGATACGGCGATACGGCAATTTTCAAAAATCCTAGATACGATATGCCAATTATATATATATATATAGAGTAGAACTAGGGTGTTCCTAAGCTCACCAAGCTCTCCGTGAGCTCGACTCTAAAACCTATCGAATTGACTTCAAATGATATTTTCAAACCGTTAGATGTTCAATCTATATTAAAATATGTTTGGAGACCAAATTTTATATTTTTTGGAATTTTTTTACTATTTATTAAGATGATTTGAAAATAACTATTTTTATTAAAATTCTGCACCATTGGAAAACAGCGATTTTCAAACCATCTTAATAAATAGTAAAAAAATTTCAAAAAATGTAAA